>ML675641.1:6277710-6584418 GCA_007922155.1 Mesoclemmys tuberculata
TGCTGTAGAAGACACACTCCAGACAGAGAGGCCGCAGGACAATAGCCCGCTTAATGGCCCATCAAGACCTTTACAGAAGCCAAAGGCCTAGGAAGAAACTAAAGGCATACCTGAAGAGTTACCAGGATTGGCCCATGTGACTATGGACTCCATTTTGGTTCCTGTAAAATTCCAAAAGCCACATGGCCAATAACAGAGGGTATATAAGATCAAACCACAGAAACCATTTGGTCTTTGTCTTGTTCCTTGTTCCTGTCCAGCTGCGGACACACCTCTGGATCAACACACTTTGTAACTGAACTGAAGGACTTAGACCCATCCAGGTACTGGATGTACACCAGAGGGACTATACAACTCCACAATTGTTCTAGAAACTTGATGTATATGGACTTTCAAATCGTTTGTATATATCTGATTGCTTTAAGCCTTTAACATTTCTCATATTGTTTGTTTTTCTTTTATTAATAAACCTTTAGTTTTAGTTACTAAAGGGATTGGCTGGCAGCGTGGTATTTCGGGTAAGATCCAAACTTATAGTGAACTGGTACTGTGGCTGGTCCTTTGGGATCAGAGGGAATCTTTTGGTAAAGAGCATAGAGTTTAAACAACTGGTCTCTTTACTGGACCTAGTGTCAGTTTGGGAGCCAGAGACTGAAATGCAGTAAAGGGGGCTGTGTGTATTTGCACAGTGGCTTCTTGATAACCAGTGTGGGGGAATCAGAAGCACTGTTTGTGGCTGGTTGGGAAGTCTGACTGCAGTGTCACCCACCAGTGCTGGGAGAATTTGCTCTCCTTTTGCAGCCTGCCCTGACCCTGGCATTATCAGTGGGCTACCCTGGGCACGGACGGGTTACAGATACCACATTGGAGCACTTCTCTCATATGCACTAGTGGTAGTGCTTTATAATGTACTTTGCGCTCAATCTGCATACAAACTAGCAGAGAATCAGGCTTAAAAATTCTTAATGAAATGTAGGGCAGGGTTACAATCCAAAAGCTTTTATAAAAGAACATTGGACTCCCTTCAGTAGAATATTTTTTTGCCCAGATAGTAGTTAGCCTGGATGCATTATTATCTGAGGGGAAAAAATAAGTTTCATTCTGAAAGAAAGATTTCCTTCAGCAGTGGAACGTATTTTCAGTTTGGCAAGCTGTTCACAGCATCCATCTGCTGTAGAATTCACAGGGAAAATATACACATTTTAAAAACAAATCTGTTACAAAAATTAAAGTAAAAGACCTGTATTTTTCCTTAGAAAATCATCAAGGCATAAAATACAACTCTGCAGCAGAAAAATGCTGAGCAAAATTAAAGGAAACACCCCCAAAAAACTGTTGCCTCATTAATAGATAGCCATCAGGTTCCTCTGGTCTTATGTGATGCATCTCACTATCTTGTTTGAATCAGAATCTAAATAACCATGCTGTGATAACACTTTCACTGTTTCTCGCTCAGCATTTAGGATGAGCACATCATAAGAGGTTCATAGAAAGAGGAATAATGTGAATTTTGTAAACACTGTACTGATAATTTCCCAGCCTTTCAGCTCTATTCTTCAGCTCTCTGTCCTCGCAGGGCCTCAGCATCATTTTAGGCAGGTTATGAAGAATAGGTTGTTTTGTTGTTGTTGTTGCGGAGGTGGATTAACGATGCCAACGGGAGAAGTTTCCCCATCACCATAGTAGCATCTTCGTTACACTGCTGTAGCAGCACTGCTTCAGCTTTTTAAGTGTAGACCTACTCTGAATCGCTGAGGGACAGAGAAAAAGGAACTGTGTGAAACTCTTGTTGATAAAATGGGCGGGGGTGACAGAGGAGGCTTTAAAAAAGCTTCTTTTTTTTCAAAAATGAATCCTTCATGCAAAATGTTGAAACTGTTTAATTTTTTCTGAAAATTAATATGCATCTTTCTTCATTTTTCCCCAGAATTTTTATTGATCACATTATCAGAAATGTTATCAAACTGGCCACTGGAGTGGGTTTGCAGTGTTTGAAAAGTTTTAGATAACTATGTAGATTAAAATAATTGGGGGGAGAGGCAAAAGTTCTGGGAGAATGGATCCCTTTTGAAACCTTCATAACCAAAGCAAATTCAAAGTTTACATTTTGAAAACAAAACTAATATTTCATTACTCTACCAGCTCTAGGAATAAATTAGCCAGCTCAGAGACAGCAGAACCATTCGATCTGAACCGTCTGTACTAGTAGAGTCAAAACTTCAGATGAGGGTAGTTTAGGATAGTAGAGGGGGTATTGTGAGTGAGGAGAATAGAAGAAACATAAGATGAGGGCAGAATAATACTGATAATTCCATAAGGCCTCTTATTTACAGGTAGAGGTGTGTGAATAATTGATTATTCAGTTTGGTGGCTGAACAAAAACATTTTTATGTCAACCCAAAGTGAAAAATTTTCAAACTTTTCAACAAAAAGAATTTTTTCTGGATGAAAAAAAATGTTTTATTTTTTTAGGGTATTTGAGATTTTTTAATGAAAATGAAGTAAAATTCAAAATAAGTCATTTTCAAATTAAAATATCAAACCATTTTGCTTAGACAATGTCAAAACAACTATTTAGACATTTCTTTTTTGCAGAAACATTTCAGCAAATTCAATACAAATTCACAAGATATTTCATTCAACTCAACTATGCATTTTTCATCGAAAAAAAGTTTCTGCCAATAATTTTTGCACAGCTCTATTTACAAGGAACAGCTCATCCAGCATTTTAGCTGATGAACTGAAATGATATTGATTTTACACAGCCACTGTACATTCCCAATTATTTTAATTTCTGTTTGTATTCAGGTTGTTTCAATTATAGTTCTTGTAATTCGTTTACAATATTGATATACATAATAAAATAAAGACACAGATCATCTGTACAGCAAAATTATACTCATTAAAATCAGGACACGGGTGAATATCATGCCTGGGGTTAAGGGGAGCCTTTTGCATTTTTAGAACAAGTCCTTCATTTGATGAAAAGGCAGAAAAGCTAAAGTAGTGTCACCAGTACAAAATTAAGTGCTCTTTCCAGGACTTTCCTAGAAGCAATGTTATGACCACTTTTAGGAGGCTTTTGGAAGGGCTAATATGCAGCCCACTGTTTGGATCCTGTGGTTCATTGCCAT
Source organism: Mesoclemmys tuberculata (assembly GCA_007922155.1). Classification (NCBI taxonomy): domain Eukaryota; kingdom Metazoa; phylum Chordata; order Testudines; family Chelidae; genus Mesoclemmys; species Mesoclemmys tuberculata. The sequence continues at coordinate 6,280,845 of ML675641.1, forward strand.
GTAAGTGAAGATGCCAACAGTAGATTTACCCCTGTACTGACATATGGAGGAACTGGGTTTCTATAAGTGGATTCTGGTTGCAGCTGTAAGTGCTAATAAAGATGACACCCCTGCTGTTGATATGTGAATATTCTGAGGACTAATTAGAGCCGACTGCCTTGATATGACTATACCAGTGCCAAGAATATTGCCAGAGCAATATAAATACGTCCATTCACTGCAGGGATTAGTTTCAGTAAACTGTTCCACTTTTGCATCTGACTACATATCATTTATGATGTGTAAGTATAAAGGAACTCTCCAGCTGCCCCAGGCAATATGGGATAGTGAAAACATTTGTTAAGAAGGTTATCCTTGTCATTGTATGTAGTATACTGCAAAACCTGGGATATTATATTTTTCATTTGATGCCCAGATCACTTCTAACACTTTGACAAGAGTGTAAAACACAGGAAGCAGCTGAAGAAAGATGTTCAGTTCTCTTATGAAAGCGAGAAGAAATGTGTCAATGGTTAGCAATATTATCTGTGTTTGAAGTAGGGGAGTTCTGGTGGAGCAAGCCGTGTTTTGCTGCTTCATTGTAACCGCAAAATGGGGTTTTGGATAATGGACCAGCTTCTGATTCTTTTCTCTTGTTGATTAGTACCTTATTCCTGTAATACTCCCTATGATCCTAATGGACCTACTTGCAAAGTAAGGTACTACTCATTGCAAGTTAAGCTGGCAGAATCTGGCTGAAAATGCATATGGTCTAGAAAATAGCAAAAGTCAGATACAGGTGGTAATATATACAGAGCTAAAAGATGAGTAGGGAAAGCAGAGCCCTCTTAAATGATGTACATTCTTATTCTCCCATGCTGTTATGATCTGATTTGATATATTCAACATGCTGCTCTGACATGACAATCCCATGAAACACAGACTCCATCTGCATTCTTATTGATGTTGCTGTATCTAGGGGGATGTAGAAAACTGAGATGCAGATCTGTTTATTGGTTTGCTGCCATCTCGACTGATAAAAACAAGACATTGAAACATTGCTCAGCAGTGTTGCCAAATTTTGTCTCTGAATGATGTGATTTTTTCCATAAATACTCTAGAATCCATAACATAGGAATGCCTTTTTCAAGACTCTTCTTAAAGCATTTACCTTATAAAAGGGAGGGGACTTGGCATCTCCAACTAGAAGCCAGGAGGGGAAAATCCTGTGTTATTTCCTAGAACTGACTGACTTAACAGTTTCTGGACCTCTGGTTCACCTACATTCTGTTCAAGAGGATGTTGGTCTTCTCTGGCCCCCCATGACACCCTTGTCTGAGCTCACTTGTACATAACCGACAGTCGCCACAGTTAGTAAAATGAGTTTTACTTCTAGCCAGCGGTGTTTTCCTCTCCGAACACATATTCAAAGCAAGGTCAGTGGAAACACTTTGGAGGTTCACCGTTCATTGGGGAAATCAGCAGAAAGGCTTGCTGCAGCTGGAGCTCATGTTCAATCACACTGGCATCTGTGCAGCAATGGCATTGAAACATCGTCGTTCTCCACACCATTCCATGCCGACTGTGGTCAACTTCCTGGGAAACAACCCAATCAAGCAGGCTGGCAACTCAGAAGAGTTTGATTTCAAGAGCTGTGTTATAAGACAACTATTGGTACATGGTGGCAGTGGAAATATTGGGTCAACTCTTCAGCTGATGTAAATTAGCATCACCCATACACTTCAGAGCCAGAAGGGCCCATTATGATTATCTACTCTGACATCACTGGGACTGTGCCAGTGTGCACCAGCTAATTCATTACAGCTATATCTGCAACACAATGCTGTATGTTTCAGTTTAGTTTTACTGGTGTTAACAAGAACACCACCTCAGAGCCCCTCTTTATTGTAATTCTCTGGCAACAGTACCCCCTGCAGATTTACCCATTATCCCAGTTGCCATAGAAATCCTCCACCTGCTGCAAAAATCACTTTTCCTTTTCAATTTGTGGCAATTCCAACTGCCATCTTGTCCTCTTTTGTTTTGTTTTGTTTTTCAGGTCAAACGACCAACGAGTCAAAATCGTGGGGGGAGGAGGGATAATAGGAAATCTCCACCCAAATTCTCAGCTGTACCTCAGCTTTGCTCAGTGCAGCAGAAATGGGCCCTTGCTTATGGTCCTGATTCTACAGCCATTTCTGCATCAGCCTTGGCCTCGGTGTGACATTTAGGGCTAAACAATGCTGGCTGGCAATAGACCCCAAGGGACTGGCCACCAGCTGAGGATTGCAGAATGCAGTATGGTCCACCCACTTTCCCCTCACAAAATCAGAAGTCATGCTTCTGCATCACCGCAGCAGGATTATAATCTCCTGAGGGGGAAGTTAGGTGATGTTGGGAGATGGTTTCTGATTTGATTTATAGCTCAAGACCATAGACCGCTAAGTACTGAGCCTTGGACATTAGTTATCCTTTTGAAAAAGATGGGCAATACGGTCCCTTAGAATGATCACTAAATAATATTTATTTGGGGAAAACCTGAAAGGGGGCTAGATCCATAGCTGGGATGATCAGTAAAGCTCCCAGTGAGTTTCCTCGTCCAGGTTCATTCAGGGAGTAGTGTTTTTGGGTAGGTCTTCGTTATGCAGCTGCTCAATTACTCCTCTTTCCCTTGGCAGCACAGTTCCTGCAGAGTCTTAGTCCCCCTGGCCAGTGTCCTGCTCCCAGTGGCCACACATGCCTACTTAAACCTCCTTTGTCTAAACAGGTATCATAACAAAGGCACCAAGCTCACTCCCTTTCTTCCAATTTTCTTTTTTCTCTTCATTTCTCCTCAGACATTTGTTTCTTTAGGCTGAGTGGGTGGTTGTATGATGGCACTCACACAGTGGGTGTACTGGAAAAAGAAAGGAACCCACTAGTCTTTTGAACGGAATCTACAAAGGAAGAACACTCCTCTTTTCATTCTCCATACCTCATATGCTGTTCCTTAACTAAAAACTAAATTTAAGCTGTTTTAATCCCTAAAAATGCAACTAACCCAATAATGCTTGGAGAATTAAATAGACATAAACTTAGGTTTAGGAAGGCAAGGGATTATTCAAACCAACCTGAACTGCTGAGCCACTTAGAAAAATTTATTATGATTGTTATTGATAGAGCTCAGATCATATAACACAAAGGGAAGGCCACAGAGCCAAATGTAGGCTCTCCTCCTGCAAAAATTTAAACACAGCCATAACTTTACCCACTTGAGCAGTCCCACTGATTTCAATAGGACTGTTTAAGTGACAGAAATTAGGCATGTGCTCTTGGTTGCAGTGCAAGGTGGCCTAAAATCAATGAACACAGATTCTAGATTTCAATGGGGGAGCATATACATCTGCAAGACTCCAAGTCTGAAAGCATTCCACAGACCCTACCCCAAGAAGTTCACAGACACAAAGGGCCAAATTCATCCCAGTGAAACTGTATTGGGTTCAGCTGAATAATACTGGGAATGAATTTTGCCAACACCAGACTACAGAGGCATTGGAAAATCCTCCTTGCCTTGTAACACTAACAAATATCCCATCGACCACTTACTGGCCAATTTTCTTGACAAATGAGTAGAATATTATCTTCATTACCATCATCATCCTTGACTTGATGAGTAGATTCTAGCGCACAAACTGATAAACTAAATTGTGCAAATTTAGTGAAGCTTTTTCCAGAAAAATATACACTGGAGTGTGAGATGGTGATCGGATCTCAGAGCAATACCATATTTTCCTTTTGCTTGTCTTTTCCTTTTTTGACTTATTTATTTTCAATGGAATTCTTTTTCTGGTGGATTAAAAATGACTGGCTTCATTGCAGTTGTGTTTGAAATGAAAATGAACTTTTGAATTTTAGTAATATGACCTTTCTGGTTTCTTTTAGCTACCCTGACATTCTGATATCAAAGCAGATGAGGAGATAAAATAGATTAGCATAATTTGTGTCCACAACTAAAACCAGCCCTTTTAAATGGAAATAATTTATGGCCAAAGTATTAATCACCATTCCTAACTTTTAGGAATCTAGAAAAATCACAGGAATACTGCAATTCACAAAGCCTTAGTTAGGCTCTTAGACTTCCTACACAATGAATAGGAAGAGATAGGCATCTTTGAACATGATTCACAAAAGCCAGCACACTACCTTGGGAGCCACCTAAGCTAGACAAGGGAGAGGGATGTGCAAAGCCCTGCCCTTCTTGGAGACAGGTGCTTGAGTCCAGGCTTCAGGGAGCAGAGTATCTCTGCTAGTGATTCTTAACTGTGAACCCTCTTTGGTTTTTGGTGCCGAGGGTGTTTTTTTTGCAAGGAGGCCTTCCCTGTAACTTTCAGCCCACTGGTTAGAGTATTCACCTTCGGGGCAGGAGATACTTGGTTTAAGTTCCCTCTCCACCTGCTGAGGAAAAGGGATTTGAACGATGGTCTACTATCTCTCCAGTTCCAGAGGGGTAGCAATGTTAGTCTATTTTTAGCAAAATGTGGCACCTTAAAGACTAACAAATGTATTTGGACATAAGCTTTTGTGGACAAGCGTTGCCCTCCTCACTGTGACGTAACTTACCCATCTTTGCATGTGTATATAGACCTACCTAACTTACGTTTCCACTTCATGCATCTGACAAAGTGGGTTTCTGCCCAGAAAAGCTTATGCCCAAATAAATTTGTTAGTCTTTGAGGTGCCAAAGGACTCTCATCACTTTTTCTCTCCAGTGAATCCCCTAACCACTGGGATAGTCTGATGTGCAGCTCAATCAGTGTCTGCTGTTGCACTCTGGTTAAATGATTAAACAGTCAAGGGAACAGGAGGACTGGATCGTGGGTCTCGCACATCCTGGGTGAATGCTCTAACCACCAGGCTATAGAGTCATGCTTGTGCTATGTCTCTCTGGTCCAATGACTCTTTAATTTTTTATCCACAGTGCAACATGCTTAGACCCCTCAACCAAGAGGTGTTCACATCCCTTTTTCCTCATCAGGTGAAGGGAAGACTTGACCCTCGGGGTCTCCTACATCCCCAGTGAATACCCCAACCACCAGGTTAAAAGTTATGAGGGAGCTAGCTCTCTCTCCCCTGCTGCTGGCTGTTGTGTGTGAACTCATGTGCAGGCCCCAATCCAGTAGGTGTGCTCTAGCAGGGCCTAACATGTGAGTTAGACAGACAAACACCTATGGACCCCATTTTGTGAATTGCTCTGCAGCTTGGGTCGAACAGCACTGCACATGCCCAGAGACAGAAACATAGGCACCAAGGCAAATTTTTACTACTAAAACTTAGGTGCTAAGTGAGTTTGGGCACGTAGAGGGTTCAGCAGGAGTTCTGTGAGTCACAGTGGAGCCTAAAGTTGATTTTGGCACCTAAACCCAGATTTAGCTGCCAAAGTTTGGGCTTTATGTGCTTATGTACCTTTGTGACTCTAGGCCTCTTTGCCTCAGTTCCTCATCTGTAACATGGGTGGCAATAATACTTCCCTATCTCACAAGGATGTTGTGAGGATAAAAACAATAATGATGGGATGCTCAGATGCTATGGTAATGGGGGCCACATAAGTCTCAAAGACAAACAGGAAAATTTCACGAAGATTCCCTGCTGGAATTTCCCCTCCCCACCATTGTTACAACAGGAAATGGGGTGTGATTCCTTGATCAACAGGGTTGCAAGGTGGACCTCCAAATACAATTGCTTCTTTGGGATCTGCAAGGATTCTGGGGAATTCACAGGAACATCCAATATTATATTTGGGATGGGATAGGTCTTCTTTCCCAGTCAAATATTACATTATTAGACAACCAAAATGATTATTTTTAAGACTGTAAACTGATACATACACTCAGAGGAGAACTGAGAAAATACCAGCCCAAGAGGCAAACATTTTTATAATAAATAGAGGATTATAATGAGAATGGTCACACAGACTTAAACAGCTGAAGCACTAGTGACAGCTTTAGTTTTACTTACCACATGGCAAGGTTGCTATTATAAACCCCTCGTTTGATATTTTGCTACTTTCCTCTCTATGCCTGTTTCCCCTACTGCCATTTGTCCATCTTGCCTATTTAAACTGTAAGTTCTTTTGGGTAGGAAGTGTGCTACTATATATTTCTACAGACTTCAGCACATTGAGGCCTCATTCTCAGCTGAAACCTCCAGACACTATTGGAATATAAATCATAAAGACACTTTATAAATTGCAAAAATATTTGTACTGGCACCTGTTAAACAGTTTTTCCTCCTCGTAAGGCTTCCATTGAAAAAGACTATGTATTATTGTGGGAAGATTTCCTTCTCCTCCTGCCACATTCCCAAAGTACCTCATTTTAGGGCAACACTTTTCATAAACTGTCATGGTAGCTGCCAATCGTAGAGACAAATTCTGCCCTCAGTTACTCCATGAGTAGTTCTCCTACTTACACCAGTTGGAATTGCAATTCCATATTTGGCAGTAGAATTTACACCCTGGGGTGAGTGATTGGTTGTTTCTATATGGCATATTTTTAAAGAGATTCAGAACTGGAGACCCAGCCTTCAATAGGCATATGAACCTATTCTATTAACAGGGGTTTACTCTTAATAATAATATTTGGGCTTTAATCTTATACAATGAGAAATTGGTAATTATATTGACCCGTTCATACAGCAGCTCTATTTGTTGCAGCCTACATCCAGACTGGCAGCTATTCTAAGTGGTACAAGAAGTCATTGTTGAAAAAATCATTTGGGATGTAGAGTACAAGTGACATCATGGTTTATGTCATTCAAATGGTAGTTAGGTGGTTGTCTCTGGTAAACGCTCAGTTCAAGAACCTTTCACCTGATACAGTAATTTGGGTTTAATAGACTCTTCAATTGATCATCAAGTTTATCCCCTCCATTTTATCATCTACGTGATGTTATGGTTTAAGTACAGGACTGGAATTCAGAAGACCTTAATGTCAGACTTCTTTCATGATCTTTGGAAAGTCATTTAATCTCTTGATAACTCAGTTACCCAACAGTAAAATTGGGACAATAACATTTCCTTTCTCCCAACCTTTGTCAGTCTTCTCGATTAAAATTGTAAGTTCTTCAGAGAAAGGACTGTTTGTATATGTACAGTGCCTAACACAATGAGATCCTGAACTCCATTGGGACCTTGGGGTACTACTGTAATATAAATAATAATAAAATATTAGGATTAAGCACCAGAAACAGAATATTAGCTCATGCAACATAATAATTTAAAATTTTATGAGATGGGAAAAAATTATATCACAATCTACTTTAACAAATGATGCTGTTGATGGAAGCCAGCGGTGTTGGACGTGACACTGTGATTGGCATGTCTGTTATCTGAGGCCTGTATGCTGGGCTGAGATTTTAAAATATTAGCTTAATATATTTGTGTGCTTACCTGCTTTGTCTTCTCATGAAGTATTTTGAGTATACAGTGTTGTAGCTGTATCGGTATACAGTGTTGTAGCTGATATTAGCGAGACCAGGTGGGTGAGGTAATTGCTTTTATTGGACCAACTTCTGAGAGACAAAAGCTTTCAAGCTTACACAGAGCTCTTCTTCAGGTCTGGAAAACTTTCTCAGAGTGTCACTGAGTAACTGTAACACAGAGATCTTGCACAAATACAGTTGATCTTGCATCAGAAGGTGCACCATGGCACATTCAGCAGGGACCCATAGCCCTTGGGCTTCAGCAGGGAATCAGAGGTAACTGTACCGAACAACTGATCTCCCGGGACTAGGAATCAAAGCATTACTTCAATATTTTTTGTACTCGATGCTTGCACTTGAGACAACTCCATTTGTACACTGAGAATTGCAGACAACAAGCCATCTGTTTATTTCTGTCAATGATTCAAATACAAATATTTATTTAAAGGAACTTGCATAATAGAGCACAAGATAAAGAGTAGATATGGGTCAAGACATATTTTATTGAAAACTAGCTTGGAGACATAAGTACCATAGCCTTAGCTGACAAAACTTTCACCTAAAGCTTGAAACAAACCTAAATTGAGGACTTGCCTACAATACAGATGAATTTGGATTGAGATAGTGTTAATTTAAAGCAGAATAACTGGTGCAAAATAACTCCCCCATGTAGAGTCAAAGCACTTTGAGTCACTGTTTCACCCTCCCAATATTTTTATTTTCACTTGATTTCCATGTTCCATTCAGAATCAAAAGTGTCATATGACCATACAAAAAGTTCCTCTTATGGTATTAAGTACAACACCGTATCCAACCAGATGCAAATACAATGCCATGTCCAATCAGAAGCAGGAAGCTCTTGTAAACTTGTGAGAGAAACTGTTTCATTTCAATAAAATTTCCAACCCAGTCGTGGACCAGAATCCCATTGGAGATTATCAAGAAGCCCCGAGAAGACCCCAAGAAACCCCATTAGAAATTACCAAGGAACCCAAAGGAGGTAGTGGGGAGGGCTTATCTTACATCTTAGTCATTTATACCAGTGCAATGTAAGTGTAAAAGCACCGTCATTCTGATTTGGTGGAAATAACTACACATGGTACAATGGAGAATAAAACATTCTGATCCTCTCCCATCACTTAGTCCATCTAGATTTGTCATTACACAAAGTGCACATTGCAGTTGTCAGACAGGCCCCAGGTGGCTAATGGCACTGCTTATCTTGACATTTGGCACCAACCCCAATGTCTACATTCAGAATTCACACTGATCATCAGAACAGAAAGGGCGAAACCATAGAAGTCTTATGTAATGAGATGGAAAAAACAATATAAATAAAACATTTAAATATAAAAGGTAGATCAATACTGTAATTATCATGTATCATCATTTATTATTCATATAATAATATAAGCAAAGTGGACTGAATTCACCTCTCTTGTAACTTGATTGATTTCAAGGATAAATTTGGTGCACTGTGTTTTTATTATTTATATAAGACATCTGCTTTCTCTATTTCACCCCTTAAATCCCAGCATTTGTTACATCTTGTCATTGCTTCCTCTATGACAGACTAAAATTTTAACCTTTCCTCTTCATTCCTACTGCTAAAGTTCTGGATTATGCCTTTGTCATCTTGATCCTTGTAATCACCGCCTTTCCAGCCTTGCCACCTTTCATTTTTTTCCTCATCGGCCCATCTTGTTGCTTAGAACATCTTCTCTCACTGTTCTGACCATCTATCCATTTTCACTAACTTCTGCTGTCTTTCTACAACAAGGTCAAGTTCCTCACCCGCAGCTCTGAGGCTCTGAACAGCTGTGCTCCAACCTATATCTCTTCCAAACCTCCCACTCTCTGAGCTCCCTCCAGGATTCTCTCTGAATGCTCTGTCTTCACCTGTTCCCAGCTCTGTGTCTTCTGTGCTTCTCCTTATGTTTAGAATAACTTACCGTTCAGTGCAGACACTTATTCTTTGTTTGTGACAGCCTATTATATGCAGTCAGGTACACTTATGATACCATAAAAAGTGTGTCTGATCTTACAAAGAAAACGCACATGAAGAGTAACCCTTACTCCATTTCTTGTGCAAGTAAGCTTTGCTCATGTAAATAAGGCTTGTAGAACATGACCCAATGATAGTATTATGTCTAGGCATGACAGAATTCAATTTTTATTTATTTTTTATAATTTTGACAGATAATATTGAAGTTTATGTTTAAACTTCTTTATTTTTATTCATTTAAACTTTCACAGTTATGTATTTTTCTATTTTATCTATTTAAATTTTCATAGTTGGGGGAAAATGTGGGGGATCAGAAAATAGGGGTGTCGGCCAGTGGCAAATAAGTACCTTCCATGAATGAGTAAGAACGGTGGTTCAGGGGTAGTCTCTGAAGGTCTCTTTTCACTGCAATGTTAGCTTGAGTTATCTACATTCAAGTTAACTCCTCTCAAGATGTGAGTGTGGTCATGCTGCAACACAACACTTGTGCTGCATAGAGGGTTTGTATTAGCAGCACAGAGTAGCTGAATCCCCAATCAGAAATTGAGCATTGACTGTTACTTTCAGGGCTGAGCTTCCCAAACAAAGAGTCTGGTGAGATGCCATGGCATTCTTGCTGTTCCGCATAGCCAATTGTTGGAACCAGATGCAGAAAAAAGGAGATCACTTGCCAACTCCCTAAACACTGAGCGGTCACTGAACACCACACCCTCTGCAGTTCAGGGCCATGACTAAAATCACAGTCCATCCATACATTAAAATGGCACAGGGATAAAGAGATACAAAAAACAGAATAATTAAAAGTAAAAGCAACTACCAAAAACCAAAGAAGAGCAAGCAAGAAAGAATGAACCCACACAAAAAGACTGATACTAAAAGAAAGAAAAAAGCCCAATGAGCTTTTAATGAAAAGCAAAAAAAAAAAAAAAAAAGCAACAGTTTCTCAATAAGTCATGAATAAAAAGGGCAATGAAGACGTGAACAACTAATCTTTAAGAAAAGCAAAAGCCAAATGAACAAGAGGGACCTATCCAAATGGCTTCCTAATAGGTTTCCCCTTGGAGTACACCTCTGTCCCACTGAGTAAAAACTCCCCTATATCCCAACATGGGTTATCTGCATCTTGGGTTCAGGCATGCAGGAGAAAGCAGGACTACTCATCTGCTTGTTCTTTCTCCAGAGCTGACAGGTGCTGTGGGGAGGAGCAGTAAATGAGCAGATCCCTGCCTCCACTCTTCTGCTCAGTGGCCAGAATTGCTAAGTCAATGAAGGCTGAGTAGAGCTTCTTTACTGCAGGTATTGGCCAATAAACACATTGGTTTGTAGTTCTCACATCTCTCCTAGCCTATGGCTGTGAGAGGAAATACTGCTGATATTGGTAAAATACTACAACCGAGGAGCAAGGAGGAACCAAGGAAAGGACTGGGACTCAAAGATGTATCTCTGAGGCACAATGCCTCCCAGAACTACTCCTAAACTGGTGCAACTCATGTTCTTCCCCTTGCTCCAGGCTGGGCCTTCTATAGTAAAATGGTGTTTGACGAAGTGAAAACCTGACTCTTATCAGCACGATGGCACAGAAGTGAACACTGCTGCAACACTGCAAATAAACTTGTCGACAGCTGTGTTAAATGCAGAAATTAGGTAAAATGAGCAAGACTATGGCCAGATGCAGCCACCATTATTTATACTGAGTAGTGTCTTACTCTGCAAATTATCCCATTTTCTTCAGTGGGACTGCCTGTGGAGTAAGGTACTTTTCAAATTCAGTGAGGCTCGCAAAACCTGGCCCACAGCGAACACAGAAAAAACAAATGCCTTGATGATCCCATTGATGCAAGCAGCGGTCTTGCTATTGATTTTAATGTAAAGAAGAGCATCCCCTCAACTAGAAAACACCAAGTAGACTCTATGCATCTTACTCGCACTGAGTACCATCTAAGTCTAAGATTGTGAACCTTTTACTGAGATTGGTGAGCAATTACTCACGTAAGCAATTCCAGTGGGGTAAGTTAAGCTGCTTGCAGATTTGACAACAAAACATTTTTTCCACTGGAAAATGCCAACTCATTGAAACTGAAACTTTTCATAGGAGCATATTGGTTTTTACAAAACTTTACTCAGGAAGATTTCTAAAGCCATGGTGATATTTTACAGGACAGACATTTTTGGAGTAGAGATTTGAACCTAGATTTCCCACATATCAAGTACACACGTTAACAACCAGCCTATTTTAAGAATGGCTTTATTTTTCATTTTTTGTAACAAGCAAGAAAGTTTCATTTTTGGTGAGTAAAGCATCCACAATCAGCATATGAGAATAGGCCCATTTAAATCAGTTACTTAGAGAGTAAGCTGCTACTCAAAATGAATAAGGGAATCAGTCTGAACCTTAAAAAGGACTGGAGAATTTCTGAGATGTAACGAGATAGGGGGAGAAGAGATTGACCAGCCCTGGTCAATAGGTATACACTAGCTAGATCTCACTCATCATTGTGTTAAGGTAACTAAGTCTCATTGTAAAAAATATGCACATAGTTCATTGGTATGTGGGTCTCACTTCTCTCTTATACTATGGTAGTGACGGAAATTTGTGTTTATTGCTGAAGGAAAGTTAGGTCCTAAAAATAAATTTCCCACTGAAGTCAAATTAAATTTTATATTGACTTAATAGGAGAAGGATCAGTCCCAAAGACAAAGCCTGATTGCATTTTGGTGCAATTTATACATTCATGATTATGTACAAATACTGCACCTTGTTTGCATTTAAGCTTTCATTTTAATTGTGCCTTAATATGTTTTCCTTTGACAACAAATAGATGTGATAAATCATGTCAGGGAGTTTGCTGAAATAGATGCAGAGAACTAGCAGTCTGCTGTGTGCCATCAGTTAGAAATCAGTATAGGAATATACTCTAATTCTTAGCACAGGAAGTAAATGATCCCTAGGCAGGTTACCCAGAAATCCAGCTGTATGCCAAGTATGGTGTATCTGGTTAATATGTAAAAAGACACTCCAACCACAACTAGGCAGTCATGTGCAAATGGAAATGAATGTCTCCATCTTATGAAAAGGGAGAAATGTTTACTGCTGTTGCCATAGCTGACTATAAAGTTATCAGTGCCCTCGTGCAGCATTTACCTCTTTATAAATCCCTTTCATATTTACCTGAGAGATTGTTTTAATCAACCTGTCCTTCCCTCCCTCTTCCCACTTAATTCATTAATTTCACTTGCACATTTGGGTCTGCATCTCCTCCTTCCCAAATATCACAACTGTTAACATTTTTCTGTCCTGCTGCCACCACAGGCTTTTCCCTGCCAACCCATGGATGAATTGAAATGAATGTCTGATTTAGTTGGAGAGGTGTCTGATGGCCTCTAGTGGTTCCCTGTATGTGTGCAGAATTTCTTCACCCAGCCTGTGAATGTGGTTATCTTCTTTGTAGGGTTCTCAAGGAGCTGTATGCAGCATGTGTCCTTTAAAAAAAGCGGCTCCCTGTTCATTCATTTCTGAAGGCAGAGGACACTAACAATTAGATTCTCTTTGGTCCCGTTGCAGGTGAACGAGCCATGAGGCTAGGAAAGGGTTCAAGCAGCCTTTTGCTGTGACTGCAAATCGCTGCTAAGGCCACTCAAGCACAAGGCATGCCCAAAACGGGCAGAGAAGACCCAGGACCACCCACAATGGCCAACAGAACTGCACCCTCCCTTTTAGCTGAGAGCTTAAACATAGACAACCGGGAGTTCAGCATCCCCCAGAGCTGGTGGTGTAGCACCACATGTACTTGATAATAAAAATTGGCTTCCACAGCTAATCTGTCTGCCTATCTGTGCTAGGGTTTTCTATAGTGCCTGTCGCCATAATCTCTATGCATAATGTGGTATTGCCACACTGAAAATTGACATGCCTGCCATTTCACTCCCGTGTATGCAGCAAGATATAAAAAGCTGAAGCCCAGCTGCTTTCTTTTGGAACATCATCATTTGGTAACAGTAAACATGGTTTGACACGGGCTCAACTTAGGGGTACTGGGATGAAATGCGATGGTCTGTGGGATACAGGAGGTCAGAGATAATCTAACACTCCCGTCTGGCTTTAAACAGTATGGAATTATGAAACAGTGTCCAGAACAGAGATGTGTGATCTCTCACCTGTCTGCAATATGAGACATTTCTCACATTGCTGGTATAAACAGTCCTGCAGCTCTATCACAAATGTTCTTACGATGGTTCTCAGAGTACTGAGGACTGCAAATCACTTTGTTATCCCCTGCCTCTAGTTGGAGGGGGCCTTGTTTATGGTAACTGGGAGTTAACTCCCTAACCACCAGCCACTCAAACATTCTCCTCCAGCCTTGTCTTCACTTTGCAGGTTAACAAGAGGTGCACCCCACTCCCTAAGTCTCAGACACTGGCTACCCACAGATATCCCAGAACCTCTGCCCTCAAAGGAGAAGAGAGCCTCTCTCCACTCTGTGATATACTGTATTTGTCTTTATTCATAGACAGGGTGATCCTCTGTCTGTTATAATGTCCCTGTTTTAATCTTCAAATGGTTTTAATTGCTTGCAGTTGTCTTCGATGGTTTTCATTAACTGTTCTGTCATGGGACAATGGTAGGATGACCAGCTAGTAACTGTGAAAAGTTGGGACGGGTGGTATTAGGGTTCAATATAAGACAAAGCCCCTGATATCGGGACAGTCCCAATAATATTGGGACCTCTGGTCACTTTAAGCAATGGTAAACAATTGAGCCTGGCATTACATCACCAGCTAACCAAGAAGGGTGGCAACTTCCTCCTTCATTAATAAGCCTTCACTAAGTAGTATTACTCTCTGGTGATCTTTTTTAACCTTAAGACTATAAGGGCATAAACTTCAATATAGTTACATTATTCCTTAAATACTATCCATACACACATCACACCATGATTATGCGCATTGGTAAGTTACACGCTTACAATAGGGACCATACATGTCACCCTTTATGGACAAATACCCTATAAGCAATGTATTTGATGCACTGAGTTTGTCAAGGTCCAAGAAGAGAGTCATTTTCAAAGAACAAAGGACCCTGTCCCAAGGGCCCAACATGTCACAATCTCACATGTCCTTGGTCTTCTAGCATGAGTATTTCAGCTGAGATGATTAATCCTGGATGGAGAATAAGTCAGCAGTGCTTTATATTTTGGCAGCCAAAGCATGGAACCTTGAATGCCAAACATTCTGACTGCTGATACAGAGCTATATGGTTGTCGGACAGTAACCTAAACAAATGTATGCAGTATGGATCTGCTACCTCTCTCATAGCGTATCCAGGTCTGCTCTAGGATCTATGACACTCAGATCTGAGTGGCACATAGAGAGGGAATGATTAATAATGCAGCTCTACTTGGGTACATCCACTCAGAGTTAAAAAACCTGCAGCTGGCTGAGGTCAGTTGATTTCCAAGGCTGAAAAATCATTGTGTAGACATTCAGATTTTGCACTGGAGCCCAAGATCTGGGACTCTGCGAGGGTGGATGGTTCCAGAGCTCAGGCTTCAGCCTGAGCCTGAATGTCTACTTCAGATCTCGAGCCAATCTATACCTTCAAATCAGTTGCACAGTTATGGGCACCCACATGGCTCCACAGTATGTCAACATTTTTATGGCTGACCTAGAACATCGCTTCCTCGAAACTCATCCCCAAGCACCTCTTCTTTACCTATGCTACATTGATGACATTTTCATTATCTGGACCCACAATAAAGAGTCCCTCGAAGAATTCCACTGGGATTTCAATAATTTCCACCCCACCATCAACCTCAGCCTGGACCAGTCCACACAAGAAATCCATTTCCTGGACACTACAATACAAATAAGGGATGGTCACATTAATACTACTCTATACCGAAAACCAACTGACCACAATACATACCTTCATGCCTCCAACTTCCACCCTGGATGCATTACACAATCCACTGTCTATAGCCAAGCCCTAAGATTCAACGGGATTTGCTCCGGTCCCTCAGACAGAGACAAACACCTACAGGATCTCCATAAAACATCCTTAAAACTAAAGTACCCACCTAGGGAGGTGAAGAAACAAATTGACAGAGCCAGATGAGTACCCAGAAGTCACCTACTACAGGACAGACCCAACAAAGAAAACAACAGAACACCACTGGCCATCACCTACAGCCCCCAGCTAAAATCTCTCCAACACATCATTAAAGATCTACAACCTATCCTAGCAGATGATCCCTCACTCGCTCAAGCCGTGGGAGGCAGGCCTATCCTTACCTACAGACAGCCCCCCAACCTGAAGCAAATACTCACCAGCAACCAAACACCATACAACAAGAACAGTAACCCAGAAACCTATCCCTGCAACAAACCACATTGCCAACTCTGCCTGCACATCGACTCTAGTGACACCATCACAGGTCCTAACCACATCAGCCACACCATAAGGAGCTCATTCACCTGCACATCTACTAATGTAATATATGCCATCATGTGCCAGCAATGCCCCTCTGCCATGTACATTGGTCAAACCGGACTGTCACTACACAAAAGAATAAATGGACACAAATCAGACATAAAAAATGGTAATATCCATAAGCCAGTAGGAGAGCACTTCAGTCTCCCAGGACACTTTGTAGCTGACTTGAAAGTTGCCATACTTCAACAAAAAAACTTCAAAAACAGACTTCAATGAGAAACTCCAGAGCTGGAACTCATATACAAACTTGACACAATCAGACTGGGTCTGAATAGGGACTTGGAATGGTTCTCATTCAAGAAGTAATTGTCACTGTTCACACATTCTCATCTTCTAATCAATGGTTGTGAATGGGCCGCATCTACCCTAACCGAATTGACTTTGTTAGCACTTATCCTCCCTATTGTTATGTTTCTCACCCTTAGATGTATGTATATATATATATATATATATATATATATATACCTCCTATTTGTGGTTTCCACTTCATGCATCTGACAAAGTGGGTTGCAGCCCACAAAAGCTTATGCCTGCAAAAATTTTTTAGTCTTTAAGGTGCTACAGGGATCTCGTTGTTTTTACATAGCAATTGTTAGCCCCACGAGCCCTAGCCAGCTCGTCTGTGATCTGTGATCAGCTGCATCTGTGATGTGGGTCTTTTGTCCCTGTGTAGATGTGTCCTTTGTGCACATTGACCCACAGCCATGCAGGAAATCTGCTCCTTGGATCCCCGTGACAGAGGACTTTTCCGAAAGTGCATCTCATAGAAACAACTTTGTTAAGATGACAGCAGAAGTAGCATGTTCCACTTCACTGGATCTCTGTTATTCAGAGGAAGACACCTAGTCCTAGAACAGAAAATCTCTGACTTTGAAATGTCATTTTGCCAAAGCAATAAAGCAGACACCTCTGAGAAAGCCTATGCTATGACGGGCAAAGTGTTGGAAGAAAAAGGACTTGGGTTAGGTAAATTCTCCAAATGGATAAAGAAACACTATGTACCTCAGCACCATAGTACTGTCAATGCTTTGTGATATAGCAGAAGTGCTACTTATCAAATGTCTCCCACTTTGAGGGATGTCACTCATTTTATTTCCAAAGTCAACCTTGTTCCCCACCAATTTTGCATCCCCTTGTTTTTACAGATGAAAATCATTCACTTCAGAAATATAGAAACATGGAATCAAGAGATCGTTTCCATAAAAGTATGGATCCTCAGATATTTTAATTTGAATAATTTTTTGAGTTCCTCACTTTGGGGCTTTGTCACACCTTCTATCCCACCTCTGAGCCGTGGCAGGTTGAGAGGTATGTTTAAGATAAACTTAGCAATCTCTACACGTGGAGCTAAGGATGTGATTTCTAGCCTGCGCAGATATACTTTTCTTAGCTCTCTCATTGACTTGTCCTAGCGCTCTTATTTTGGTGTGCTAAAAATATCAGGGTAGCTGTGGTAGTATGGGCAGCAGCAGCACAGGCTTGCCTCCCCAAGTGCATACCCTTGGGGTCCAGGTAGGGCTGTACTCATCACAGCTAGCCCAGGCTGCCACTTGCCACTGCAGCTACACTAATATCTTTAGGAAGCTGGGTCGAGGAGAGCTAGCACAAGTATGTCTGCACTAGCTGGAAATCACAGCCCTAGCTCCTAGTGTAGATGTAGGCCACAGAAGAGGTAAACACACCATATCAACTTAAATAAATGGAAAGGACAATTTTCTCGCATGAGTGTCTTTGCAAATCCAACATTTTAATGCTCCATTGGACACATGTATAAATGCTCAATTTAAACGTGCCTCTGAGTATTCAAGTGCAGGATTTGGATACGCTCATGGACTAAGGTACGAAATTGGACCGATAATGCCAATCATTATAAGTGGGGAAAAATTCCTATTGCAATTTTCATAATTTTCTGATACAGTCCGATCTGATATGATTTTTGTTTTTGTTTTTATGCTTTGCTACAAAAAATGTTCAAGTTAAAAGTAAATATCTTGCCACAGATTTAAAAGTGATTTAATTCATAGAAGAAGAAAAGTGATCTGTTACAAAAATTAAATTACATGTGATGATCTCCACTACTTGTGCTTTTCAAATTTGAGATGACATCATGGACAGCAAGCAACTGGTTATTTTGACTTTTCCTTACATTTCTGAAAATTTTAGGGGAAAATGTTAAGAATATGATCGAATGGGTGATGTAAGTAAAATGCAGAGAGCAAGTGGTTACATATTGCATGGCAATGGGGAACAGTATAGACCCCTTATTTGTTCATTTCCAGGAATTCTAATGTCTGGGTTTTTCAAACGTGTAACATTTTTATAAAGAAAATGTACTGTTGGTTTTGGGTGCTAGCTGGGCTCCACTGATACATTCTTTCAACCTTAGCTCTTTGCTAACAAAGTTTTCTGTTTGTGACTATGTATAATCATTGCTGTTTGACTGTCACAATCCGCCATACAACTTCTCTTCCTCTAGGTTTCTTTGTTTTGTTGCATTTTTGATACCAGACCTCTATATGGATGGGGAATTCAGAACAAACAAACTGTTCTGGAAGGTATAACTTTTAGTAAACAAAAATCACTGCATGTGTGTTTTCTATGGAGCGAAGTACCTAATTAGCTATACATCACAGGTGGCAATAAATATTTTATTCCAAACACTGGCTGATGATAATGTTGAAAGAAACACTTTCACCTTTACCTCCAGACTCATGTTGTTCCCCGTGGTGCAGTATATTATTTGTTTTGCTGACAACAAACACTCTGGCATCTGACATAAGATCACTTTCAATTAAGTGTGATAGAACTGCAGACAGAAACTCAGGGGAAGAGACATTTTGACTTAATGCCAGTTAAGTATAGACTGTCCTTACTCAGAAAAACACAGGTGATTACAAAAAGGTTGCTTAGACAATCTAGATGTTTCCAAACCAAAATTGTCGTATGACCTTATTTAAATCTGGCATTTTTCTTTTGGACTTCTTCGTTGTGGTACATGATTTTCCTTTTCTTTTGCAGATTCCACAGCCATAAACAGAAGGCTAAGCTATCAATATCATCTTAAAAATCACATATTAGCTAATTCCCTTCAAATCTGCACCTAGCACAAACAACTGTGTTATTACCACAGGCATAAAAAGAATATTAAGTAAAGATGAAAAGTGCCTACAAAAGCAGTACATGGAGAAAGACTCAGTGATTTAATGCTGTTATGCATATATAGATATTAACCATACTGAATACCTTCATGGAACACATTACTGCACAGATTTTTGGACAAGGCAGAGCGTGTGAATGCAATTGTCTTTTCTTGGACAGTATGTGCATAACCTTTAAAGCTTTACAGAACTGGATGTGATGAAAGGTTGGTAATAGGATACAGAGCCTTTAAAAATGCTGAGCACACAATTGAAGTCAAAGGGTGCTGCTGATGCTCTGTATTTCTGAAAATTAGGCCTGTATACCTCTGTACCACTGGTATGCAGTACCCAAAATAGCTATCTTCTAGAACTGGTTGGAAAGTTTAGGAAATTATATAGAAAAGTGGAAACCAGATTTTTCACTATGGTTTCCCCCTATATTCTTAACAGCTCTGTTTTCATGTAATTTTGCTCTCTGACCCTACACGTTGGTGGTCTCACTTCAAATCAGTGCCTTTTTAGCAGGCATGTATCTCTCAAGCATAACCGGCCCCTGTCAATAAATGAATGGGGGCAGTGCATGGGGCTATCTTGTCAGCTCTCTGCAGAGTTCAGGAATAGTGGGATCAAATGCTGCAGTCTTAACTTGAGCCAAACTGTCACTGAAATTAATGGGGGGTTTCCAGAGAAGGGATGGCAAGATTGACCCACTGGTAGTGCAGTGTTGGGAAGCTTGTACACATACTGCCCTACCCACAACTAATCTGTAAATAAAAAGAGGCATTTGTTCCTCAGGGCTGCCCATCTGCTATTGTCATGAGCACAAACAATTACTGTTAAGAACAGTGAGTGAAAGCCTGGCTGCGCTGATGTCAATGGCTAAACTGTCATTGATAGGGGTCAGTATTTCACCCAGTATCTTTATTGGGTTTTGTTTTGTTTTTTTCCTGTTATGATACATAGGTTTGCTCTTAAAGCTGATCATTAAATTACAGTGGCACTCTGAATGAATAGTATTCCTTGGATAATTTTCTGATTGTATTTTAAGTGCTCAGATTGTAAAACTAAGCAGAAATCTGTATTTAATTACTCTTCTGTCAACAAATTTGGTTGGTGTGTTTTAAATGAAAAATCAATAGAAAGAATTTTTTCATTTTCATATGAGGGGTGCAGCAGCTTTCTGAAAAGGCTTATGCCAAATTAGCCAATATTAATAAAATTAAAATGGAAAATATCAACAATCTGGCTCTCCTGTGACAAATTAGAGAAAATTGCAAGATATAAACCTGCAGTGGAGTATTTAAAAGGCAGAACCATAGTATTAGCTGGAAGGGTCCAAGTACAAAAGGGGACAGAGAATGGGAAAAGTGGGGAGCTCTTTCTCAGAAAGATGTTATATCCCTTTCACCTACCCTTTATCTTTCCTGATTATTTAGATCCTGAGCCTGCAAAGTCTTATGTATATATGTATCTATCTGTGTAGGATCCCTCATCACCTATTATCTGAGCACCTCACAATCTTTAATGTCTTTAATATTTAATCTTTATCCAGACAACACCCCATTTGGGGTAAGGAAGTCCTACTGATGCATTTTACCAAAGAGGAATGAAGGCCCAGAGGAACTAGGGACCAGATCTTTAAAGATATTTATAAACTAAAGATGCAGCTCGGCATCAAGTGGTATTTTCAAAAACAAGAGTAATGCTAGGATATATAAATAGGGGACTCGTGAGTAGGAATAGAGGTTATTTTACCTCTGTATTTGGCACTGATCTGACCACTGCTGGAATACTGTATTCGGTTTTGGTGTCTACAATTCAGTAATGATGTTGATAAATTGAAGAGTGTTCAGAGAAGAGCCACAATTAGATTAGAAAATATGCCTTATGGTATTAGACTCAAGGAGCTCAATCTATTTAGCTTAATAAAGCTAGGGTTAATGGTTGACTTGATTACAGTTTATAAGTACCTACATGGGGAACAAATATTTAATCATGAACTCTTCAATCTAACAGAGAAAGGTCTAACATGATCCAGTGACTGGCAGTTGAAGCTAAATAAATTCTGACTGGAAATAAGGCATACATTTTTAATGGTAAGAGCAATTTATGATTGGAACAATTTACCAAGGGTTTTGATGGATTCTTTATCACTGACAATTGTAAAATCAAGACTGGATGTTTTCCTAAAAGCTGTTGTTACCTGGCAGCTCTGTGTTCTTGGGGAACCAGGGTGAAAAACCCCTATTCTATTTCTGGCTCACCTGAATCCCCCCCAGCCTCTGCTTGCACCAGAAACAAAAGCTATGAAAAGGCTGTGGGAGACACACCTAAAACCCTCCCAACAAGGGTGATAGGATTAAGACAACTCCCCAAGCCTCATCTACATGGAAGATGTAAAAAGAGGCATCTCAATTAGCACATGGAATGGAGAACTGGAGCCTCATTTACATCGAAGATGGAACAAGAATTAGCATGAAGAATGGAGAACCAAGCTCCAAAGCAGGAATCGCACTGACTTCTGGGATTGGCAAGGCAGGGACACACTGCATGATGGGAGATCTCTGCTCTTGATGTAAATGAACTCACACCTACACCGCAGTTATCAGACCATTCGAGTATTGACATGCAAAACACTGAATCTGCCTGGTTGCATTGTGAGCTCCCCCAAGGAACATTGACCATAGCTGGGAGTGATCAGCTCCTATTGTCTAGCATAAAGAAAACCTCCCTGAAGAGACATTGTTTACCCACAAACAAACCTGGTTCTACAAAAAACCCCTACCCAAGTTTAAACCCTCTCTTGCTTTCCTCTTCTGATGCCTGGACCCACATGCTTTCCTGACTGATCCTGTTGTGGGGTTTGCCTCTCCCTCAAGTGTTCCTGACCCTAAGCTGAACAGCCTGTCTCCTGGGAACTTCTGAGCTGCAAGGAGTGGTGAGATCCCCCCCCCATCTTTCCCAATTCTCTCTCTCTCTCTCTTTAATCCAGGTATAACTTTCTACTTTTGTAAGCCAACCTGGGCTAGCTTTCTCCAATACCCCTACTGTAATTTTGTTGTATTTAAGTGTTAGATTGCTTTTCTCTCCTTGTATGGCATCACTATTAGTATCATAAGTTTTATATACCTGGCAATAAACTAACTATTGTAATCAAGCTGGTTGCCAGTTTCTCTCTCTCTAAATGCATTTACTCCTTTGTGTTCTTGGCTTCCCTAACTTGCTCTGCAGCAACGCTTCTTTTACCTAAGCCAAAGATCCCTGGGGTGCCCAAAATCCTATGAGGTTTGCTTATCAAGGGGGTTACTGCTAGAACAATTGTGTTGCAAAGAGGCATATAAAGGGGGTAGCTGAAAAGTGCTGCTCTGCCTAGCCTACGGAGTCCAGAGGCGCATAAGGGTGACAGCTGAAAGTGCTGTTTGACCCAGCCTGATTGAGTCCAGGCGGCACATAAGGGGAACAGCTGAAAAGTGCTGTTTGGACCCAGCCTGCTCATAAGTGTGCTCCATTCTGGTGCGGTGCAACGGGCACATGAGGGTGACAGCTGACAGTGCTGTCTCACCCAGCCTGCTGAGTTCAGGGACGTATAAGGGTCAGCTGTGAGTGCTGATAGCCCGGTCTGCTCAGACGCACTCAGTTAATCTGGAATGGTTGTGTGTATCTGTGGGGGGTTTATCTGAATCTGAAAACCTTAGGTCCTGCAGGATAGCTCCACTGGGAGGGGACTTGTAACCATATGAACACACCAGTAACACAAGCAGCACACTAATAGAATCACACCCCCTTTTCCAGGAAAGTAACCCTAATAAATAAGCATACCCCAAAGTGACGGGCAAATCTGGTAACACTGTGTTCTAGGAGTAATTTTGGAAATGTTCTATGACTTGTGCTATGAACTAAAATGATCATTTTGTGGCCCTTTCTGGTTTCAGAATCAATGAGTCTATGAAAAAGTATCCTGGTACCTAATATCCATTGATTTAATGGGAGTTAGGCAATTAGGTGTTTCTTAAAAAAATCACATGATTATCTGCTTCTTTAGGCATCTAAATACTAGAGCTGAGAAAAATATGGAATTTCCATCCCAGGGGAAATTCCAACAGTTCCACAATAGCTCTCAAAAAGTTGAAATTGTCAACATTTTCTACAGAAGAGAAATTAAAAAAAATATATTGATCCAGAAATGTCAGAACATTTCATTTCAACATTTTTTATCAAAATAAAACATGTTGACGTTCCCCAAATGGTAATGTTTTATTGTTTCAATCTGTTGAAGTGCATTTTAACGTTAAACTGACTTTGACTATTGTCAAATGGGATTGTACTTCCAGCCCCCATTCTCTCCTATGAGCCATGCTCCTTGGCCAGACTACATCTCTTATAATTAGGGTGACCATATGTCCCGTTTTGGCCAGGATAGTCCGCCTTTTAATCTCTATCCCTAACGTCCCATCTTTTTTGGCAAAACTTGACATTCATTCTGTTTGCTCTTGTCAACTTATCAGGAAAGATCAGGAAAGGTGCATGGCGACATTTGGGGGAGAACGCAGGAGCCTGGCCAATGTGTCTCCACTATGCTCTGCCCCTCCAGTCAGGGAGCAGTGGAGTATATCATGCTCACTCTGCAACCCAATTAGATGGCAATGCAGTCAGGGCCCTAATTCAAACTCTTCTTCGGTCTCCACCTCATCTTCTGTATCACCCAGTTTCTGTGGAAATGGTGGGGTTGGTTGGGTCGTGAAGCCACAATTCATGGGCCCTGGATCCTACCAGGCAACCCGGCTGGTAAATATCTGACCTGGTCCTGCAGCATCCATTTGTACTGAGGCACCGAGAATGGCATGCCCCACCCCCACAGTCTCCTGAGTGGTCCTCAGAGCCCCCACCCCAGTTTCATGTCTCCCCTATCCACCATCCTTTGGGGCCACTCCTCAGAGCTCTCTCCATCCCCGTAACCAGCCTCTTTCCTTCCCCAGTCTGCCTCCAGTTCAATGCTTCTGCCACATGCTGGCAGGTGCACCATTTAGGGAGGGCAATGGGGGGCATCTGCCCCCCCTTGAATTTCATACCATCTGCAATAAAATTTATCATGGGAGATGTAGTCTTCCAGGGAGCCCATCATAGATAGTAAAAAAAAAATTGTATTTGATCCAAAACTAAACATTCTGAGTACATATAAAAATGAAATTCCAGTTCAGCTTTAAAGCTTGTCTCTTTCACCAACAGAAGTTGGTCCATTAAAAGATATTACCTTACCCATCTTGACTCCCCATAATTAAATATTAATTTACATTTTCCCAACAGAACACAAACATGTTTCAGCAAAATCATTCTAGTGGAAAAACTCCAACTAGCTCTCCTAAATAGTTTTGAAAATTTGGCCCCGGGTGACTTGCCCAGTGAAGTGCACAGTAGAACAGGGACTCAAACCCAAGTCTTCCAAGTTCCCGGCTAGTGGCTGAACTTACTTGATTTCAATAGGACTAGTCATAGTGCATGCCGTTAAACACATATGTAAACCTTTGCAGGATTGAGGTTTGTATTTGTACTGTACGAAGCACAATAGGGCCTTGAACTTGATTTTGATCAGGAATAACAAAAGTGAGTAATAAAAGGGCTGACTCTAATATCCCTACTCTTACTTCACAGGTATTCCCATTGACTTCAAAAGGACTACTTCTCTTCTGAGGTGCTATTTAGTTTGAGTACAAGTAGCACAGTCTGGCACAAGTATTGCAAAACCATGGAATGGTTTTTATTTTAAAGCTTGAATTTAGATGACAGTAAGGCTAATGCTGTCACTGAGCAAAAGCTTTTGAGATTTGAAGGACTGCAGCAGCATTTCAGTTCAACCAGGCTTTCCTCTAAATCTTGAGGAAAAAGTTCAAGGCTATCTTTTACAAACCTGAAAATTCAGTTACATTAATGTAAAAATGTAATTGGATCAGAGTAAATTCACAAAAGGAGAGAATGTTAGACATTTAATGTTTTATAATCAAAAGAAATATTATTGAACCAGTTACAAAGGAGCTTCTTTGGTTTATCACAAAACGTTAAAATAATACAAATACTATTTTGCAATTCGACAGATAACATTTTTCATCTCAAGCTCTTAAAGGATTTTGCACACTTTAATGAAATTTTGTTTCAAAGTTACAATCCCCTGATGGTAGTTGGGTAATATTATCCACATTTTATAGAGCGGGAAACTTGTGTTTGCTCTCATAACAAGGGTGAATTTAATCGTATCTTGTTTTAGGAAGTCAATGGGTCTCCATGCAAGCCTAGGAGAGCACCAAATGAACAGCTGATTGCAAGATTGAGGTCTAAATTGTGCACATGCCTTATGTGGGCCTTCTGATCCATGAGTGAATTTCACCCTTGAACAATCATGAGTGCACAGGGTGTAACAGGTCCTAAAAAGCAGAGCCCACCCAGAGTAAAGTAGGAGGAAGTAGCTGCTACTCTTCTTTCTGCACAGGTGGATGGGGATTGGGTCTGACTGGGAGAAATCTTGGCTCTGCCTCAAATTGCTAGCCAGCAAATCAGAGCAAATGCAACGGAGGACGTAATCTGTAACAGCAAATGGGCACAAGTGGGAAGCAGGGTCCAGATTATGACCCAATCTGGTTTCTGCCCTGCTCTTGGGATAATGTATCTACACATTGTCCCTTACTTGAAATGAATTATAGGTTACAATCTAGTCCTTACCAAATCCTAAATCCTGGCTAAACCAGCAGTGGAACCTAGTAACATGACATCTCATCCCCTCCTCCCACCATTGAATAGAACTCCCTCCCATCTTCTTCACAAAGCTTTTGAAAAATCTCTCTCTCTAACATGTACCCAACTTCATTGTTTTGAAAAAAAAAAAAAAGGCTGGGAAGAGAAGCATAACCCTGGTTTAACCTTTGCTGAGAAGTAAGTGCTTCAAAGGTTTTTCTTTCTTTTTAAATCTGTAAACAATATCGGATCACTGAAAGGAAGAGAGGGGTCATTTGGCCAATGATACTTGAATGAAAACGTGCTTTACCACTTATTGTACGAATAACATCTCCAGCACATTAGAAAAACCTTTTCAGATCAAGTCTGGGGCCACCACACATATCTTAAAGTAGTCACATGGAAAACTTCAATTCTGTTCCCAAATGTTTTCCTCGGGAGACGAAGCCATTGTGTTTGTTCTGCGGGTTGCTATGGGAGTATCAAAAGTAAAGAATAAGAAGAATTTTTGAAATTGCTGGTATTTATGTAGCCTTTGAGCATCAGTTCCCTGTCCTCATTCTGCAGCATGGCACAGGCTCTGAGTGATGTGGAAAGAGTGAAAACAAAAGTGCCCTTCTAAAGTCAACAATGAGAAGAAGCTGGGGCAGAATTTGGTCAATCCAGCATGAGGCCTTGCAGAATTAGTGTGAAGTCTCTCATATTCTGTGTGGGCTTAAAGTACTTGAGAAACCATGGTTCGTGATTAAGGAACAGTATTGATAGGATGTGATGGGAGTCTTGATTAGTCCGCTTTGGCCAGAAGGAGGATACAGGCCGAGGATACAGATTTCAGTGCCATTCATTTCAATACAGTGTTACTCTGTTACCAAAAGATTTTAGGAGTAGGAAATCCCACAGGGGCAAATGTTAATTCAGTGAACTTGTAGTAAGAGTATTTTACTCAATGTAAATAGTCTTGCAGATTACTACCCTGTTATCTATCTTTACTTACCAACGGCACTGATAAGGTAGCAGCCACCAAACTCCATCTCCTGATTTCCTCCACTATCCTAGACCTTTCACAATGAGGTTACATTCAGTGCATAGCAGAGAGGAAGGACATCTGATACTAATGGATGAACTGCTTTTAGCCTTGGACAAATTTCCATTCTTATACTACTCATTCTCTTGGTAGCTGTTGGTCCTATAGATCCTAGAGGGCTGATATACATATAAGAGTAACCACTCAAGCTCTGTACAGGTGGAGTGAATGTCACCTGTTTTATCAATTGATGGGAGCAAAGCTTTGTTGTATGAATATTTTTAAGGAAATTTCAGGCACATTTTCTAGATTCATTTAGTAACTAGATTAAATTAATCTTGTGTTGAAACAAATTTTCTTTCAGTTAGAAATGAAGGTAAATTTTAGACGTACCCATGGGACAATTCCATGGGATTTCAGTGACCAATCATACAACTTAAGTATCAAATCCTGGAAAAAATATTCACAGTGGATAGCTCACAGGCAGCCTACACAGTATGATACAGGTTCCACGAAACTTTCATTGAACAATTCTGAACAGAAAACACATTGGTTAAAATTGCTTTATCTTCATGGTAATATCTGGTCTATTCATAGAGATATAAAGCAGCAGATAGAGTAGAATGAGTCGATGCTATTAAAGGGGTTATAAGGAAAAGAAGGGCAGTTTCCAAAAATATTTCAGGGCAGCAGATGCACTGAGAGGATGGGGGTCCATAAATGTATAAAGGAGATGAAATTAATAGTCATTCAATAACAGCTGCAATACTGAGCTCTCTGGGAGCAGCCACTCTTTGTTTTATTCATTTGTACAGTACCTATCACAGTGGAACCCTCATCAGCGCTTCTAGATGCTACTATGACCAATATAATTTTTTTGGAAAATGTTAGGCAACTTAAATATCAGCACTGCAACCCTCCTCCAATAATTCACAATGAACTCCCTTTAAATCTGTTGTCTACAAGAGAAATAAATAAAACATTTAGACCCCTAAAGAGTCAGCAAACCTTTCTGAGCCAGATTCTGATAAGCTTACTCAAGCTGAGTAGCATCTATCATGGTTCAGGACTAGCGGTTCCTCTGACTCCCTGTCCAGGTGTCTCCTGAGTGTACCTCCGCCAGGTCTCAGGCCTTGAGCCTTCACTTCTCTGGGCCAGAACCTTGCAGTTCTCCCACTCTTAGACTGGGACAGAAGGCTACCGAGCCCTGTGTGCCTACTCCAACAGGTCCTACAGGACTCTGTACCTGCAATTCTTTCCAGTGACCAGTGGTACATACAGTGACCCAAAACAGCTTTCTTAAACCAAAATATTATTTAATTTTAACAGTAAGAACAAAGCATAACAAGAAAAAGGGGTTTTAAAACAACAAAAGGCCTACACACACACACAATTATCTTAGCTAAAGTCTTGCCACCCTTTGATAGAGATCCTAACCCAGGTAAGCTTCCTCAAGATACCTCTAGTCTTTGGAGGCCTGGGGGGCAGTTTCACCCCCTCAACTATCTTCAAGGGAATGTGTGTCTAAACCCAACTGAGGTTTTTTAATCCTCTTTCCTTTACAGGAACTGCCACCCCTGGGGAAAACACATCTGGGAGACCCAGTAGCAGGTTGAGCTATGGCATCAAAATGAAAGGTTATGCACTGTTCACACAGGCGTTTGCCAGGAGGTGTGAAGATCAGGAACCACCACCACCACCATCCTTTCATGGTGCATTTCTTCACAAACTTGCTAGTGAATTAACACAATGCTTGCATACAGGAAACACCACCAGGATTCAGTCAAGATACAGTATTAAAATATTATTACAGGCAGCTCCAAATCTGTCACAGTATCTTATTTGACTTCAGTGAGATCACTCCTGAAGTAAGGTGCAATTCAGCATGGGAAAGGGTAAGACTCTTGCCATATAAAAATTGATACTGATCAAAAGCAGATAAGGGTATACTTGGAAAGTGTGCCCAAAAACAAATCTGATGGTCCAAGTTATATGAATTGTAAAATATTAGATCATTAGGAACTACACCATTCACCATTTAAAAAAAATTCATGGAAAATTCAAGAGACAATAGAGTTTGCAAAATATAGGCCCCAGATCAGCAAAGCCATGTAATCAAATGTTTAACTTTAAGGGACTTAAGGGTGTTTGTAAAGCTAAGCCCCTAGTTCAGAACTGCGATGAATCGGAGCCATAGTGCATACATTTGGGGTTCCCTAACAGCATGGTTTTTGACAAACTAAAATTACCCAGTGTGGTATGCCAGCCCCCCTGCTGTGGCTCACGTGCTGGCGACAGTCTCTGCTGGCAGTGGGGACCTGAGGTAATCCCACCCCGAGCTGGACAAGACTCTAGGTTTTTCCCCCTCTCATCAGCACCTCTCCCACAGGGCAACCAGGTGCAGGCCTTACTGTAGGCCTGGGGGCTGTCCCCCAACCCCACAGGGGAGGGCAGCTAGTCTCAGTTTGTGCCTGTGATCCAGGGAAGTACCTGGTTAGGGCTCCTTCCCCGGGTTCCCAGGAGTGGTGGAGAAGCCCTGGGGCATCCAAGGATCACCAGTTCTTCCTGCAGGCTGGGGCCAAGATCAGGATCTCTCCTGCTCTGCTTCTCCAGCTGTAGAAAACACTATTTCCAATCCAGGAGGATCTAACCGCCACCACCACCGCCTCTTGCGCTGTTGCTGTCGTCATCATCCTCGTCTTCGTCCTCTCCCTCCCCAATCTTTAGGGCAGGCAGTGTTTAAGTACACCTGGGTAGGCTCTCAGTTGGTTCCAGGTGCCCCTGATTGCCCTGCCATAACCTCTCTCCTGCCTGCAGGGCAGACGGCTTTTCAAGCTCTCTGGGCTGGCCTTGGCTTTTCTTTCTTTTTTCCTTTTTTCCCTTTTCGCAGCTGCATTTTTGGGGGACCCTGCTGCTACTGCTCCTTGAGGACTCTGCTGGTGTGCCTCCCTCCCAGCCGGGAGGGAGGGGGTGAGTGTGTGCCCCTTCCACCTTCTCCACCCGCACCCCCGCCCAGCCGCTATCTCCACCCTCCCCCACGGCTTCTTCTTCCAAGGCCAGCACCAGCTGCCGAAAGGCTCCTTTCCCCTCCCTTGGCTGGCTGCCTTTTCCCCACCCTTTTGCTGCCGTGAGCCCCCCTTCCCCTGTTGCTACCGCCCCTTGCTCTGCCCCCTGTGTTTGGGGGCACCCCTGACCCTTCCCTCCTCCTCCCCCACCGCTGTAGCTGCCCCCCCCGCTTTGGTCCGTGTGCTCCGGCAGCACCAATGGTCCCCCCCCCCTGAATTGACCCCCTCGGTTTCGTTAACCCCCCCCTTCACACACTGCACCTCCTCGCCTGAGTTCATTTAACTCCACCCTCCTCCCCCAGTGCAGCCGGAGGAGACGCCGAGGTGCCATCTTGGGCTGGTGAGTGCATGGCCCCTGCGCCCCTGCCTGGCTTCACCCCCTGTCTTTCCCCTCTGCTGGTGCCCTCCTCCCCTGCTTCCAGCCTAGCGTGAAGGAGCTGTCACCCCCCCCTTTCCTTCCTCTTCCTACCCCGTCTCCTCCCCTCCCTTCCACTTCCTTCCCCCCTTCCTCTCCCTCCCATTCCTTTACCCTCCCCTCCCCGGTCGAACTGTTCCCACCCCTTCCCAAGATGGCGGGTGTCCCTGGGACCGGGACCCGCCCCGTAGACGCTCCCGTCCCCTCCTTTCATCCCAAGGCCCCGTCCCTGCCTGTAACAACTGGCTCTGCCGCCCCCGCTGAGCCGCCGGGAGTCACTCCCCAGGTGCTGGCAGAGGACGACTCTGGTGGGGATGCCAGGGACTCTGCTGATGCCACGGCTCCCGCCCCCCCTAATCCGGGGGACGCACCCTTGGTTGGGAGAAAGAACCAGGGGGGTAAAAAGAAGGGCAAAGGCCCTGCCTGGAAGGCGACGCCTCCCGTGGCTAGGGCCCCTCCTCCTCTCCCTCTATCCTCTCCCGCTGTCCCTTCCACCAGCTCTGGGGGCGGTGGCGCCCCCAGAGCATACACCCAGTGGCCGCGGGCCCCCCGCCTGCTGCTGCCAAGACACCTGCCCTGACCACCGCCTCCAACACCATCCCAGGTGGCCGAGGCCCCTTCTCCACCCTTACCAGGAAGCATGGGGTCCGGTGCTTCCTGGTGCCTGCCTCGCTCAATGTAGAAACCTATGTGCGGGCGATGGCACGGGTGGTGGGGCCCATGGCCATGGTGGCGGCCTCCCACATATACGGCAAGGTGGTCTTTTTCCTGGCAACGAAGGCTGCCGCCCAGGAGGCGGTGGAGACAGGCCTGGTGGTGGGGGGCATCCACGTCCCCGTGGAGCCCATAGAGGACCTGGGCGTACGGGTGGTCTTGTCCTCCGTTCCACCCTTCCTCCCCAATGCCGCCCTTCTGCCTCTCCTTGCCTCCCTGGGGAAGCCCCTCTCCACCATCAGCCCGCTTCCCCTCGGTTGCAAGGACCACGCCCTTCGCCACATCCTTTCGTTCCGCCGGCAGGTACAGCTGCAGCTGCTGCCGGCAGTGGCGCGGGGTGGGGAGGTGCTCGAGGGGTCATTTCTGGTGCCCCACCAAGGGGCCCAGTACCGGGTCCATTATGCCACGGGGGAAGCCCGGTGCTACCCCTGCTGGGCAACGGGGCATGTTCGGAGGGACTGCCCTCTGGCCCGGCAAGGAGGGAGGCCCAGGACCCCCGGGACCCAGGAGGGCGCCAGCCAGACCATCAGTTGCGCCCCCAGCAGCCGTTCGGTCCCTGTGGCCGCCCCCCCTCTGCCAGCAGTTGTCACCTGTGCTTGGGCCCCAGAGGCGCCCCCCGGCTCGCCCGGTCGAGCTGACGGGCCCCACTGACGCCCGGAGCAGTCCAGCGGGGCCTGAAGAGGGGAGGGAGACAGGGCCAGCAGTGTCGGGCACTGGAGGGGGCATGTCCCAGGGGGAGGCCTCTCCTCCCCCAGCTACCCCCTGTCCACTCTCCCACATCCTGACTCCCATCCTTTTGCCCCCTGCCCCTGCCCCCGCTGCCCAACCCTCCACCTCGGAGGGCTGGGTGCTTGTGCAGCAGAGGTGTGGCAAGCGCAAGGCCGGAGCCCAGCCCCCCCTCCTGCCCACGGCCGAGGGGAGTGAGAGCCCCCGCAAGGCCAAGTGGAGGGGGGCTCCTGAGGCTGGGCCTGCCGCCACGCCCCCTGCCGGAGCCCAGCGGGGGGCACCGACTGAGGAAGCCGTGGCGACAGTCGTGGGCAACACCATTGCCCTCCTGGAATCCCTTCTGGAGGAGTCCTCGTCCGGAACCCCCCCGGTCCCTATGCCACCCAAGGCCCCCGTTGGTGCCGGAGTGGACCTCGGGGTAGCAGGGGGGGCTTTCTTCTCCTCCTTAATGGAGGAGATTGACTCCCTGGGATTGACTCTGGCCTGCCCGGGGGTGGACGACCCCGCCCCCGGTATGGAGGGCCTAGAGCAGGGCACCCCTGAACTGCCTCTCCCCTCTCCCTCTCCTCCATCCTCAGTTGCCCCCCCTACTCCCACCACCAAGGCCCCCCTCAGTCCCTCTACTCTCGACGCTGGAGAGGGGGGACCCACTGCCACAACCCGCAAGGAGCCGGCGGAGGCCGAAAGGCTGAGTCCCGGGCCACCGGGTACCCCGCCCCTTCTTGTGGGCCAGCTGGCCTTCCTCCCCCCTGCGAATGCTGCCTGGCCGCCCCTTCACAGAGACCTGAAACCGGGGGTGCTGTGACCCCACAGTCAGGCCCCTTGGAGAACATCTGGCCTGTGCCCACCCCCTCAGCTCCTGGCCCCAACCAAGAGGCTGCACACCCCGCCGACCCAGCTGTTCAGGCTGAGGGTCCCGTCCCCAAGTCTGACCCTGACCCCCTTCCCACTCCCTCTCCCAACCCCACCCCTACCCCAATTCACGACCCCTTCCCAGCTCTCAACCTCTCCCCGGCCCTCATCCCTCCCGTTCCTGTACCTTCTTCCCCCCATCCCGCTGCCTGTACATCCGCCGCCCCTGGGGTTATCTCTTTCCCCCTGAAGAGCTCCCAGGAGGCAGCCTTTGTCTTCAGCACTCCCAGCCCACTCGGGGCTGCTGTCTTCCCTCTGCAGCCACCGTCCCCCCCAGCCCCTGTCCCAAAGGGCCGTAGGGCCACTGCGGGGACCGAGCCGGAGGACGCCCCCCCCCGAGGCGCTGTGTGAGGAGCTGCGCATCTTTCTCCAGAACACGCGTGGTGCCTGGAACCGGGTGCAGCTCGCTCTGCAGCACAGGGGAGACTTCCACCGCGTCCTCCGGGCCGTGAGGGCCACGATAAAGGAAGGGAGAGGGACCGGGCGCCAGGGCGCGGCGGCCTACCAGCGGGCCCACAGCTTCCGCGACGCCCTGATGGTCTATGGTGCAGGCCGGGGGCTGCTGCGGAGCCCGACGAGGACCGCTAGCGCTCCTGCCCTCCGGGATCCCCCCCAGCCCTCCTCGTAATGCCTCTTACCATCTGCACATTGAACACGAGGAGCTGCAGGATGGGTCTCCGCAGGAACCAGGTGCTCTCCTTCCTTCAGGAGGGGGGGTACTCTGTAGCGTTCCTGCAGGAGACCCACACGGACCCAGCCACCGAAGCCAGCTGGCGGCTGGAGTGGGGAGACGGGGTGCACCTTAGTCATCTATCCGCCAATGGCCACCCTGTTCTCCACTGCCCTGCAGCCCGAGGTGCTGAGGATTGCCGAGGTCGTGCCGGCCCACCTGCTGCACCTCCGGGTCCATGTGGAGGGGCTAGTGTTGAGTCTTGTCAATGTCTATGCCCCGAACGCGGGCCCGGAGCGGGTGCAGTTCTTCCAGCAGGCGGCTGCCTTCCTCGGCACACTGGATCCGCAAGAATGCCTGGTCCTGGGCGGGGACTTTAATATCACCCTCGAGGAGCGAGACCGCACGGGGACCGAGCAGTGCCCGGCCGCCGCGGTCGTCCTCAGGGAGATCGTCGACCATTACTCCCTGGTGGACGTCTGGCGCGACCACCACCCGCACGACGACGTTACCTTTACTTTTGTCTGGGTGGGGGAAGATCGGTCGCGCCACTCCCAGTTGGACTGTATCTACATCTCCCGGCACCACCTTGCACAGGCCCACTCCTCCAGCGTCCGGCCAGCTCAGTTCTCGGATCACCATATGGTGACCGTGATAGCCCCTCTCACTGCGGAGAGGCCGGGGCCGGCCTACTGGCATTTTAACAACAGCCTGCTGGAGGACGTGGGCTTCGTGGCGTCCTTCCGGGAGTTCTGGCTGGCCTGGCGGGGGCAGAGGGGCGCCTTTCCCTCAGCGCGGCGATGGTGGGATGTGGGGAAGGTGCGCGCCCGGCTCTTCTGCCGTGACTACACTTGGGGGGCCAACCGGCGGTGGGATGTGGGGATAGAGCAGCTGGAGCGGGAAGTTTTGGAGCTGGAGAGGCGACTGGCCACCAGCCCTGATGATCCGTCCCTCTGCAGAGCGTGCTGGGAGAAGCGGGAGGAACTTAGAGCTCTCGAAGACCTTCGAGCCCGAAGTGCCTTTGTCCGGTCCCGCATCCATCTCCTTCAGGAGATGAATCGCGGCTCCCGCTTCTTCTACGCCCTGGAGAAAAGGAGGGGGGGCCCGAAAGCATGTCATCTGCCTTTTGGCTGCCGATGGCACCCCCCTCACGGACCCAGAGGAGATGCATGGAAGGGCCAGGGCCTTCTACGCCGACCTTTTCTCTCCGGAGCCAACCGACGTCGCCGCCTGCAGGGTGCTCTGGAACGAACTCCCCGCGATCAGCGCGGGCGACCGGGAATGGCTGGAGAAACCTCTCACTCTGGCCGAGTTCTCGGAAGCCCTCCGCCTCATGCCTACCAATAAATCCCCGGGCATGGACGGGCTGACCGCGGAGTTCTACCGCGTGTTTTGGGACGTCCTCGGCCTGGACCTCGTCACCGTCTGGGCCGAGTCCGAGGATAGCGGAGTGCTCCTGCTGTCGTGCAGGCGGGCAGTACTCACCCTACTGCCAAAGAAGGGGGACCCCCGCGACCTCCGGAACTGGTGTCCCCTCTCGCTCCTCGGCACGGACTACAAAATAGTGGCTAGGGCCGTCTCGCTGCGGCTGAAGTCCGTGTTGCAGGACGTGGTCCACCCCGACCAAACCTACACCGTCCCGGGCCGCACCATCTTTAATAATCTGTATCTGAATCCAGGACCTCTTGGAACTCGGGCGTAGGGATGGTCTGTCATTCGCCCTCCTGTCCTTGGACCAGGAGAAGGCGTTCGACTGGATGGACCACGGGTATCTCCTGGGCACTCTGCGGGCATTCGGCTTCGGACCCTGTTTTGTGGGATTTCTCTGGGTGCTGTATGCCTCCGCAGAGTGCTTGGTCAAGCTCAACTGGACCCTGATTGAACCGGTCAGCTTCGGGCACGGAGTATGCCAAGGCTATCCACTGTCCGGCCAGCTGTATGCTCTGGCCATTGAGCCCTTTCTCTGTCTCCTCTGCTGGAGGATGACAGGCTTGGTGCTCCGTGAGCCAGAGCTAAGGCTGGTGCTGTCGGCGTACGCCGATGACGTGCTCCTCGTGGTCCAGGACCCAGGCGACCTGGCGCGGCTGAAGGACTGCCTGGCTGTCTACTCGGCAGCCTCCTCCGCCCGGGTCAACTGGGCCAAGAGCTTTGCCCTGATGGTAGGGGCCGGGTGGCAGGCGAGCTCCCTCCCACCCGCGCTTCAAGCCATCCGGTGGAGCGCAGGCCCTCTGCTCTATCTGGGCGTCCACTTCTCCGCCACCCATCCCTCCCCGGCAGAGAACTGGCAGGATTTGGAGGGCAGGGTGTCTGAGCGGCTGCGGAGATGGACAGGACTGCTACGGTGCCTCTCCCTCCGGGGGAGGGCACTAATGATCAATCAGCTGGTCCTGTCCATGCTCTGGCACCGGCTCAACACTCTGGTCCCGACCCCGAGTTTCCTGGTCCACCTCCAGAAGACAGTTCTGGAGTTCTTTTGGCCAGGACTGCACTGGGTCTCTGCAGGGATTCTGAGTCTTCCCCTGGAGGAGGACGGGCAGGGCCTGTGCTGCATCCGCAGCTGGGTCCACACCTTCTGCCTCCAGGCCCTGAAGAGACTCCTCTGCAGTGCAGGTAGTCCAGCGTGGAGCCACTTGGTGCACGTCTTCCTCCGCCGCTTCTGAGGGCTCCAATATGACCGGCAGCTCTTTTTTCTCCACCCAAGAGGTCTTCCGCGAGACCTCTCCAAACTGCCGGTCTTCTACCAGGACCTCCTCCTGACCTGGAGGCTCGTCTCGTCCTCCAGGCCCCTTGCGGTCACCGAGGGGGAGGATCTCCTCACGGAGCCCCTGCTACACAATCCCCAGCTACGTATGCAGGTGGCGGAGACCCCCTCGGTGTGACGGCGGTTGGTCCTGGCAAGAGTCACCAGGGTCGGAGACCTGCTAGATTACGCTCAGGGGACCTGGGTGGACCCCCATGTGCTGGCTCAGCGTATGGGGCTCTCCACCCCTCGAAGCCCCCGACGCGTACTCCAGGAGGTGAGGGCAGCCTTGCCCCCTACTGCTTTGATATACCTCGAGCGGGTCTTGCAGGAGGGTGCTCCCCGCCCCCCCCCCCCCTCAGCCCCGGCCCTCCGGTGCTTACCATCAGGCCTCGGCCTCGTGAACTCCCTCGGCCCCCCCATCATCACGCCCCAAGCCGGCTGCTCGATCTGCAGCCGGTCCTTTTCCAGACCGCGCCTAGGAAACATCTGTACGTGCTCGTCCTCCACACCCTTCACTTCCTCGCCCTCGCGTCCTGCCCGGACACCAAGTGGCAGGACCTCTTAACACCCTTGGAGGGCAAGGACCCCCGGTGGGCCAGTCTGTATTCCACCTTGACCCCACGGCCCGCCGGGGACATCAGCTGGCGGCTCCTTCAAGGAGTCGTGAGCACG
The DNA here is from genome assembly GCA_007922155.1 of Mesoclemmys tuberculata. NCBI lineage: Eukaryota > Metazoa > Chordata > Testudines > Chelidae > Mesoclemmys > Mesoclemmys tuberculata. The sequence continues at coordinate 6,317,581 of ML675641.1, forward strand.
GGCGTGTACTTGGCACGGTTCACCTCCCACCCTGACACCTGCCCCTTCTGCGGCATGAGGGAGACCCTGGTGCACGTGTATCTGGAGTGCACCAGGTTGCAGCCCCTCTTCTGGCTCCTCCAGAACCTCTTGTTGAAGTTCTGGCTGCACTTCTCCCCGCACCTGTTCATACATGCACACCCCATCCGTGGCCCCACGATGTCGCGTGACCTCCTCGTCAACCTTCTCCTAGCCCTGGCCAAATTAACCATCTACAAGTCCAGGGAGAGGAGGATGGCAGGGGAGGCTCCCTGCAGCTGTGAGGCCTATTTCCATTCCCTTGTTAATTCATGCCTCCAGGCGGAGTTCCTCTGGGCAGTGTCCGCTGGCTCCCTGGACACCTTCGAGGAGCAGTGGGCGCTGTCCAGGGTTCTCTGCTCGGTGTCCCCTTCTGGTCTCCTACGTTTGATCCTGTGACCTTCACGCCCTTTCCTGTTTTATTCATTTGTTGTCCCCCGTAATTTGTTGGACCCGGGTCCAGTGGTTCCTCCCCATGTCCCCCGGTTTCAAATAGTGGGAAAAGGGCTTTGAGCATCCTAGGGCTCACATATCGGCCCTGGAGTACCCTTCCATAGCCATCTGGCCTAACTTTACCACACTGGATATCTGGATGAAAATAATCCATTCCACAATTATAATCTTATATGTGTTTAACCATTTTTGTTAGTCAAAACTAAAATCTAAACACTTTTCCATTGATTCCTATCAAAGTTATTTTGATTAAAATTCAAATCTGTTTGTAGGTTTTTTTAACTTCACATTTTTCGGTACGTGTCTTTTGAGTTTAGTGACTGCCATGCAGCACAGAAATCTGTCAAGTGTATCTCATTCACAACAATAATTGCTCAGTTTCTCTTCAATATAATAAATATTTGGGCTAAGATAAATCTGGCTGATATAGCAAAAATAGCTTTACATTGTATTTCATAATCCAGCTCATAAATTTTTCAACTCTTTTTCATTCAAATAAGTGAAACTTGACAGGTTTTGAGCATAGTTAATGTAGAAACAATTTACTTCTTGTTTTACACAATATCGTCTCCAAACTACATCCCTATTCTAAGGTTTTCTCTCAACAAGTGTGTCAGAGCAACATCTAAAGATGCATAAGTAACAGAAATGTTTAAACAGTTACCAGAGTAACTCCCATCCTATTGAACTTCTCTACAGTAACAATTCAAGCTCAGGTTTTTACTGAGAAAACCTAGGACCAGAAATTTGACAAACTAACAGAAATAACAGAAGTTTACAATAAAACTGAATAATAATGTAATCTAGCTAGGTTTTTATACCACTCTCCTCAATGTAGTATCTGAGCAACTTCCAATAGTGCATTAAATGACAGGACTAACATCTGCCATGTGTAGTTTGTTTTGTTCCTTATCCACTCCCCAAGGGGAGAATTGTGTGCTTAGGGTACTGTTTTGGTAGGATTTTGTTTTGGGGGATTTGTTTGTTTAAATGTACATGTTATTATGTGTTTGTCAGAGAAGGACAGGTTGAAAGAGTGCACCTCACACATGTAGCAGAAGGTGGGGGAGGTTTGTGACGGTTCTTAGTTCCTGTGGGACTTCATTTCACATAATAATTTGTACTTCTAGTAGCCCCTTTCCTCTGAGGGTATGATTATACTTCTGTGGTGGCAGGCATCGATGCAGTGGCATCGATTGAGTAGGTCTGTGTAGACCCATTCAGTCAATGGGAGAACGCTCTCCAGTTGACTCAATTAGTCCACCTCCCCGAAAGGCGGAAGACAGCATTGACAGGAGGGCATCTCCCATCAATGCAGTGCCATGAAGAGGTCATGGTATGTCAATGTAAGTATGTCGACAGGAGATACGAAGCTACGTTACATAGCTTACATACCTCCCATTGACTGCCACCATCAGTGTAGACCAGCCCTGAGGCTCTCAGAGCACCTTATGCACATTAAAGCAGCTTGTCTCATCTGTTGGGGTAAATAAGTAATGCACCCATTTTACTAGTAATCAAATAGAATAAGTGACTTTTCCAGTATGATGTACCAGGTGGGTGACATAGCCAGTGTCAAAACACTTGAGTTCTGGTTCCCAGTCCACTGCTCCAACCACTGGACTACACTTCCTTTCATACTCTTCTTCAGTTAGAGCAACTGAAGGTCACACGGTGCCACTTAAGGACACCCACAGCATAACAGATAGAAATCTAAGCAGAATGGAACTTTTTATACCCAACTGTCTGTATGTCATAAAGGAAAAAGATTCTACTGCTTGCTTACAATTGTATTAGTATCTGAGTTATTTGATATTTTAATATTCCGTATTCAGAGTAGGGAGCAACCATGTCATAACACTAATACAGTGTAGATGCAGACTAACACATATAAGGCACTTTGCAAAACTAAATGGCAATACGTTCCATCAAAATAACATAAAAACAGCCATACTGGGTTAGACCAATGGTCCATCTAGCCCAGTATCCTATCTTCTGACAGTGGCCAATGCCAGGTGCTTCAGAGGGAATGATCAGAACACACAATCATTGAGCTATTCACCCCCTGTCATCCACTTCCAGCATCTGGTACACAAGCATAAATACCTATAAATAAGACAAATAAATGATCACATCATACTGCAAGGTAGGTTAGTATTTTTGTGCCAATTTTACAGACAGTAGGCTAGATTCTGCTCTCTGGCACACAGTGTACATTCAGAGGAAATCCTCTGAAGTCAGTGAATTTATTATCAATCTATACCAGTGTAAAACAAAGCAATGTTTGAAACACAATAGAACTTCTCACATGAGTAAGTATAAAGGTTCCACAACCTGTTCCTAAGGATCTGAATGCACTAGAAAACACTGTGTGGGGATCAGCTCTGCGCTGGAACGGGAGAGAATTGGGTGACCTCATGAGTTTTTTCCATCTCTGGTTTCTGTCATTTGCCCATGGTCACAAAAAGTGTTCTTGTCAGAGACCTACATTCTGAGATGTCTGGAAGTGGAGGGGTAAATTATCCAGGAACAGATCAATGTAAATAGATCTAAACTGGAACGTGTGTGAGGGAGAGTGAACATAGCAGAAGCACCTGAGAGGCAAAAGGGCAGGCTGTTAGCAATACAAACAAAGTATAGTAACAATACATGTCTTCAAATTTACACCTATTAGCTTGCCAAAGCCCTTGTCACCCTGACAGGCACTGGTTGGAGGACAAGAAGGTTCTATTGCAAAGGGTGTGCGTGGAAGGGGGGTGAGACTAGAATTCCCAACAATTCAGGATTTTAAATAAGGTTCAGTACCAGCTTAGCCCTGGGTTTTTTTCTCCTGAACCAGTTTGCCTGTTAGTACAGAGGTGAGGAAGGAGAGGCAGGGTCGATTTGGCAGTGATAGGCAGAATCAAGGCAACACCTCCATCCATGCCAGCTGCAACGTGAGGATTGGTAATGTAATGCTGCATCCTGCTGTTGCTCATTGGCAGTGAAGCTTGAACCTGGGACCTCTGATTCTAAAACATGAACTGGCTGACCAAAACCAGCCAGCTCTGTTAGCCCAGAATGCAGCAGGCTCACCAGTGTCTTTCTGTGACCCTTCCCACTTCTTGAGGGAGACAGAGCACCACACTGAGTTGGTGTGGTTATCCAGCCTGAGGAGGAAAAGGTCTGTTGTGTCCCAGTCTTCAATTCTTTATGGTGACTTTAAGTGACTAACACACACTTGGTACTATACATTTAGGGTCAGATACTTAAACCCTTAAATATCTTGAGTAGGACCTTACACAAAGAGCAGCCCGATTGAAATCAATGGGACTAAATCTAGACCAACATACAACTCCAGGTGAGTAAGGATGGGAGAATTGGGCCCTTTAAAAAGAACTTTTCTGTTGTTTGCAAATTGACTTGTTGAGTTATTGTTGAACTTTGCAGAACATCACTGCTGCTTAATTATTTACAGCACACAGCAGCCAACTGAAATCAGTTAGCTTCTGTGCCACCTTTAAAGAACAGCAGAAGCCGAAACTGTGGTTTCTGCTGTAATTGTGATTTTTTCTTTTGTCTGGGAATGTTAGAATTCACTTTAAATGTGCTCTGTTCACAGATGTGGTTCTCTAATGTTTTGCTCTCCCCAACGGACTGTCAGCATGTGCTTGATGGGTTTTAATTGGCTATCTTCAAATCTGCACAAAGTGGGAAGGTTTCCAGACTCTTATATCTCCCACCAAACTTTTAATAGAACATGCTTAGCAAAAGAATGAAAGCCCCAAGGATCCTTTTCTCTGCATGTCAAACCCATCTGTAGAGCAAAAAGCTCAGCACAGGCCTTAATTATCATCAGTAGTTTTGTGAGAGTCAACAGCTGGAGCATGTAACTGGAGCTAAGAAATGTTTGTATAACACCAATCTACTGTATGTGCGTGGTGCAAAGATCAATTAGCTAGTGTTTGTACAGTACTTTAAAAATGCCGAACTTCTGAGTATTTCAGATTATTAGTAGTTTTAGAAACTTTTTGAAGTTTAAAGTTAATTGTGAAGCCTCCAGAGAAGCATTGAGTATGCCCAAGCAGTCCAGTTTGTCCTTAGAGCTCATACACCATTCAACAGTGATGTAAAATGAGTAAACAGATAATCCCAATTTGTCTAAACAATTTTAGACAGGTGCAACAAGTAGTTTTAGAATTACAGGGTTTGTAGGGCTTGTTATGCCTTCGCTGTAGATAGCAGTTATGAAGAACAGATAGGCTACTTGATGTATTCATTTACTTACATGTCACTTCCCGCAGTGAATTTCCAAGCAACAGCTGTTTCATAGCTGTGTCAGTATCTGAGCTCTGGGGACAAACTTAAAGATTTTTGTTGTGCTTGCAGATGCTCTGAGTCTTTTTCTCAATTACTTGCAAGCCAGAACTGTGAGAGGCTTCACCTTCTTTTATAATCGGGCACCTCAGAGATGGAAAAAAAAAAAGAAAAACCTTAATCCAAAACAATGAGAGTTCTGTGGCACCTTAAAGACTAACAAATTTATTTGGGCATAATCTTTCATGGGTTTCTTTCGTGAGTTTCTGTCCATGAAAGTTTATGCCCAAATAAATTTATTGGTCTTTAAAGTGCCACAGAACTCTAGTTGTTTTGCTGAAAACATGGCTACCGCCCTCGAACTTAATCCATAAGATATTAATGACCCTACCCGTGCAGTAAAATGCTACTCAGACCAAGTAATAGTACGAGAATCTAGCCCTCCATCCTGGCAGCTAGCCACATACTTCCCCTTGATTTTTTATTCTGAGCTGCAGATTATCCGCCTTTTTCTTTTTCTAAATACATGAAAGAAAATTACTCTTCAGAGAGAATCAGTAGACTTACAATGCTGAGAGAGTAGTTTAACAACTAGGATTTTTATTCTTTTTCACACAAATAGAACTGTTTACATTCCGTGTTTACGTGAGAGAGGAAAGATGATTTTACAGCAAGGGACTCTGGACTGAGGCTCGCTTCAGAGCTTGGCCACAAACTTCTTCTCTGACCTTGAGGAAGTCACTGTTGCCTTCACTGCATTGTTAGTACAGCCAAGGTATTCCACTCAAGCTAGCCTAACTGGCATGAGAAGGACCACACCGCAAAGGCTAATTTGAGCCATCCTTGAGTCACCACGTGCTCACTGCTGCAACACTGGCCTATGGGGACATTGTCACGGGGTGAACCCCTGTGAATCTCTCTCACCTTTGATAGACCACACTCATTCCAGATCCACAAGTCCCACTCAGCTCCCCTCTTGCTTCTGGGGGAAAAGGCAGCAGCACTAGCAGCAGCCAACTCTGCCTTCCTTCAGCCTGTACACCCCATTTTTCAGGGCTCCCTTCCTCTCTATCTTCCCCCAGCTGCTGGGAATGCTTCTCCCTCTAATAAACTCTTAACCCACTTGTTAACTGGTCTTCTTCTTAATCCCAATGAACCTATATTGGTGGGAATTTCAGTGACGGGTTTCTGTGCCTGTCACAGGCATATCCCTTAGTTCTTAGCACTCCACTATTCCAAACTTTCCCGAGTGCCTCTCAGGAAAACTTTGTTGTCTGTTCTGGTCACATGGGTGGAAGCAATGCCCGTCCAGTAACCTATTGCATTACACCACTTCCACTTGTATTCACCGTCTGTATGCTGGTGAAAGTCATGGATCCCACTGTTAATGATGAGCTTGGTGAAATGTGACCCTAGTACAACGGTCATTTCAGAGACAGAAGCCACATCCAGGGTATGAGATGAGGTAGGCCTTTTAACAGTGACTTGCCACTGAGATGGCCACAACATGCTTCCCTCAAGAGTTCATGCCAGCTGCTTGCAGACATGCTGGAGGAGTGGAGAAGTACAATTCAGCCATTCAAAGCTGATAGGAAGAGGACCACAAGCACTGAGTGGTAGGATTGCTTTGCAATACAGCCCTGGGATGTACAGCAGTGGGCCCCATGAAGAAGTCCACCTTCCTGGAACGAGGCAATAAACATCCCTCAGCCTTTCAGCACCAAGCCACCCAGATGAGACTTGACCTGTCAGTTCAGAAGCAGGTAGCTATTGTCATCAGGTTAGTGGCTAGTCAGTTGGGAATCAGTACAGCAACAGTTGGTGCTGTTGTAATGGAGATGTACACAGCAATAATTACTGCGGTTCACTTACAGATGGTGAAGATTGCCAATGTACTTGAGATAGTAGCAGCTTATAAGTACCTGGGCTTCCTGAACTAGGCTGGGCTATTTGTGGCACATATGTGCCCATTATCGGCCCCCATCGACCCACCAGGAACACATGGTTATGTTAATCCCAAAGGGTATAAATGACTCCATCGTTCTGTAGGCCTTGTCAGAATACCAAGAGCCACACTGAAACTTTGTGGGATGCACAGGCAGAGTGCTGATGCCAGGGCTTTCTGAAGATCAAGCCTTTTTGAACTGGGACAGGCTGGAACTTGATTCCCTCCCACTAATGGAGGGTGTTAGCACCCATTGCTATTTTGAGAAACCCAACCAAGCCTGTGCTGCCCTGGGTCATGAAGGTGTACCCTGACAACAGAACACCTGGCAGAAAAAGGTTCAGTTATACCCTGAGGAAGTGCAGGATGTTTGTGGAATGTGCATTTGTGTGACTGACGGCCCGATGGCACTGCCTACAGACTGGTTTGAACTGCAACCATCCATGTCACTGGGACATGCTGTACTAGCCACACCATCTGTGAGGAGAAGGGTGACTGTTTTGGGCCAGACTGGGGAGATGATCATGCTTTCTTTACAGGCCCACTGCAAGCAGCCAGATTGTGCTCCAGCCGGGGTGGGGTAGACGAGAGCTAAAGCATTGAAAGGATACCTTGTGTTCCTATATCCTTGACTTGGAGGGAGAAATTAAAGAGATCATCTGAGCATCTTACTGCTTCATAACAGTGTGACTGCACAGGAAAGCCTCCTCTGAATATGCATTTATTATGAAGGAAAATTGTGTTAAATTCTCCTCCCTCTCTCTACTTCTGTCTGAGCAGATTACTGCTGGTGTGAAGGAGGGTCCAGCTCACAGAGACTGGTCCGTCTCCCTCATCCCACTCCTGGTCTCCCTACCTGGGGGAAGCTCTTGTGCTCTGTATCAGTGTCCCTGTATCGGAAACCCTTCTCTGAACGTGTGTTTATTGTGACGGTGATGCTGAAATAAAATTGTGTTGTTAAGTTTCTCTCACCCTCTATTTCAGTCAAAGCACTCATAGAAACAAAGGGATTGAACAAAAAAGCATGTATTCAAAATAAATAACACCAACAGTGCAGCTGCATTAAGCATTTAACATGGCAGCAGAGTATAAAGCTATTAGTAGTGCAACAGTGAGCAATCCTAGCAATCCAGATTCTCTAACCATTTAACACTGAAACAGTGAACACTAGTACCAGTCCAGCTGCTTACCCAGGGGCATAGTGTCATGTCACATGTATGGGAAGTGCACATGGTCAGGGTACTTGTCAACACTCCACCATGCCAACCAGGGACGGAGTGATGAGGGTAAATCTGACCATATCATTTCCTTCCATAGCCTATCTTACCCTTCCCCACCCCTCACCATCCAGAGGTCATGGGCTGCAGCTCATGGTAGTATGGAGGAGAGTTCATAGCTGTAGGATGGGGCTGGAACTAAACCTGGGCCAAGTGCAAGGATGGGTTATTCTGGCACCTGCTTGCTATAATGCCCAGCAGGTATTCAAACATAGCCATGAGCTACTGGCTCTCTCCACACAGCGGCTGGCAGTCCTGCTCTTGCACAGCACAGTCATGGGTAAAGTACTCAGGCTAAGTCCATGTGCATCTCCACCAGGTCCTGCCATGTCTTCTTCCTTCTGCTTCTCTGTGGCTGGGCCCTGGCACTGATTGTTGGTGGCCTAGTGGGTGGATGGCTGGGAGGCACTTGTGTAGATGAGGCTGTAGAACAGAGAAACAATACAGATAGGTCCTACATAGGCAATGATAGGCCCTTTAGGACACTTCCCCCTTAACCAGAATAACAATGGCGACTAGAGCCCTTATGGGTTTCAGCTGCCGCTTCCTCACTGTCCCTTTGCTCCCTAGCCTGTTCCTCAGTCTCCTCCGCAGAGTTCTAGGTGAGCCGTACTGTAGTCCTAAATGGCAGAGAGCCCTGCCAGCCTAGCCCTCTAACCCCTCCCCTGCACTGACCTTTACCACTGCCCCCATGCCTCCATGCTGCTCTGACTCCAACCCCATGTTGCTCTCACCTTGCTCCCACCTCCCCATGCCACCCTCTATCTGATCGCATGCCTGCAGCTCCCTAACCCTGCCGTCGAGTGCTTGCAGCCAGATGCAGCCCTAACACAGGGCTGTGTGCTGAAGAGGACTGGATCGGGTTGAGGGGGCCTGCTGTGGAGGGCAGGGTGGGGGTTGAAGGGCATGGCACACAGTGGATAGTCCTGGAATGGTACTCCAAGGTGCTCCAGCTCCACTGCACCACTGTCAGGACAGTGGAGTTCATCAGCTCTGCCTCACCAGAGATCCCTGTGGATCATCCTCAGGGTCCCCTGCTGTTGGTTGTGCACAAATTTCCCCAGGGATCCTTAAGCTGTCCAGTATATGGACAGAATCTGTATGAGGTGGAGAGGGCTGTAGAACACCTGGTTATAGTACAGTAAGTTTGTCAGGTTTCATAAGATGAAGAGTTGTGGTCCTTTGCCAGGTGTTACAGCATCTTCAGGGATCTGAGCTTCCCTGGCATTGGTGGGTCCTTTCCTCAGACAGTTTGGATGCTCTCTCATCTTAAGCCTGTTGATTTCTAGGCTTGGACCTAAATCATAAGGCCTGTTGGCATCATAACACAATTGCACAAGCAGTTTAGTGTCAGCCTCATGTTAGCCAGCCACGGGCTGAGAGAACAGTTGCCTCCCAGAAGTCATCTGACAGGATAAGTATAATGGAGCTACAGATGCAAATTAATTCATATTCCAGTGATGAAAGTTTAAAACCACAGGTCATGAATTTACATTGCTTAATAATATATAGTTTAAATGACAGTTAGACCTGGCTCAGCTAGTCATTTCTAGCTAATTGCATACTTAATTGTCCATAGACGTTCAGTTGACTAGTCTGTTATTTATAATGCACTTCATTTTTCTTTTTTTGATGCCCAGTGGTTTCTTCACTGTGCACTGATATCTTCTTGTCTCTTCAGTCTGTGGGATGCACCCTTGAACAGCTTAACTTGGTTAACATAATAAAGTTTTTGCTTGTTTGTTTTACATATCTCTTGTTTTCAGTAACCCAAATTTAATATACAGATTACCTTATCTGTTTACACTGTATTAGGGCCTAAGTGTTTTATAACACAGGCTTATGCTTTCGTTCTGATTTTCCTAATTCTTTAGCACAAATATACCTGGTCTATATGCTTTTACAGTGATTGCATAGACATTCCTTTCCACTTAACATACACATTACTTATTTTTATACTAAATATAGTGCTTAACTGCTAAAATAGATGTTTGCAATCTTCTGTGAGAAAGTGTATTGCTCTGTTTTACCAAAAGAGTTAGTAACAGAATTTTTACCCGAGGTTTTTAGAGTTAATTTGCTTGTGATACTTTTGTTAACTGTTTGAAAGCACAAACTTTAATAACCAGTATTTCCTTTCTTAACATAACATAACATAAAATAGTAAAAAATTAAACCAAAATACTTTTTAAAGGCTGGTCTATTAAAACACTTTGAGGATATTAAATTTTCATGATACTTGATTGTGTTTGGGAGACAAAGGTGGAAACATGTTTAAATCAATTGGTTAGCTTTAACATTCTGCAGCATAACCAGTATATTTTTGACATTTTTGCTATAACATTCTTTAACTATATTTTTATATTTAATAGAGGCACAAACAAGTTTATAAAAAAAAAACAAATAAACTGACATTTTATTAATATTATTTTGGCATTAATGTTGAGATTTCCCCTTAAATATTTTTTTCTTTTGAATTAAAAAAACCTGTGATTAATAAAAGAAAATTATTTTTGTTTGCAATTGCATTATTTGTTGAGGCATAAAGATATGTATCTATATTTATAACTGAGGTCTTTTTGAGCTTTGCAAAAAAATAATTGATATTATAATGGCTATACCCCAACCATAATATTAAAATAGTGTGGTACCACTTACATTTTAAAAAAATATAAAATTGCCTTTTGTTGCTACAAAATATTTAGTTAACTTCAGGAAGTTTTCAATACTTTATATTACTTAAAAGATGCTAGTGTATGGAAATAAGAAAAACCCATGTTAATTAATGACCAGGATTAGAAGCCAAACTAACATTTGTGTTGCTTGGCAACCATATCTTCAAGAAAGCTAGGAGTAATTCCAGCTGTAGCAAACCTGAAGGGTTAAAATAATTAATTTACTGTGCTTATTTGAAGTCAAGTTTTTACCTTCAGCGTTTTCCTTGTTTTTGTTTTTTGTGTTTTGGTTTGTTTTCAGTTGCTTCATCTTTTCAGAGATGTAGGTTTCTTTAATAACTAGAACTTTTAACTTTTAAAACAAAGAGAGGACAGAAGTGAGGTGAGGCAGTGGTGAGGGAGAAGAGAAACCTAGGAAGGGAGGGAGACCTGAGCCAAGAGAGAGTAGTTAACTCTGTCAAGTTATCTTAAAGTAGAGGCAACAGCAAGTTTAGCAAACTGAGAGAGGCTATAAAGGAAAACTTAGCCAGTATGTAAAATTATTTGAGAAAGAAGGTTATATAATTAGTTCTGAGCAAGGAGTGGGGCTTTATGGGTTAAAGCAGGATTTAATTTGAGTTGGGCCTGCTTTTAGCAGGGGGTTGGACTAGATGACCTCCTGAGGTCCCTTCCAACCCTAATCTTCTATGATTCTGTGAAAGCAGGGGGTTGGAAACCCATACCGCTGTTTTTATCCTGGCTCTGAGATGAGAGCGGGGGTTGTTTCCTGCTCTTGCAAAACCTGAATTTGTTCCCTCAGTGTCTACTGCTTTTGTCTGCATGCCGAATAGCTTGCACAATTGCCCTGCCCTGATGCTGTTGAACATTTCTGGACAACTCCATGCATTACTGCATCAATTCTAGGTGTTAACCCACTCACGCTCAACTTTTCATTGTGAAATTCTTTTTTATCCACTCCCCCGCAATCAAGAAACAGCTCCTGTCTCCTAAAGTGCACTCTGAACTCTTCCATTTTCTCCTTCATCTGCTTTACCAGTCTAGCGAAAGTATTGTTCACTACGTCTCCATCCTGTGCACTTACTTCTCCCATACTGACAGGCACCCATAGGCAGCGGGAATAAGAGGCTGGGGGAGGCTAAGCCACTCCAATCAGCCAGGAAGCTCCTCTGCCTCTCCGCCCCACCCACGCTCTGCCCCGGGCTTCCACATGCCACAGCAGGAGGAGTCAACTCAACCCACTCCCAGCAGCTGCTTCTGCGCATGGCAGATCCAGCCTGGGACAGAGCAGGGACCACAGCTACCGCCCTCCGGACCTACAGGGAATACACATGTGGCCCAGTGCTGGAGAGGACAGGCTGCACCCCCAAAAAGCAAAGGGCGCCCTGCCTGCCATCTCCCACTTGGCCCATTCCTCCACCCAGTGCTCGCACCTCTTCACCTTCTTTTACTCCCCCACCCACCTCTCAGGGAGAGGGTGAAGAGGCACGAGTGGAGGATGGGGGAATCCTGTGTAGAGGTTCAGAGCAGGGGACCCATCCCAGTTGGGCTCCACATTAAAAGGCAGGGAGGGCATCCTTCACTTTTTGAGGGCGCAGCCAGGGACCCCCCTGCAACAGGCCCCACGCGGCATTTCCTGTGGCGCTGGAGAGCAGGATCTGCTGCATGAAGAAGTGGCCACCAGGGATGGGCTAAGCTGACTTCTTCCAAGGCAGCGTGTGGAGGGCACGAGTGGAGCATGGACAAAGCCCTGGGGACAGGGTGAGGCCACCCTCCGACCCTGCCTCCCAAAGGCACGCATCAAGGCTGCTGCTCAAGGGCTGCCTAGTGGTCATTGGTCGAGGACATTCCCAATGTCCCTATTGCAACACCCATTCCAATCATCCCATGTTCCATCTTTTAATTTTGTAGGGCCACCTTTATCCTTCTTTGTCCCCATTCTTCAGGCACTGTGTAAGCACCCAAAGCCTGTTGTTGCCCAACAAGATTTATAATGTGGGATGGCATTTCTTTTTTTGCAGATTCTCTGCAGCTGTTTCCAATGTTCTATTCTGTTCCTGTGCTTGCTGTAACATCTCACGGCTCTAGACCGCTGCCCTGCTAGCAGAGCTGGAGCTTTGCAGGGCTTTACTGCATCTTTTGCTTCTTTTAATTCTTTCTTTGTTTGCTTGTTTCTGTTACTTGCTTCCCAATTTTGTGGTGTGTTGTCTTAACCATCTAACAACCTTGGCCATTGTTTGAAATATTGTACATTTCTCTTCTTGTTATTTTTCAAGGCCCCAATCTCTACCCTAGCCTTACAGATTGCAGGCCATGTTTCCCCACTTTCTTTTTTAAACTCATATGGACCACCCAGAACATCCAAACCCTATCAAACTCTGTGAGGATTTGTGGGGGAGAGGAAATTCCCTAGCTGATAGTTTTCTGACATCTTAGGTCACAACCCCTAGAGCGGACAGCTCGCTACTTAACTTATCAGCAGTCACCAGTGTTGTTAAGTGTTGTGGAAAGTCGTTGCTGTGACAATGCTGCCATTATCAAAGCTGGTCAATGGTTACAGCTGCTCAGTGTACCTGTTCTTGGAGCTCCAGTATTACCAGCATGAGCAGAGGACACAGCCTGCTAATTCAGAGGCCTTCCAAGACAGCCCACGGGCTCAGTTTGGTGGCAAAGGCTCTCGGCCAGGTTTGTTGTTGACAAAGGATAGTACTGTTTAGCACCCTGGCTCCAGGGTTACAGGTCCACTAATCCACGTATGCCCGCAACAGTGATACCAGCTCAGTCAGTGCACCAGGATGCGACCTCCTACGCTGGACAGAGGTCCCTCCTATGACGTCTCCTTTTATACCTTGATGCAAACAAGTTGCAAATACACTTCTGAGATGGTTAGTTATCCCCTTTTCCTTATGCCTGCTAGTTCAACAAAACATCCTCATCTCTGGGGCCGGTGTGTTCCCGCACCGTGTGTTTACACAGTTACTTGAGAACTCTTGAGAATGACACACCAGCCCCTGGGTGCTCCAGAGGGAATACTTCCCCTGTCACAAGCACAGAGACCGAGTGTACAAAACAAATTTTTAATAAAGGGGGAAGTAGCCCACCATTAACATGGGAAAACTCTGCAAGCAGGATTCATAGGCTTAAAACCATGAGCAAAATGCTTACCCCAAAGCATGTTAAGCAGTTTCCTTTTTGCCTCAGGTTCTTATATCCAGCAACCGGAAATTTAATGTTCAAACTATAATGTACGCCTCCCTTCACAGCACCCTACACAGAGGTATCGTCCTTAGTCAGGGGAATCCCAGAGTCTAGAGGTGCAGCTGTGGAGTTCACCTCCCATCCTGGTTGTGAGTGAAGGGAGAAAGAAGGCGCCTTGCTTACTCCGCTATCTGGCTGTTACATTCTGGCTGCCACCCCGCTGGCTGCTCATTGCTCCACCAGCCACCCCGCTGGCTGCCCTTGCCAGCCACTGTGCTGCTCACCATCACCGTCTGCTACCACCTGCTGCTCCATTAGCACTTCTGTGGGTCAGGCACTTACGGTTCCATGCAGCTCTCCGATTCACAGCTCTCAGTGAGTGAACGTCAGTGCCGAGCACTGCCCCACACTGGATGATTTCAGCTCTAGTGAGCACTTAACGAAACACTCCTAATGGAATCTTAATTAGCTCTCTCTTTGAATAGTGGGAGGGGGAGGTTAAACCAGGCACTTCCACTCACCTCCCTATCCCCCTTCACAGGGCTCTGGCATCCAAGCCCTTTGCGTAGTCAGTGCAGTTCAGATGATAGTGACCCTTCAGTCAGAGCAGGCTGAGCACAGTTTTGCTGCCCTTTGCACATACGATGAAGGGAGCAACATTTCATTGCCCTGCATTTAACACTGAAGTGATTTGTAACCCAACCTCAGCCAAAGGGATCTTTCAGGCAAAGCAGTCCCATCACGCTGAGCACCTAACCAGGGTGGGTCTGCTCATGCAAATACAGTCTGGCCCTGAAACCTTTTCCCCTCCCGGCAGCCAGATCGGGAGGATGTTCAAACCCTGCTTACACTTCATTAGCAATTAAGTGACTATTTGCATACACCCAGTTAAACTAGTAGAAAAACCAATTCATTGATTGCATTTAAATATTCAAATAAACATTTCTTTTGCAACCTAACTAATAGAAAAACTCCTTTGTCGTTCCATCAATAACCAACTCTCAGATTCTCATTCCAAAGGAGTTAGTGCTTATATTAACAAGGGTTTCTGTCGGTTTCAAAAACAAATGTGTTAGAGGGCAACGTTTCCAAAAGTGAGTCGTGATTTCGGGGGCCTCAGTTTTTAGGAGTCCAAACAGAAACACCATAATGAGGCCTGATTGTCAGAAAACGGTGCCCTTTGTACCAGCAGGACTGAATTGGAGCTACACACGTTTACCCCAGCTGAAGATGTGGCCAGTTGCTTAGCAAGTCACTTTCCTGGAAAGGCTATTTCATAGTAGATCTCACCATCAGGAAGTTTTTCCTGAGTTACCCTTCCCTTAATTTCATACCATTATCTCTGCTTATACTTCTTTTGTTCCATGCTACACAGTTCATTTCCATCCTCAGTGCTTACACCCGTCAGATAATTGTAAATTATCATATCCCTTAAAAAGTGCCTAACCAATCTTTCAGGTCAGATCCTCTGTTAGAGGAAATCAAAGGAGCTGCTCTCAGGCTGGGTCTACACTGAAGGTGGCAAATTCGCCGCCGTCAGATCGATCCAGCAAGCGACGCAGGAAAACCACTGCGGTAAGTGGCATAGCGCTAGGTCGAAGAGAACGCTGTGCCCTTCGACGCAGCGCAGTGTGGACAGTGCAAGGAGGAGACGCAACAAAGTTGACGGGAGATACGCAAGTGATTTACGTCACTTGCATATCTCCCATTGACTGCCACCAAATCGCAAAGGTAAGTGTAGACCGTGCCTACACTAGTGGATGATAGGGCCCAGTTTGCTCTTTAAAACTTTCTACATAGGTCAGTCTTTCTGGCCCCTTAATAACCGGGGGATCATTCTTCTCTGAGCTCCCTTTGTTTTGCCTACATATTTGTGTGCAGTATCAGAGCCATGAAGTCTGGGAAGTCAGGGTTTTGCTTATAGAACCTTCGATTTGTTTAGAAACAGTAGCTGATATAAAAACGTTGAGCTATTCAGCTGTCAATAGCAATTTCTTTTAGTAAGTCAGATAATTGGCCCTGATAGCATTGACTCAATAGGGTCAAGATTTGATTCCCTGTCCTATAAGGTTAAATATACAGAGTGTCTTAAGAGAGACATATCAGGTTGTTGGACATTTTGGAGGCTGTAGCTGCTGCTTTTAACATTTAGTTTTTGTTTAAGATATGAAACGATCAATTGCAACTGAACCCAGTGAAGTCTGTTAGACATTTATAAGATTTTTTTTTTGAGATTGCAGAGATTTCTCCAGAGTATATATTTCTAACAGCACTATAACTATTTGTAGTATCACACCAGTAAAGGGAATTTGCTATCCCTGCTGTGTGCCAGACTTCTTCTGTCCAAGCTATCACACATCCAAGGATAGTAGACACTTCCTTTACAGTAGTACCATGCTGACCAGACACACTGACTTGCAGCAGCAGCAGTTGGGAACACAGAGTCTCTCCCACCGAGTAGACTTCAAGTGCTGTATAAAAAAAGCTGAAAACCCTCCAGGTTGGTCTGTGTGGAGGGTTGTGAATTATTTCTGTGATTAAAAGTGTGCCTTTGAAAAGAGAATATAAATTACCCAAAATGTTTAAAAGGAAACTCCATCCATTTCACTCAGTCCGGCAGCCTGCCACTTCAGAAAAAAAGAGAAACCCTTTCCAACACAGAGAACAGCAAAGCATGTCGGAAGATAAAGGGCTGAATTCAGCCCTGGCTTAAGCAGCTGCAACTTCAATTGATTTCAACAGGAGTTGCAGCTAAGGCTGAATTTAGTCCAAAGTTTTTAAAACACAGTTGGTATGTCTAACCCTATTCCTGGTGACAGTTATTACAATGAAGAGTGAAGCCATTCCTCCATGGAGTGGCTACCGATGGAAACCGCTCTGGAACTTGATCCACCATGCCTCCACCTTTCCCTTCTCTGAGCCCTTCTTTCAACTAAGTTAGAAAACCTTGTCTTTCCTTCAAAGAAGTGATACCAAAATGGGAAACTGCAGCAATTTTCAAAGACACAAAGGGCAATTAAGGCATGCAGTTGGCATTTGGGACCTAGCCCTCTCTTTAGCACCTTTGAAAATCTCCCTCAGTAATACCAAGTGACACTCAAGAGAGAGAATGAATTCTTAAAGATCTAAATAAAAATAATGAAATTACCAAGACACGCTAACTTTGCTCAATCACTTGCGTTTTGCTCCATCCCATCCGCTCATCCCTGACCTATTGTCTTTTTACTTGATTGTAGGTCTTTAGGGCGGAGGTTTTATCTGCAGCATTCCCTGGAAAGTTTCTGGTACACATTAAGTGCTGCATCTTTTATGGCCTGATATTGTGATCCTGTACTGCAAAGTCACAAGTGATGGCTGTGGGGTACTGAAATCTGTGTGAAAATTGTAAACTATCACTTTAAGTGTAAGGGGTTTTCTTGGTCTTGCTTGCAGACTAGGAGCTCTTTATGGAAGTGTGCAACCTGGGTCTAGCAGAAAGAAAGCCAGCCTAGGGTAAGATAACTAGACTTGTTCTCTGCATTAGAAAGAAGCCTGCTTTGTCACTCTCTGTTTCTGACTCCTTGTGTGTTACTGTTCTGAATTCTCAGAAGTATAGTATTAAGTTGCAACCTTTAGAAAGAGTATTTATGATTTTATATAACTTCTCTGTGTGTATGCTGTGAACATAGTAATGTCTTTTCTTAGTAAGAAGGCCTTCACATCTCTGAAGCCTTAAAGGTTTACCTGTCACACAGGTGAACCATTGAACAACAACATTGAAAAACAACAGCAACAGCAACAAAAAATAACCACTCCCCTTCTTAAAATTCCACCTGAAAGCTCTTGCACTGCAAACTCAGACCTGACAAATGTGATTAAATGCTTCGTTTTAAAATACTTTTCACAATTTATTGGTAATGAGAAGTACTTCTGAACATTCTGACAGCTGTGCGGAGCACAATCAGGTTAGTTTTCTTTTAACAAGGGCAAAATAAAGATTTCTATTCTTGTTTGAGGTGTAACAAGCTAGTGAGAATGCCACTGGGCACCAAACCAAGCAACTGGAAAAGAAAAACACAACTCATTATTTTAATGTCACAGAGAAGACCTTTTGTTCCGTCTCCCTATAAATGGTTGTATCCTATTGTTCCTGCCAATACAGGACACAGTCGTTTCTGCTACATAGCTATTTTAGGCCAAGTTTAGCCTAACAATGATTTCTGCTCACCTGAGTTTTAGCTCAGCCCTCTCCCCACAAGGTATCATTTATCATAGAGGCATATCTCCACATACAATTGAATCTTAGGCCTAGCTCCTGCAAGGAGTTCCACATGAGCAGAATCCGGTGCCCACTCAGCATTCCATTAATGTGCCATGGTTCCAGTTGCACTAAACTTTTGCAGGACCAGAACCCCTTATGTAGTAATTTAGGACCAAGGGAAAGCTGTAGGCCTATCACATCTTGGAAAATTTGATGATGGCTCATCCCTTTTTCCCCTCACAGAAAAACTTCATTTAGTAGAGGTTTCTTATATAACTATGAATGCAATCTGCACATGGAAGCAATTATGGATTTCCATTATTATAAACTAAATTCATACCAGAATTAACTTTACACAGGTTCCATTCTAGTTTTCTAAAGGCAGTGCCACGGGCAACTGATTTCCAGGCCCAGTAAACTTCCAGCAGGCCTGACCTTCCGTGTTATTATGGACAAGGGATTTTGCAGCAGGTCTTGATTTTTCAAGCGTCCATGATCACTAACGATAGGTTTTTGGCCTGTGTTTATCACAGAGCAATGGCTACAGATTAAGCACCTATGCTGATTTTACTAGATTCATCAGTAGACTTAGACCACAAGTGTTGATACTGGACACTTAGTTATCAGTGTGGATACCAGTGAGACACGGTACACCCGATTAGCAGATCAATAAGGTTTAATGTGCAAGGTTTTCTATAAATATACTATTTAAATACACAGCCTAAAATACACATGCTCACTAAACCTGGAGAGTTAAGCAATCACTCAGAAGGCTGAATACAGGAACAGCTTTCTTCAAGGGGCCCCGCCAGGCAGTCAGTGGATTCTCTGATCCGACCAGCAGCACCTCCCGTTGAATCAGGCATTGATGGAGCACACCCTTTTGTCTAAGTGGTGACTTTTTATACCTTTCTATACACAACTTTCACCTCATCAGGTGCTCACCCTTAACCACATTCCATTCTCACCATAATAATTGGGGTCATCAAAACAACAACTGGTAATAAGAGGGGAGGGGAGCAAATATGTCTCTTGGCAGTGGAAAAATGTTCCCCCAGACATTCACGGATAACTTGTTATTCCCATCACCATTATCTATGTGCAGCTGCAAGCAGACATGTTGTGTATTTTGTCTTATTACGTGCCATGGTATGCAGAAACTGAGATATCTGCAAGGTTACTCGGTATTCCTATTTGTCTCTGCCAACTGGAAGATATCAGGCTGCTGAGGCCAGAATGTTCAAGCATATACTATACCTTAAGGTATAGTAGGCCCCAAAACAGTGGTCAAGCAACTCAAATTGCACTGGGCCTCCAACAACAAGGTTTGGTTGATTCCAGTCATCCCTTCAATGGGTTTATAGTTTTTCTTTGGAAAATACCAGAGGATGACCCGCACAGCCCTTTTATGTTGGAAAGTGTATACCATAATACACACAGGCTGCGCATTCCAGTTAATTTAGGTAATAATCCTGCAATCTAGTCTGTATGGATTGTACCCAGAACGAGCCCCTCTGACTTCATGTGGGCTCCACACACACGCCTAAGTGTCTGTCCACACAGATCAGCTTGCACAATCAGGATCCAAAAGCTGTTGTTATAAACTTAACATTTACATTTCATGGCTTTTTGTGGTATTAATTGTGCAGCCTTCCCATATAATTAACATGAAAGGGGAAAACCCATTTGTCCAGGCAGACAACGAATCACAGTTTAAATTGATTTGTTTGTATTTTCATCATGCATAGGTTATTTTAATACAATAATTGTGAATCATTAGCTATTAGGACTTTATTAATTCATTTATGAGCTTTCATTCCTAGAATGAACTCTATGATAGCCAGTGGAGAATAATATAATTTATACTGTTGGGTTTTCAATCATTAATATATTTTAGTTTATTTTAAAGAGGCACAAATGTTGTTTTTCACTTCAGGATAAATTTTAAAAAGTCAAAGTTTACTGAAAATGACATAGTCGAAGTGCCAATAGAAGCATTTAGAAAGATTTCTACATATAATTTCAATTGTTCAACCAAAAGCATCTGTCTCTTTAATGATACCCCTCACATCTCTGCCAAGCAACCCAGAATGGCTCAACAAACTAGACTGAGCTGTTACCATCACCCCTCTTCTCTTTCAGTTTTTAGTTACTAATTAGCTTCACTGTATGTTTAATAGCCTTTTTTAGATGAAAGTTACCATTTTTATCAATCTCAATTTATTCCCTTTAATTTAAAAATGACAACATAAAATAATAATGGAAGCAATGAGGGGGTGATGGATTGGATATTCTATAGCCAAGTGCACACTATGGTATGTCTGACCCAAACTCTTATACTCCAATGTATTAGGGACCAGAAAGAGTGTTCCCAGTTGCTTTGCTGGAGAATCCAGTAAAAGTGTAGAAGTGGGGCAAAAAACAGGCTGCCAGCTCCTTACGGATGCCTCTGTAATTTAGATCAACATGAAGGAGATTTTCTTTCAGAATCTGGAGGTATATTTAGTACTGTATTACAGCACCAACCTACCAAAAGTATCGTTCAGACAATATTCGTTACACAATTAAGATCCTTAACAAATTTCTCAAGGAACTAATGAATCAATGTTAATACAAACCCATCTGATCACCATAATAATGACCCTAAGACTAACATACCATATGTTACCCATCGGCCCAGCCATCTATCACAGATTACCAGGTCTGTGCTATGCCCTGACCTTTAAATATCTTAAGGGAGTAACCCTTTTAGTGTGCCAGACCCTCAAGAGTCCACACATGTTCCAGAGCAGGTCATGTGACGTAATGACTCTAAGTCTCAACCTTCTAGCTCCCATACCTCCTGTTTCTCACTGTGGATCTCTGCTGCCACTGCAACTGAAGTCAGACTCTTGGAAGAGATTTTACCTTGTTAAGGAGCAATGCAAACAGTGCATATGTACACAGCCACAGGGCAGCCTTTTCAAAGCAAGGTAGCATTTATTAGCCACCAGGAATAGAGCAAAAAAAAGTCAGTAGGTTAGCATGGTGAAGCCAAGCTTAAGTCAGAGCCCAGACCACAGGAGCAATGACCACAAGATGCCATACTCTTCTGAGGTCCATAGTGGTTCACAATCTCTTTGTTTCTGTCTCTCTTGTATGGTATCTGTTCATGGTAGCAACCTTGAACAACAGTCTATTTACACCTGTACTTTTTACTGTTGAGGTTTTCCTTAGAGTTCTTCCACACAGTTCCCTTAGTCCAAATTCAGTCTTGTCACTTAGGTTCCTTATCTGCATACAGCAGAGCTACAATGAGTTGATCAGATCTAACTGAAGGAGGGGGGTATAGGATGTGTTACACAGCAAACCTCTTCCTTTAGATATATTTACCCATTACATTGCATTTACTGAACATTGCATCACACATTTTGGGATTGATGTGGTCACTTTCTAGGAACAAATCCTGCTACAGCACACACTGTTTATGCACAACTCACTCTTTACTTCATCTTACGTTCCAGGTTTATCTTATCCATTGTTATTTTGTCCATTGTAAAAGGCTCGTGAGCTATGCCCCCATATCCTAGCTAATGCAGACATTCTGTTTCCAGCCTGTTGATCCATGTACCCCCCTAATCTTGTATCCCAACAAAAGAGGCCTCACCCATGTGCAATTATTCAAGTCAAGCCAAGGCTATACCTATGTTCACGTGTTCAGTCTGCTTTGGCTTCCCTGTCCTTAAACACTAGTGTTCAGTCGCTGGGGCTCCCATTGTATCTTTGAGATTCACCATTCATGTGGGTTGATTTCAGTTAGTTCTTGTTCAAGTAACTGGTTTCAACCTAGACAGAATGTATGACACTTGCCCAGGCCTCATTCCTTCTTTACACTCCATTTATAGCTGTATGTAGTAAGCAGTGTAAACTGAGGCACACATGGCTCAGAAAAAAGTATTACCAAAAATTCCTATATTCAAAACACCATCCAGTGTACAGGGAAGGTTAGCAAACCTCTCACAGACCAACAGCCAAGAACCTTTCAGGGAGAACACTCTGTTAAGCAGCCTCTGGCCATTTAAGACCACGAGGGTTCTAGCTTGAAAACTTCCACTGGACACAAAGGCAATCAGACTGCATGTGGTGAGAGGGCTAAGATTTTTACCATTGGGAGCCAATGCTGAGCTGTTTTAAAACCAAACAAACAAACCTGCCCTATAGCTTTTGCTTAAGTCTTTGTTTTAGATAGACAACAAGTAAAATATGTATTACCTAATAGAAATTGCTGCACCAGATTATCCCTTTGCACCTAAAGAGAGGCCATTGAAGCCAATGCAAAGCCAGTGTAACTGAGAGGACACTCAGGTCCTTTATCTTCTCCTGCAGTAAATACAATCAAGTATTTATTTATACAGTATAAAGTTTAAAATATGAATTATTTACCTGATGGACCATGATGGCCTCTGAGGAACTATATTGTCTGTCATGCTAATACATTTTGACTGTGTATATAGTAAAAAAAACCCAATAAAAAACAGCTTATGAAATCTTAATATTGCCTATGCAAATTAGCTAAATTTCAAAGTGAAAATTTCCAGACATTTTCCATTTTCCTCAAACTACCAGAATCCATTCAACTCTCCCAGGTGCAATGCTACATGTCAAGTATTTGTTGATACTTACGTTTGAACCATCCCTGAAATCTCTTTTCCATCCTATCCCCTACCCTAGTAATGTTGTTCAAACAATTTGAGCATGAACATTGCTTAAGTGTATATATTAACTTCCATTATTTCCCAGATGTATAAAAAAATGTTTTCACATAATTTGATATCAACTTCTGCCAATTCTAACGTTGTCTAAGATAGAACAGAGGTGATTAATATTAATAAAGTCTTTACGCTAACATATGTGATAGCTGCTCAGCATTTTCCCTGCTTTTTGCCACTAATTATAAGAGATCAATGTGATTTCACTTCGGTGTATGTAAAAATAGACAAATCGGTTTAATAACGCGCTTATTCAGTGCTACAGCACTGCGTATTTTGAAAACTTAAGCGCCTACAACACATCTTGTTAATTTGATGTGTGAATGATTTAGGAATAATTGTACAATACTTAGAATAACTAACCCTTTTCGAATGCAGTCTGAGGGTTTGGATGAATCACAAGTAGATTACTGAAGTTTATCAATAGTTTGTTATAACAATATTTATGTGCAAGGCAGAGTTTCAATAATGTAAATAGGGAGGCAATAAAATAAGAATACACAATCAATTATGTCTTGATAGGAAAAGATAAGGATAAAGGTCCAGATTCCAATCACACCTACACTAGTTTTATACCTCTATATCTCAATATTTTTATACCTCTATATTGCAGGTCCTCAAGGAATCCATTTTAAGGCACTTAAAAGAGAGGAAGGTGATCAGGAGCAGTCAACATGGATTCACCAAGGGCAAGTCATGCCTGACCAACCTGATTGCTTTCTATGAAGAGGTGACTGGTTCTGTGGATGAGGGGAAAGCAGTGGATGTGGTATACCTTGACTTTAGCAAAGCTTTTGATACTGTCTCCCACAGTATTCTTATCAGCTAGTTAAAAAAGTATGGGTAGGATGAATGGACTATAAAATGGACAGAGAATTGGCTAGAGCAAAGGGCTCAATGAGTAGTGATCAATGGCTCCATGTCTAGCTGGCAGCCAGTCACAAGCGGAGTGCCCCAGGGGTCGGTCCTGGGGCCGGTTTTGTTCAACATCTTCATTAATGATCTGGAAGAGGGGGTAGATTGCACCCTCAGTAAGTTTTCAGATGACACTAAGCGAGGGGAGTGGTAGATACCGTGGAAGGGAGGGATAGGATACAGAAGGACCTAAACAAATTGGAGGATTGGGCCAAAAGAAATCTGATGAGGTTCAACAAGGACAAGTGCAGAGTCCTGCACTTAGGAGGGAAGAATCCCATGCACAGCTACAGACTGGGGACCGATGAGCTAGGCAGCAGTTCTGCAGAAAAGGATCTGGGGGTTACAGTGGATAAGAAGCTGGATATGAGTCAGCAGTGTGCCCTGGTTGTCAAGAAGGCTAATGGCATATTGGGCTGCATTAGCAAGAGCATTGCCAGCAGTGATTATTCCTCTCTATTCGGCATTGGTGAGTCCACATTTGGAGTACTGTGTCCAGTTTTGGGCTCCCCACTACAAAAAGGATGTGGACAAGTTGGAGAGAGTCCAGCAGAGGGCAACAAAATTTATTAGGGGACTGGAGCACAAGACTTATGAGGAGAGGCTGAAAGAAGTAGGCCTGTTTAATCTACAGAAGAGAAGAATGAGGGGGGATTTGATAGCAGCCTTTAACTACCTGAAAGGAGGTTCCAGAGAGGATGGAGCTAGGCTGTTTTCAGTGGTGGCAGATGACAGAACAAGGAGCAATGGTCTCAAGTTGAAGTGGGGGGAGGTCTAAGTTGGACATTAGGAAAAAGTTTTTCACTAGGAGGGTGGTGAAGCAATGGAATGGGTTACCTAGGGAGGTGGTGGCATCTCCCTCTTTAGAGGTTTTTAAGCTGAGGCTTGACAAAACCCTTGCAGGGATGATTTAGCTGAGGATAGTCCTGCTTTGAGCAGGGGGTTGGACTAGATGACCTCCTGAGGTCCCTTCCAACTCTAATATTCTATGATTTTATGATCTCTACTGTCATGAGTGGAGTTATTCCTGATTTTGAATTCAAATCACATCAGAAACGAGATCATCAAATGAAGCAAAATGGTTTACTGCTAGACTAAGAGGAAAAAGGTGTTTATAAATATAGCAAAGGATAATGTATCACAAGGGTAGAAAGACAAAGAGGATGGAGATGAAATTACTGCAGACTCAGAAATGGCTCAGATACTGAACTCCTTAAAAAATCTGTCTTCAAGAAGGAAACATGTCTGAACAATTAAAAAAAATTAGTGAGCTTTATAAAAATAGACAATGATAAAAATCAAACTAGTTAATAGTTGGAAAAGTCGACCAGCTACAGATCATTTGGCCCAGACTATATGGACCGTAGGTTATAACCTAGGGAGACTGTTGAATCCCCATCATTGCGGGTTTTTAAAAACATGTTAGACAAACGTCTGTGTTGGATGGTCTAGGTATATGCAATCCTGCTTCAGTGTAGGGGAATGAACTAGATGACCACCTGAGGGCCCTTCCAGACCTACATTTCTATTATTCTATGTTAGAGAATTAGCTCATGAGCTTCCTGACAACTTTAGAAAAGTCATTCCAAGATGGAATTAACCTAGTGTCCAGGTTTCTAAGGTGACTAGTGATTTTGGGTGCATAATTTGAGGCACCTTTATAAAGCCAGATTACAAAAAGTGCTGAGCAATGACTTTTAAAATCTGGCCCTGTATATTGTCTCAAATCAGGTACTTGAAAATTGTGGCATCCAAAATCACTAATCATTTGTAAAACTCTTGGCTTATTCGTATTACTGATATTTTAAAAAGAGGTTGCAGGGAAGAAAGTGGGATATTGACAAGTACAGTCTCCAACTTCTATTCCTAATAACTTAATGGATTAAATATTAACAAAAGACAATCACTAACCATCTAGAAGATAACAGAACCACAGACATTAAACAGTATGGGCTAAAAAACAAGTTCTGGTAAAAGATTAAGGCAAACCAACAGATACAATATACTTGGATTTGACACTTTGATCTTTCAACCATCAAATTTGCCAATGTGTGACATAAGCAATTAAAATGTGTTACAAATACCTGTTTTGTTCTGCATCATGCCATGATTGGCAAATAAAAATGTTTTTTAACTACACAACCTAAAATAAGAATATTCATATACCAGTTTTATTTTGTTTTTTAAAGAAAAAGGTGCGTGTGGGGGGGCAAATTGCATCACATGAAGCCACCAGGAGCCCTTGTATGAATTCTCAGAAGAGTTGGCTGGGAGACTGAATTTCAGTTATGCAAAAATTTGAGTTTATGAAAAAAATTTCATTCCCAAAGCCAAAAGTATGAAAAATTTCACAGAACTGAAATTTCGCAATATTTCATTTCTGAAACACAACTGTCACCTTTTCATTAGCTGCACCTTCATGGTTTGGGTAGCAGATACAGCTCATTAATGTGCAATTTGCTAATACATATGTAGCAGGATGACAAATACTTTTGTCTTTATGGCAGGAACTCTCAGAACATCTTTAAAATTAGAGTTTCAACTCTCATTCAGCCTGTCTTCCTGTGATATCCCTATAATTTTAACAGGATTTAACAGGAATTGAAATTCAGTTTAAAATGAGTCCAAATACTATTTCCTAAGGTCATTTAGCTCCCCAAATAGCCTTTTTAAAAAATTAAATAGTTCTTAAAGTGAGTCTTTAAACAGTCAATGAAGTTATTGTTCTTTCTTCTTACCAATCCTTGGAGAAGTAACATCTGTCTTTCTCAGTTTGATAAGGATTTGCTTAAGAATTGACAGAGGATTAATTAAATTTCCTAATTAATATAAATATGTCTGTACTCAAATGGCTTCTTACATTAGTAACCACTTATAGCGTGAAATCTGTACCTAAAACATCTTATTATTCACATAACAATGGCATCAAGAACTCATTATACGAAGGCTTACATTTAGATGCAAATTTTCAAATATTTTGTATCTCAAGGGAGATTTAGAATCATAGAATCGTATGACTGAAAGGGACCTCAAGAGGTCTTCCTGTCCAGTCCCCTGTACTCAAGGCAGGACTAAGCATTATCTAAACTATCCCTTCTAGACCATTATCTAGAACATTACCACCTTCTTGCTTCTAATTAATTTGTAAAATGTTTTCTTGTTATCCTTTATGTCCCTAGTTAGTTTAATCTCATTTTGTGCCTTGGCCTTTCTAGTTTTGTCCCTACGTACTTGAGTTACCTCTTTATAATCATTCTTTGTAATTTGACCTAATTTCCACTTTTTGTAGAAACTTTTTTTTGAGTTTCAGATCGTTGAAGATCTCCTGATTAAGCCAGGATGGTCGCTTGCCATACTTCCTATTTTTCCTACACAGTGGGATAGTTGCTTTTGTACCCTTAAAAATGTTTCTTTGAAAAACTGTCAACTCTCTTGAACTGTTTTTTCCTTTTAGACTTGCTTCCCATGAGCAACCAACTCCCTGGTTTACTAAAGTCTGCCTTCTTGAAATTCATTATCTTTATTGTGCCATTTTCCCTCCTACCATTCCTTAGAATAATGAACTCTATCATTTCATGGTCACTTTCACGTAAGCTGCATTCCACTTTCAAATTCACAACCAGTTCCTCTCTATTTGTAAAAATTAAATCTAGAATAACCTCTCTCCTCATAGGTTACTCCACCTTCTGAAAGAAAAAATTGTCCAATACATTCCAAGAACTTGTTGGATAATCTGTGCTCTGCTATGTTATTTTCCCAACAGATATCTGGGTAGTTGAAATGCCCCATCATCACCAAGTCCTGTGCTTTGGATGATTTTGGTAGTTATTTAAAAAAAGCCTCTTCCATCTCTTCTTCCTGGTCAGGTGGTTTGCAGTAGACCTCTACCATAACATCACCCTTGGTTTTTACCCTTTTTATCTTTACTCAGAGACAAAAAGTTTGCCTCTGATTTCCATTTCAACCTCAGTCGAAGTGTATAAATTTTTTATATGTAAGGCAACACCTCCTCCCTTTTTTTCCCCTTCTTGTCCTTTTTGAGCAAGCCGGACCCTTGTATACCGATATTCCAGTCTTGTATTATCCCACCAAGTCTCTGTGATGCCAACTGTGTCATAGTTGTGTTTATTAATTAGCATTTCTAGTTCTTCCTGCTTATTTCCCATACTTCCCGCATTAGTATATAGACATCTAAGATACTGATTTGACTTCCCTCCATGTGTTCTCTCTGATCTCTCCTTTATCCCTGCTATAAAAGCCCAACCTCCCCCCATATTCCTACCTTTCTTCCAAGTCTCCATGTTCTTGACTTACCTGTGGGCTTCCCCCCACCAAACATAGTTGAAAGCCCTCCTCACTAGGTTTGCCAGTCTATACCCAAATATGCTCCTCCCCTTCCTTGATAGGTGGACCCCATCTGTGCTTAGCAATCCTTCTTCCCAGAATAACATCCTGTGGTCAAGAAATACGAAGCCCTCCTGACAACACCATCCTCGCAGCCAGGCATTCATCTCTAGGTTACATCTGTCTCTTGCTGGGCATTGAATATTAGGAAAAACTGTCTAACTGTTAGGACAGATAAGTACTGTAACAGGTTACCTAGGGAGGTTGTGGAATCCCTGTCTGTGGAGGTCATTGAGCCTATAGTGGATAAAGAATGCACTTAGTCCAATTCATCTTGTATTCCAAGTATTTTTCAAAGCATTCCATCACTGTAAATCCTCTAGGTGGAGAATTAATAAGGATTAGATAAATTTACTAAACTATGTAATCTTCAGGAAGTGATCGCATTGTTTAGCTCTCTAGCTTTTTGTACCAATAATCTCTTTATCCAAACTAACAGGAACTGCCAAAGTTTCTATTACCATACAGCTTAATCCCGACGCCTTTACACCGGCAAACATCCTGTTGAAATGGATGTCGGAGAAAGGGAGTGGGCCCACAGGGCAAAATATACCTGTGTCCAGAGCGGTTTAATATCCCACTTATATCCCAAAAGCCTTCAGTGAGATTTAAACAGTGCATCGGCCACGAGCTAGCTCTCTCCGTAGTTGGGGCAATTTTACCCATAAGGCATGGCATAGACAATAAAGACAGCCCCAATCAGTGAACACCCCCAAACACTTTTAAGGAAGTTGTAATATTTTGTATTCATTTTCAATCCAGCCACAGAGAGGAATTCAACAGTTTTCACGAAGTAATAAATTCAAGTCCAAAATTAATTTGCTTTGATTAACAAAACTAAAATCCTAATGAACATGGCCAACAGCCTTTTTAACAACTAGCAAAGGGCTGATTTTACTGAAGACTAAAGAAATAATATAAAAAATCTTTAGAATATTAAAGCTTTTCCTGAAACACTAGCTGATTGATCTAGATATACAACATCTCTCCATTCTTCATAACTTTTTGCTCAAACCTTGATTAACATATTCAAGTCAACATTCAGCAAAGATATTGGCCTGGAGTATATTATGTTCTCTTCTCATTGTTCTCAGTTTCACAATAATCTCTAACGTTTTCATCATCATCAAATGATGGCAGTTGAGGGGTCATGAAATCCAGTGAGCTTCACTGATGCCACATAGCGGGGTTCTCATCAGAACAGTGACAGTGAAAACCTGACTTTTTAGATTCAGATGGGTAGCTGTGATAGTCTATATACAGCAAAAACAAGGAGAGTCCTGTAGCACCTTAAAGACTAACAAATTTCTGTGGGCATAAGCTTTCGTGGGCTGCAACCCACTTCATCAGATGCATGAAACAGAAATCAGATAGGAGATATATATATATATACATCCAAGGGTAAGAAACAACAATGGGGAGGGCAAGTGCTAACAAATTGTTGTTTCTTACCCTTGGATGTATATACATACCTCCTATCTGTGATTTCCATTTCATGCATCTGACAAAGTGGGTTGCAGCCCACGAAAGCTTATGACCACAGAAATTTGTTAGTCTTTAAGGTGCTACAGGACTCTCGTTGTTTTGACTTTTTATAGCTATTTCTTTAGGACTTCATCCTTCATGAGTAAACTTGACACAAGTCAGTAATCCTACTGAGGGCATTAAGCCACCTCACGAGTCCAGCGTGCGTCGTGTGTCGGAATTGGGTACCATTCTTTTAATTAATGTGGGACTCCTTTAATGGATCTCCCTGTCTTCTATTGCAGAAACAACGGGAACCTAATGGAGCAGTAGTGAATATCTGTAGCTAGACATTATATGTGTGTTTATAGTTAGTAAGTTCAGTTCTCTGGTATCCAACTATGCTTTGTGGTTTCCCCATATTTTTAATGTTCAGCAAAGAGACAACAGTATTTGGAGAATCTCTCCCTTAATCTCTTCCAAGCACTTCCATATCCAGTGTATGCACTTTACAAATAAACAACAAATAATTTTTTTTCCCAGTACCAGTGCTGCAAACCAAACCAGGGATCTGAAAACTCCAGCTGATTTTTCTTTTGACTCTTACACCAATGTCTTGTAACAACCATGACCAGTAAGAAGGATTATGAACTCAGATTTCAGTTGACAATTCTGTTGCTAATGTGTGAGCCAGACTGGAATGTAACTCACTCTTCCAGAGCTGCACTGTCTCTCCAATGCTAACAGAAGTAAAATCTTATTTTGGTCAGTAGAGTTAGCAGAAATCTTGAATAGGAAAGAATGTCATGTTCACTTAGTTCCTTGTTGAACTATAACTGCCCTTTAACATTGATTGAGTTTGGCCTGGTGAGAATTGCAAATGTCTGGTTTCCACTGTTGTTTAACATAGAAAACTGATCGAGTAGCTTAAGTATACAAGGGTTATTTCCTGACTTGCACATCTCTGGTTGAAAGCTCCACCTACGGGCCAGTAGCAATATATATTTGTAATCTAAAAAGCGGTTCTCAAGCAGGGATATGTGTACCCCTGGGGGTATGGAGAAGTCTTCCAGGGGGCATAGCAACTCATCTACATATTTGCCTAGTTATACAAGAGGCAACATAAAGAGCACTAGCAAAGTCAGTAGAAATTAAAAGTTCATATAATGACTTGTTTATGCTGCTCTATATATACTATACACTGAAATGTAAGTACAATAATTATATTCCCATTGATTTATTTAATAAGTATATGGTAAAATGAGAAAGTAAGCAATTTTTCAGTAATAGTGCACGGTGACACTTTTGTATTTTTATGTCTGATTTTGTAAGCAAGTAGTTTAAGTGAGGTACAACTTAGGGTATTCAAGGCAAATCAGGCTCCTGAAAGGGATACAAGTAGTCTGCAAAGGTTGAGAGCCACTGTTTCAAGCAACCAAACAACAGTGTTCTTTACAGCCATCAGCTGAAATTCCCAGTAGTAGAGATTTTTAACCACTGCACATTACAAAAGATTTTGTACTTCTGTTAATACATTCATACAACATCTGTTAAAAACATTCATACAGGAGCAATATGTTAATCAGTTTACTTGTAAAATTGAAGTGATTATTAATTGCATTTGTTCAGCATTATAAGGAGGGATTTATTGATGTCACCGTGATAGTAAAATGAACAGTTAAAAATTGAGAGAGCTAGAGTAAAAACTGACAGCAAAATATCTCAGCAAACATTAGCCTTGCAAATTGGTTGTTAGATGTCTGTACAATAAGGCCCAATCCTGCAAAATAATATCACTAACATCATCATGGCAAATCCCAGAGAGACATAGCCTCCTTGCAGATCCTTCTTGCAAAATGTGCTTTACTATACATTATGAATAGCACATGAAGTTAGTGGGACTACTCACGCATGTAAAGTTAAGCACATGCGTGTTTGCAGGATTTTGTAATCACTGTAATAACTGTAGGAAATGCACGAGTTTATCATACAGTTGAAGAAAGGCTTACAAACAGTTTGAGACCTGACACAGTGATACAGAAGGGAAATAAGCAGTTATATAGTAGGAACACATGGAGGAGATTACGGAAGCATTCTGTGACTTGCTCAGCTACCAGTTGTTTGCCTTTTATTGCTTTTTTTTTTCATGTTTGATCTCTGAGGACCCAATCAAATCCTCTCACTTATGTTTCTGCTAAAAGAAGATGAATCACATCATCTTCATTCATTTCCTACAGGGGCAAAAATAACTGTAACTTAAGTTGAACAAATGTACCTTTTTCGTCTCATACAAGATAAAAAAAAATTAAGCAGAGGGGTTGTGAATACCCATGGTTAATGAGGAGATATTGATTGCTTGAAGAAGGCTCATTAACTATTAATCAGAAACTCATTAGGTCTTTCATATAGCAAAGATCTATTATGTTAGGTATATGGGTGCTTTAGGTATGAAAGGCATTTTCTAGCCAATTAAGTGGTGACAGATCTTTGTCCTGAGGAGTAGTCTATGGCCCCTATGCTTCCAACATTTGGGTGAAATGTAGGCCCTGTTGAAGTCAATTGCATAAACTCTCAATGATGTCAATAGGGTGAGGATTTCACCCTTTATGCTTTTGAGCCCCCAATTCACATGTGCAAAGTTACTTGCTTGTGTAAGTGCTGACAGGATCATTGCCTACATCAGACATTATTTAAACAGTAAACTCTTCGGGGCAGGGACTGTCCTACTCTATATGTTCATGCAGCACTTGGTACAATGGCACCTTGATTTGCTTGGCCTCCAGGCACCACAGCACTATAAATGTTAAACTACCATTACAACAACTAGGGAGAGTGACAGGGAGGGCATGAAAGGGACATATTATGAAAGATGGTAAAACACACATGTACTGTACGTATATTTTTAGTCCCATTTCCTCACTCTCCCTCCTTTTTAAATTTGGAGTAATTTTTTCAGAACAAAGGCAGGAGTGGCCAGTGATAAAAGGCTATCCAAAAAAAGTGAATGTTAAGGAGGAGGAGAAATTAGATGACATCACCCAGGATACATTTTACGCAGCAGAATTCTGTACATGTTAAAAGCAATCATTATGTATAGCTGATGGAGTGAGATTGAATAATATAGCATGGATTAAAAGGGTAATCCTGCCTGTCTCCACTAACAGAACTGGCAATGAGATATCTTCGCAAGGAAAATCTCATGAAGATTTCCTCCTCTTTAGCCCCCTCATGGGTTTTCAGGATCTGTTCAGTCAAATAGTCTGCCCCCTGCCAATGGAAGATTGTTCTTGCAATTGACTTTCTAGTGGCTTTCCAGGGAAAGTTTTAAATATCCCAACTACATGGGTTCCACTCAGTCCCTGGGAGACTATCCCATACTCTTAAAGATTTCACTATTTTTCTTAATATTCAGTATAAATTCTCCCCCTTCATATTCTCACCCTACTATTCTTAGATATGCAGTCTTGTTTCATCTTAAACAAAACTGGTCAGAAAAATGCTGACAAAACATATTTTCATTGGAGTTTGCCAATTTGTCAAAATCAAAACATTTTACAAAGATGGTTAGATTTTGACACCATTCTGATGGTTTCCTGACAGCTCACCCACCCATGCTTCAGCAGCCTGTGAGACAGACTGCCCGAGAGACAGGATTCCACTCACTAGCACAGAAACTTTAGAAATTTTTTACTTTTGTTCAAATAAAAAAACCAAATTTTGAAGTACAGAAGTCTCCCACAAAATGAAATTACGTTTCTCCACCCAGATCCAATCTTAAATACTTCTTCTCTACCCTCAGTCTTTAAAAGCATCAAGCAAGTATTGCTAGGTGGTTATTTTGTTAGCTACAAGGAAAAGGGCTATCATTTCCCTTTTCCATGCACATGTTGCACTTAAGATGTAGCCCCAAATGGCATTCTAAATTTTGGCTGTGGTCAAAAGTCATATCTAATTTGTTGTTCACTTTCAGATCCACGTCTTTTTTGACAATAGTGTTCTGGAGGTTCCCTCAACCCCCATTAATGTATCTATATTTAAAACTATTTCACCCCATTTGCATTTTTCTAAGATGGATCTCATTTAGTTATTCTCTGTTCAGGCATTCAACCTCTTTGCACCATATACTCTGACTCCACTGATTTTCATGATACCTCCCAATTTAGTATCATCTGTTTAATTAAATTAATGTGCTGTTTTGTCACACTGTCAAATCACCAATAAAGATGTTAAATGAAACCAGAACTTACAATGACTCATACAAACACTGATTCCTAGCTCAATACAAGGCAATTTGTCACCATCCTTTGGTTACAGCCCTACTGTCCGTTCTAACCCAAGAGGTAATATTCATACCCAACATTATTTAAATTAATGTTACAAGTAGCATCTCATCAGACACTGGTTCAAATCCATTACTGAAATTGAAGTATATGAAATTTTCTATGCACCCTCCATCCAGTGGTTTTGGATTTTTAACTAAAATAAAACTTCAAGTTTAATTTTGTTTTCATTTAGGAATGTGATCTGCCTATTCTCGTTCTTGGGAGTGTGTGATCATAGAAGTTTGTGCTCACAAACCAAGTTTATGTCTACACTGGAGGTGCAATTTCCAGTTTGGGTAGACATATCCATCCTAGCTCTGATCGAGCTCATATGCTAAAAATAGAAATGTAACTGCAGAGCCCCAGTGGCATGATGAGCTTGCCACACTGAGTACAATCTGTCTGAAAACCTAGGTGTATACTCAGAATGGCTAGCCCAGCCTGCTGCTCTCGCTATGATAGACACCCCTCCAGCTCCAGTGTAAACATGCCCTAAGAGAAGAATATATGCCCAGCCCTGCTCCTATTAAAGTGCATATCACAAATGTGGACAAGATCTGGCTCTGAGTACTTTTAGATTAACCTCTGTGCCTCCCATACTGACATTGCACAGTCTCAGCAATGTCCTAGAAGACATGGTCCGTCATTTCAGCCTCACACTTCACAGCTCAATGTCCATTTCCACTGCTGAAGTACAGCACTCCTTTGTTACTCTCAGTGCTCTAATACTGGAACACTGGACAAAGACTGCTCAATCAGGCCTCAGATATCTATCTCAATGCCTAAAGAGGCACTGATCCTACAAGCTGCTTAGCACCTCTTCATACATACAGAGCACTCATCTCCCAGAGCGTGCTCAGTAACTTGTAGGATTAGGCTCTGGAGAATAAGTATCATTTGCACTATATAAGGGGACCATTAGCCCCTTACTGAACTTAGTGGGTCTTTTTGGTTGGCCATCTCTCAGTACCAAAGGATAGGGGAAGGATCAAGGAGAAATCAGGACCTTGAGATGGACAGCTCCCAGGGCCAGTGGAGAGAGGCCAATGCTCCAGGTCAGCCTGGTTGACAGGACGGACAGACCAATGAAGGAACCAGAAGGCCAAGGGGGATGGGTCCCATCATTTGCGTGAGCTGGAGCTAGCGGCCTGCCTGTGCGGGGCACTTGGGCAGAGAGCAGGGCTGAGCTAAGGACACAGCCAGCAGCTGGGAGGCCTGAGAAGTAGCCCAGGCCAGATACCTGAGTGGAGCAGAGGAGACCCACAGAAGCCGAGCAAGAAGGGCCCGAGGAGCAGCCCAGGGAACTGAGCTGAGCAGAGCAGCACCGAGAGACTCAGCTCCTAGCTGGCTGTGAAGCTGCCCAGGGCCCAGAGCTGCGCCGAAGCAGAGTAGGACTGGAGCCATCTGGAGCAGAGTGCAGTGAGCGGCTGGGGAGACTGAGGGGAGTCTGGGCTGATGATCAGCACAGGGAGACATCACCAGCTAAGAGGCCTCACAGGTCAAACTTGGAGGCAGATTCTGACACCCCCCCGACACTGGGGAGCAGGGTCCTGCCACCTAGAGCTTGAGGATGTGTGGCCATTGCCAGAACAAGTGTATGACCCACAGCATCCCTGCAGCACAGCCACGACCTGGGCAGCAGGCCTGCGACGTGTGAGAAACAGACCTTGAACGTCCCTTTCCCTGCAGAGACCCTGCGTGTGGTGCCCCTGTGCTGGGGCAGTGTTAGTCGTTTTCCTTTAACCTTTTTCATCGTTTTTAAGATTACTGTTTAATACATTGTGTTTGCTGTGAACCATGTGCATCCATCAGTGAGACAGGGAAGTGTCCAGTGCAGAGAGAGTACCCTCCACTGGGAACAACCTAGCCCGGCTAGAAGTGACCACAATAAGGTTGGGGTTCAAGCCCCCAGGGATCCTGGGCCCAGCCTTGTGGGTTTACGAGGACTCTGTCACACAGGAGAGTGGGAGGGGGTCCTCGAGGGCAGGTAGGCCAGTCTGTGGGTAAATGGAGCCTCTGATTCTTTTGCAAACCAATTCCACCACGGTAGCGTAAAAGCCAGGAAAGATCCACAAAACAATGGGACCATTCCCCCATTTACGTAATGATCATCAATACATATTTAAAGTGCAATTAATGCACAGACACATGGTATTTGTTTTTCAGACTCATGTTTCACAACGATGTGGGTAACTATTCAATTACACGCTGGTTTACCGTACGCCTGATTTTGGATTTCAGGGATTTGGTCTTCGTGGATTTTTCTCCTGATCAAGGAAGTCTTACATTCTGAAGGAGAATTTGCTGGTGTCCCTTTTTCTTCCTCATGCCTCTAGGAGATGTATTCCTTCCATGGCCTCACCCAATTGCCCCTCCAGGCATCTACGAGATTGACTTTCACTGCAATGTTCATCTCTAAAGACGCAATTTGTAGCAGTGTTATGCCAGGCACTGCTGCTCACAGCTGCCTGCAAAGTTCTGGATACCAGGTGAGGAATAAAAACACGCTCACACCCGTTAGGTACACTTATCTTTAATCACGGCTTATGTTCCAAACAGCAATAGGAGACTCTAGGGCACGCTGCGAAGTAGGCTGCTGAGGGATTTTGCCACACAATCCGAGTGGATTCATGGCCGAATCTCACTGCGCAGCTTGCATTCCAAGCTTTTATGTACAACATAGCATGTCAGCCATAAGGTACAGCTAGCATTGGCAAATTTACAGCACGTGACCTTGCTTCCTAACCTTCCTCCTCCTTTGGCAGCACAGACACTTTCACTCGGCCTGTTTACCAGGCCAAGCAGTGCTGCTTATCAAAGTGGCTCTGACCAGACACGTCAAGCCCCATCTCTGTTTGACACATTATAAGGCTCTTCTGAGGCCCTACAAGCAGCCAGACCATTTGAGTTTCCAAAAGGAAGCATATAAAACTCCAGACATTCTGCTAATGCTCCCTCTTTTTTTTTTTTTTTTATTGTTTTCTAGTGCAGAAATAGTGTAACACCCAAAAGTCCAGCAAAACCAGCTTTGGGAATGGAAAAAAAATAAGATATAAATAATGCATAGTGGAATAGTAAAACAAAAGCCTGACATCAGTTATTACAATTGGGATTAAGTAATAAGAAAACTGTATATGAAATATCAAGTAACATGTTGAGAGTGAGCTATGCTTAATATCTGTGTATGTGAATTTGAGACCGTCAAGAACACCAAAGCACTCACTTATCTCAAATGTGTCAACTTGTCATTCATTTGCATATGATATACCCTCCCCCCCATGTGTCTGTTTCTTCCTTCTTTTAATAAAGTCTAGACTGGGGGCTGTCTGGGTCAGTGATGGAATTTGCTTACTCATTTGTACAGCACTTAGCACAACAGGGGCTAGAAGGGCATGCTCTACAGAAATAAATTAGTAATCATATTTAAATATTACAGAACAAAAATATTCCACTGCACACACATCTCGCCTGGGGAGAGGATGAGACAGCAAACAGATTATAGCCACAGTGCTTAATGCACAACTTGAAGGTGCTCAGATATTGTGATGAGCATGGTGCAAGAACCTCTATAGAATAGAATAGTATTAATCATACATTTTGTCTAAAGAATATAGCTAAGCAGGAACAAACATCTTTAGAAATATGTTCTGTGCATCACAAATGAAGAGTCAGAAGGTTATTCATTTCAGGCTGCGGAGCTGGTAGTTACTTTGCTGTTGGGAGTAATGTCCAAGATTTTCAAAAGTGGCTAATAGCTTTCTACTTGATGCCATTCCATGATAGACACAACTACAAACTGAGTGGGAATCTTGGAAGAGAGATCTGAAGCTGTCTCTGTAACAGTCAGTGTGAACTACCATCTTGTTGTTTGGTATGCCTAAAAGCTTCAGACCAGAAGCCATATCTCCAAGAATGACGTTGCATTTGGGGTAAATCACCTGGGCTGGCATTATGAGGTCATTTTCAGACCAACACCATGCAGACTGCACCTCCAAGAATATTTTGCAGCATCAGATTTCTCTGATGGAAGTTAAAACGTGAGCAGAGCCATCCCAGGTCTTCTCAATGCCTGTTGATATGCCTACTCTTAGGGCAAAAACAAACGAGAGTCCTGTAGTGCTTTAAAGACCAACAAATTTCTGCAGACATAAGTTTTCAAGGGCTGATGAAGTGGGTTGCAGCCCACGAAAGCTTATGCCTGCAGAAATTTGTTAGTCTTTAAAGTGCTACAGGACTCTCATTGTTTTTGCTGTATACAGCCTAAGACGGCTACCCCACTGGAACTAGTCTTAGGAGTGACACTTCAGGATCTTGTGGATGCTATTTGACAGCTACAGTCCCCAGCAATAGAACAAAGCCAAACTTTGCAGTTCATGGGCCCCATCCTGCTCATGTTAAAGTTAACACCTAAATTCCCCAGGCGGTTGGAACCTCATCTTGCTTCAGAGTCCTCTTGTCTTTTAGGAAGAGTTTATTTTATCACCAGCTCAGTAGAATTCAGTGAGATTCACTCTGCATGGCAATTGGACTTTAAGAAGCCAAGATTATGGGCCTGATTCACCTTTCACTTATACCAGTGTAAATCTGATGCAACTCCATTGATTTCAGTGGAGTTACTCCAATACATACAGCAGATGTAACAAAGCAGGAATAGACTGCATGTAATTCAGATAATTTCTCCTGTTCACTTTTTCTGGTACTCTGGTGTCATCCCATCCCCGACCAGTGAGGAGGACGCATATATTGATGAGCCTGTTACAGCTTTTGTGAGAACAACCTCTCATCACAGGCAGTAGAAACACATGCTTTTTAAATCCAGATGTCCTGAGTTCAATCCCTGCAGCCACTGACCCACAGAGGTGTACAGCATTATACTCATATCTGAAGAAAGAAAAAGGAATCGGGTCTAAAACGTTATGTCCGATCCACAGCAGGTTTAAACGGACTTATCTTCATTCATTTCAATGGAGCTATACCATTACAGGATCCAGCCCTCTTGGTGTAAATCTCAGGCCAGGTCTACACTACAGACCTATATCAGTATAAATACATTGCTCAGGGGGGTGAAGAATCCACACCCCTGAGTCATAGTTATATCGACCTACCCCCCCCATGTAGATAATTGTATGTTAACAGAAGAGCTTCTTCCATTGACATTACTACTTCCTTTCAGGGAGATGGATTAACTATGACTTCACTGAAGCACTACAGTGGCTCAGCTGCATTGGTGCAGCATTTTACGTGTAGACCTGCCCTCAGAGGGCCAAATCCTGCTTATCTATTGAAGTCAGCTGGCCAAATTCTGATCTTGGCTGCTCAAGGTTTATATTGGAGTGACAGAGCAGACAGGGCCTGTAACGGGGCTGCGTTCCCTTATGCGAGCACCCCCTGACCAAGTGCATTTGCCTGCTTTCTCTCTCAGTTTGCAGTGAGTCTTCATTGACCCAGCCCTCTGGACAAGTCATACACAATCTGTAGGTGAAATAAAAAGCAAACTCCTTCTGGGGTACAAGTCCAACAGGGGCCTCTCTCAGTGCCCTCCATAACATCTCTGAGTCTGCAGCCCTGTCTCTGGGCACACTCCTCAATCAGTCCAGCAGCGCCTGTCATGCTATCCTGGTTCAAACTGTCTCTCAGTGCTGCGCTCTCTCAGACTGCCCCTGCTCTCTCTGCTATAGAGTAGTGCCCCAGGGCTCCCTCCCTGGAGGCAATGTCTTCACCCTGCCTGGCCCCAGCTCTCCTGTTTGGCCACTAAAAGAGTTCAGTTCCCCTTCTGGTGTCCCTTTAACCATGCTGTATTGCTGCTACTATTTCCTGGGGCATTTCCCCCCGGCCCCAGCACATTTTCCACCCTTATCTCAGGGACTTGCTCAGGTTGAGCTCTAGCCAAGAGCACCATCCCACTCCCACCAGTTTCTGCCAGCACTGCCATCTGAAGTCCTTTAGCTAGCTTCATCTTTCAGTCAACCAAGCACACCATCCACACTCTCCCAGCTCCAACAAGAAACTAGTCTCAAATTAGCAGACCCTGCAGCTCTTCTTATGCTAGCCTGCAGCCTTTCTGATTGGTTGTTCCCTGTAGCCTCTCTGATTGGCTGTTTCCCATATAGCCACTCTAGGCAGCTTGGAGGACCTATCTATTGTCCTTTTCTGGGGTGGGGTGTGGCAGGGCCACAAGCCCTCCAGCAAGGGGTCTTTAGACCTTCTCCATCCCATCACAGGATCCCAATCAGTGTAGTATCTGAGTAAGAAGAGCACTATATGGCCCAACATGAAGATAAATAGAAGAGCCAGAATCTTAACTAGTGTAAAGCAGCATAGCTCATTTGGAGGCAGTGTAATTATTGCCAGTTCCCCATAACTGATGATGTGGATCAAGATCTCTTCAAAAGCATTTTATCATAGCATAGAAAGCCATTTGAATTTAGTGTAATAAATGAAAACTTCTGCTCCACAAGTTTATCCAATATTGACATCTTAAACTATCAGGGTATTCATTCTGATGTAATCCTTCCTTGTTTGTGGGCAGAAATCCAAAGCAAGCAAAGGGAAAAGAAAAGAGAAGGATTTTTTTTCCTTTTAAACACTTCCTCAGGCATGAGAGAGACCGTTATCAAGGGAGTGGCAGTGTCAGATCTCTGTCTCAAAACTGTAGGGAAATGTATACTTAACCAAGCAGGTGTGGGGAGGAAAAAGTGTGGAAGAAAAAAATAGAAAACATGACCAAGATAAATCAGAGGTGTACAGTGTGCGCCAGCCAGACATGATAGAGAGACTTACACTTGGTTCTCATTATGGGAAGTATACAAGTAACAAGCAACTGCTTGCCTTCCTGATACTCATTCATCTCTGTCTCCGGGCTAATACTGTGCATATGGTATATGCTGTGTAATTAAAGTCTAGTGACATTAAAGTGGTATGAAGTAAAATAGGGGCAGGTTGTAACTGAGCCTTCTCACGTGAGACAGATGGGGATGCAGCACCACTTCACCAATGAGCTCAAGGGAGGCTGTGCCCATTGTGCTGGCATGGGGGAGGCTGCAAGGGTCCATCTCTCCCTTGTGCTCCCATATAGGGGGCGAGATCCTGTGTTGCTTAGAAGTGCAGGACCTGCTCCCTGCCTGTGCCCCAGTGTGTGCAAATTGCCTGAAAAGAGGGTAGATGAGCAAGTGGCCATGACCTCAACCCCCGTTCCTACTCCTCCCACACACACACAGTGGCTAGTCAGGTAAGGTGTGGGGAGGAATATTTTGTTTTGAACCAATGCAGATTTGCACGTGAACTGGAAGAACCTGGCCCACTTGAATAAGCGGCATTGCAGTCTGACAGACAAGGTCACACTCACAATGTCACTTGCATTTGGCCTGGCCACCCCTCCATCATAATGCAGGATTTGCTGGATCAAATTTGAGTGGTGTTGCAAATCTGTGTGCCTGGGGGCAATGCCACTCACTCAAGTGATGAGTGGGCACAGGTAGGCCTTGCACCCTGCTGAGACTCATTTTGCCATTCCCAACAGACCCAAGGAGAGAGGAGGACCTTGGGTAAAGAAACTGCTTCCTACTTCAACAGTAGCTAATAGGATGGGATGGGAATTGACTGCACAGGCATGTATGGGAGGGAACATCACTGAAATGTATTTCCCCCCCTTCTTTCCATTTATCTGCTGTTTGTTATTCACATTAGAAGCTAAGGGCCCATGTCTTGATCGAAGGCATGATTTGTTCCTGCAGGCACAGTGTGAAGAAGTTTCAGAGAAGGCAGTGCAGGAAAAACTGAAGAATGGGGAAGAAAATTGGCAGCATGTGACCTCTGGAAGAAAGAGAACCCATATGCCCATCATGCAGATAGAGGTAAGGAATGGTTTTGAGGTTCTCTGCACAGGTACTATGGCAGAGAATGATTTGCAAGACTCATCTGAGGGAATGGATCAGAAGGTGACCCTGTTGATCAGAAGGCAAGGGATGCATTGTCCTAGGGATGGGGGTTCTACGACCGCCACTCCCAAGAAGAAGAGAAGGGTAATGGTGGTTGGGGACTCCCTCCTAAGGGGGATGGAGTCATCCATCTGCCCTCCTGACCGGGAAACTAGAGTGGTGTGCTGCTTGCCTGGAGCTAGGATTCAGGATGTGACAGAAAGACTGCCAAGACTTACCAAGCCCTCAGGTCACTACCCCTTCCGACTTCTCCACGTAGGCACTAATGACACTGTGACCTTGAGTGGATCACTGCGGACTGTGTGGCTCTGGGAAGAAGCATAAAGGAGTTTGAGGTGGAAGTGGTGTTCTCGTCCGTCCTCCCTGTTGAAGGAAAAGGCCTAGGTAGGGACCATCGCATTGCAGAAGTAAATGTGTGGTTACACAAGTGATGTTGGAGAGAGGGCTTTGGATTCTTCGGTCATGGGATGTTGTTCCAGGAAGAAGGATTACTAGGAAGAGATGGGATTCACCTAACAAAGAGAGGGAAGAGTATCTTCACAGACAGGCTGGTTAACCTAGTGAGGAGGGCTTTAAACTAGGTTTGATGGGGGACAGAGACCTACGTGCAAAGGTAAGTGTGGAAGTGGAACACCACGAGGAAGCAGAAGGAGGAGGGTGCAACAGGGGAGGCCTCTTGATTCATACTGAGAAAGTAGGGCAATTGGCCAGTTATCTCAAGTGCCTATACACAAACGCAAGAAGCCTGGGAAACAAGCAGGAGGAATTGGAAGTCCTGGCACAGTCAAGGAACTACGACATGATTGGACTAACTGAGACTTAGTGGAGTAACTCACATGACTGGAGCACTGTCATGGATGGGTATAAGCTGTTCAGGAAGGACAGGCAGGGGCGAAAGGGTGGAGGAGTTGCACTGTATGTAAGAGAGCACTATGATTGCTCTGAGCTGCAGTATGAAACTGGAGATAAGTCAGTTGAGAGTTTCTGGGTTAAGCTTAGAAGCAAGAACAATAAGGGTGATGTTGTGGTGGGTGTCTGTTATAGACCACCAGACCAGGAGGATGAGGTAGATGAGGCTTTCTTTAGTCAACTAGGGAAAGTTTCCAGTTCACAGGACCTGGTTCTCATGGGGGACTTCAATCACCCTGACATCTGCTGGAAGAGCAATACAGCAGAGCACAAACAATCCAGAAAGTTTTTGGACTGTGTCACAGATACTTTCCTGGTGAAAGTGGTGGAGCAACCAACTAGGGGCCGTGCTGCTCTTGACCTGCTGCTCACAAACAGGGAAGATTTGGTACGGGAAGTAGAAGTGGGTGACAACCTAGGCAGCAGTGACCATGAGATGGTTGAGTTCAGGATCCTGAAAAAAGGAAGAAAAGAGAACAGCAGGATACAGAGAATGGACTTCAGAAAAGCAGACTTTGACTCCCTCAGGGAGCTGATGGGCAGAATCCCCTGTGAGGCTAATCTAAGGGGGAGAGGAATCCAAGAGAGCTGACTGTATTTTAAAGAAACCTTATTGAGGTCACAGGAACAAACCAGCCCGATGTGCAGAAAGAATAGCAAATATGGTAGGTGACCAGCTTGGCTTAACAAAGAAGTCACTGGTGAGCTTAAACACAAAAAAGAAGCTTACCAGAAGTGGAAGCTTGGTCAGATGACTAGGGAGGATTATAAAAATACTGCTCGAACATGCAGGAATGAAATCAGGAAGGCCAAAGTGCAATTGCAGTTGCAGC
Source organism: Mesoclemmys tuberculata (assembly GCA_007922155.1). Classification (NCBI taxonomy): domain Eukaryota; kingdom Metazoa; phylum Chordata; order Testudines; family Chelidae; genus Mesoclemmys; species Mesoclemmys tuberculata. Next base: position 6,361,251 of record ML675641.1, read on the forward strand.
TAGCAAGGAATGTGAAGGGGAACAAGAAGGGTTTCTACAGGTATGTTAGCAACAAGAGGAAGATTAGGGAAAGTGTTGGCCCCTTATAGAATGGGGGAGGCAGCCTAGTGAGAGAGGATGTGGAGAAAGCTAAGGTACTCAATGCCTTTTTTGCCTCTGTCTTCACAGACAAGGTCAGCTCCCAGACTACTGCACTAGGCGGCACAGAATGGGGAGGAAGTGAACATCCCACAGTGCTGAAGGAACAAGTTCAAAACTATTTAGAAAGATTGGACATACACAAGTCCATAGGGCCAGATGCACTGTACCCAACGGTGCTGAGGGAGTTAGCTGATGTGATTTCAGAGCCATTGGCTATTATCTTTGAAAGCTTGTGGCAATTGGGGGAGGTCCCTGATGACTGGAAAAAAGCAAATATAGTGTCCATCTTCAAGAAAGGGAAGAAAGAGGATCCAGGGAACTATAGGCCAGTCAGCCTCACCTCAATTCCTGGAAAAATCATGTAGCAGGTCCTCAACGAGTCCATTTTAAGGCACTTAGAAGAGAGGAAGGTGATCAGAAGCAGTCAACATGGATTCACCATGGATTCAACAAGGGCAAGTCAAGCCTGACCAACCTGTTTGCTTTCTATGAAGAGGTGGCTGGTTCTGTGGATGAGGTGAAAGCGGTGGACGTGATATACCTTGACTTTAGCAAAGCTTTTGACACGGTTTCCCACAGTATTCTTATTAGCAAGTTAAAGAAGTATGGGTGGGATGAATGGACTATAAAATGGACAGAGAATTGGCTAGAGCAAAGGGCTCAATGAGTAGTGATCAATGGCTCCATGTCTAGCTGGCAGCCAGTCACAAGCGGAGTGCCCCAGGGGTCGGTCCTGGGGCCGGTTTTGTTCAACATCTTCATTAATGATCTGGAAGAGGGGGTAGATTGCACCCTCAGCAAGTTTTCAGATGACACTAAGCGAGGGGAGTGGTAGATACCATGGAAGGGAGGGATAGGATACAGAAGGACCTAAACCAATTGGAGGATTTGGCCAAAAGAAATCTGATGAGGTTCAACAAGGACAAGTGCAGAGTCCTGCACTTAGGACAGAAGAATCCCATGCACAGCTACAGACTGGGGACCGATGAGCTAGGCAGCAGTTCTGCAGAAAAGGATCTGGGGGTTACAGTGGATAAGAAGCTGGATATGAGTCAGCAGTGTGCTCTGGTTGCCAAGAAGGCTAATGGCATATTGGGCTGCATTAGTAGGAGCATTGCCAGCAGATCACGCGAAGTGATTATTCCCCTCTATTCGGCACTGGTGAGGCCGCATTTGGAGTATTGTGTCCAGTTTTGGGCCTCCCAGTACAAAAAGGATGTGGAAAAGTTGAAAAGAGTCCAATGGAGGGCAACAAAAATGATAAGGGGGCTGGAGCACAAGACTTACGAGGAGAGGCTGAAGGAACTAGGCCTGTTTAATCTTCAGAAGAGAAGAATGAGGGGGGATTTGATAGCAGCCTTTAACTACCTGAAAGGGGGTTCCTGGGAGGATGGAGCTAGGCTGTTTTCAGTGGTGGCAGATGACAGAACAAGGAGCAACGGTCTCAAGTTGCAGTGGGGGAGGTCTAGGTTGGATATTAGGAAAAAGATTTTCACTAGGAGGATGGGAAGCATTGGAATGGGTTACCTAGGGAGGTGGTGGCATCTCCCTCTTTAGAGGTTTTTAAACTGCGGCTTGATAAAACCCTCGCTGGGATTATTTAGCTGAGGTTAGTCCTGCTTTGAGCAGGGGGTTGGACTAGATGACCTCCTGCGGTCCCTTCCAACTCTAATATTCTATGATTCTAAATGTATGTTTGCCTAAGGCCCAGTGATGGGTTAATCCATCTCTGTTTAGCAGTATGTTTCCAATGCAGCTGTGTTACCATGTACACCACTTGACCATAACTACTCTGCAGTCACTTGAAAAAGAAGTGGGGAGGCCTGGATACTTAATAATTCTAGGTTGTATTTTCTTCTCCATTGGGAAAAGGATATGGAATTCCTGGACACCTTTCTTCTTCCCCTCCGCACCTCATGGATCCCCAGATTAGCAGAGAAGTATCCACAGGCCTCAGAAAAAGAGGGGTGTCAACCCTCTCCTGAGCAGTGGTGGATTTCAGGGCTTTGCAGATCAGCTTCCTGTTGAAGAAGCAATCAGTGATGTGGAGTTTGAGACCATTCTGAGCGCACTTTGCTTTATTTACTCACATACCCCTGCCTTGGAACAAAAGACGATACCAACAGCACATAGGCAATCCCTTCTTGCTGGGAGCTCAGCACAAATACAAAATCCAACTTCCCATGGAACACCTCTGCCTCAAGAACTGCCTCTTGTTACAGAGAGTGAGACAGAAAGCTAACTCCCTTGATACTTGCAACACCTTCCCCAACAACACAGCTTTCCTTTCAAGACTAAAAACTTGCTCACGTGTTGAGGGAAAAACATGTTTCACACTATGGGGAACAGTGCCACCTGATGAGCCCTGCTATCACAGGAGACAATGCTGCAGAGGCAGCTGACCGCACCTGCTGCAGCAGGGCAGGAAGATCCTCCTGGACAGGATTGTAAGGATGTGCAGGTGGGAGGCATATTACTCATACCCTACTAAGGGTGGAAAAGTAACCACTCTGAATTTCCACAAAGTTCCCAGGGAAAATATCTGTCCGCCTCAGCTAGCATTTCTCAACCTGGGGACTCACGCTATACCCTCCCACATGCTTATATACAGCAGATGTATAAACTACTCAGCTCATCTTTATCCATGCATGCTCCCTCCAGAGCCATAAGACCAGGCAGCAGTGCTGGTGGCTATACTAGCTGCTCTTTTCCCCTCTGCTAGCCCCAATAATTGTCCCAGCATTTGCAATTATGGGTCCTCAGACAAGGAAAAGGGAACCCTAAGCTCTGTCCCCCTTCTGTCACACGAGTGTAGGGCCATGTATAATCTGGACCTACATTTCTAAAGTCTTATAACAAAGAAGGAGGCCTTTCCCCCGCCCCAAAAACATGAGATAGGGAGAGAAGGAATCGCGATCTACCCTCTCTTCTACAAAATCAGGCAATTCTAATGGCAAGAAATGCTTTCAAATTTCCAGTACTTATCTGAGCTACACGCACAGAAGAATGAGTCCTTTAAACTGTAAGACATTACCTTGCTTGGAAAAAATATCACTCACTTTCTTCATATCTATGCATACATCATCAGAGAGACCTGAAGACATGATTGATACAATAGTAACATAGTAGTGTGGATTGGTGCAGGCAGGAAGGATAAATGAAACCCTGAAACTAATGCCCTCACAACCTAAAGGAGAAAAAGTCAAGGGAACTGTATTTTCTCCTTTTTCATTTATATAAGTTTTCATCACATACACTGTTGTGTGTGAGCTTTTTCATTGCCCAGAGTCCAGGCTGGTGTCTGGAGGTGGGGAAGAAAGGAAGAGGGGGAGTTAAAAAGCAGCTGGTGTCCCTTTGATATTTGAGTAAGAAAAATGCATTTACCCTATTACAGAATCATTTTGCCAGTAGGCCTTGCCTTATCTTTCCTCTTCTCTTCTTCAGTTTAAAGAGTAGAGCGCATTTTTCCTGCCCTGATTCTTCACCCTCTTTGGGAGAATGACCTCATGACTAATTATTATTGCATTTTCTCCTCCAGGCTTTCCCTCCTTGCTAAAAAGTATTATGCAGATTAAGTTGATCGCTGTCTCTAGTACAGCAGAGTACAAACAGGCCTGTCAAGCTGCTGGTAAAATTTATTTAAAAAGAGCATTTTATTCTAGGGATAGATGAAACCCAAGAATCCAGAGACTCAATTCAGATAAGCACCAAGCAGCTCAAGGAAGTCAATGTGGTCTGGTGGATAACATACTGATGTGACAGATCTGGGTTTCCAGGTCTGCCACTGGTCTATGGGATGACCTTGGGTAAGTAACTTGTCCTCTTTGCCTCAGTCTGCCATCTGTAAAATGGGTAGAGTGAGGCTGACAAAAAATGCTACACAAGAGATAGGGTTTTGTTTGTTTGTTGGAGGATCTTCTTTATTCAAACCCTCTGAACTGGAAATTGCAAGAGAGCAAGGTCTCATATACAATTTCTGGTAGTTACTGAGTCTTAACCAGTTGCTAATAACATGGGTTAACCAGGTTTCTAGCCACCCAGAACAGCTCCACTGATCAGAACTTTGTGGATGCTGTGAAACATTTTGTTTACATCTTGCATATGCTTGCCACATTTTTCTTAATATTCCACCTGAAAAACAATACATTCTAGACAATAACCCAGAGAAACATACTGCCAGTCACAGTAGTGTTTAGTTCATTTCCATTTAGCTATGGCAGGTACGCTGCTGTTCTGTTATTTTTCATTCTTCCTCTAAGGCGTGCACACAAACCCCGATCCAGCAAAACACGTATGTATGGGCTTAACTTTAAGCGTGTGCTCAGTCCCACTGGCCTCAGTGGAACCACTCAGGCTTAAGTGCTTTGCTGGATCAGGACCACGATAAGCTGTGCACTTACAACTTCACTTCCTGTCTCTGCCTGTCTCTCAGGCAGACTTCCTGCCTGATGCCTTTGCCGAGTTCCCATTGCAGCCCCTGAGGCGAAGCAGCTCAGTAAAGGAGCTGGCTCACAGCTAGGTTCAACCCCCACATACCATGGAGATCAGCACAGGTTACTGGGCTCAGACTTCAGTTAGCGTGGGTGAAAGCTAAGGCCAATGAAAGAAGCACTCATAGGTCCCATTGACTCCAATGGAGTGGAGGGTGCTCAGCACTTTTGAAAACCAGGCCTTTAGGGTGTCTCAAAAATTGGGCAATCAAAATTAGTGGCTATTTGTGAAATGTTTGGTCTAAAGTTCTTTCTGTGCTCCCAGGACTCCACCTCTGTAGCACTGGGGCAGCAGCAGGAGGAAGCCTGGGGGACTGGAAAACTCCTCTCCTGTCCAAAGATGTTATTCATTTGAGAGTAGGGGTGCAGCAGTAAGTAACTGGGTTTGGTGATTTCATCTTAATCCTTACTGGACGCGGGCATTTATGCATGTTGCAAAATAACAGCGCACAAAACTGAGTATCAATGGCAGCTCTCCCTCTTCCAGTAAGGTCCTGGGGAGTGGATTCCCCTCAGGTGGTGGCATGATCAAACCTGAGGATTTCTCCTGAGGGCAGTTTTAGTTAATGGACCGCATTCAACAGAACCTCTATCAGTGGAGACTGCTCAGAGGATGAAATGAACTGGCCCCTCTTCACAGACAGTACACATTTCCAGTACCCTTCTCCCCCCCTAGCATGAAGGTGGACTTTCCAGATCAGATGCTTTCCACCAAGGTTTATGCTAGCATAAACCTCGGGTGAACCTGGTTGTAGGATTTTGCATCAGAACTGTATGGCAAAGTTTGCCTGTACTTTTATCGCCCAATGCCTCACCAACACGTTTGTCTTGGCTGACCCCAGTTTCTCCACCACAGTTTTCCATATGTTCACTTGTTCACCCAATCCAGTTTCTTTCGTCCTCAAATTAGTTCTCCAGCTCAGGCCTCCTGCACTACTGTTAGTTAATCTGGCACCAGATTTGCCCCACCCCTGCTATTCTAATTCTGGATGTCTCTGAGCAGTCCATACTCAGTTTTATGTATTGTTAATTTGTGAGGTGAGTCCACTAAAAATGATGATAAAACCACCAAACTCAAATTACTCTTGTAACCTAATCCAGATCAGAAGAACTTATGATTTTCCATTAGTAGGCTGCATAAAACTATTCACTTGTATTATTAGTAAAAGCTTGAGAAATTTAATTGGCACTCTTTAGAAAGGTAGATATTTTCTCACCAGTTGTGTCTTGTAGAATGGGAAAGAGATACTGTGCAACATAAGAAAGCAGATGAAAATCCAAGTCATACATACACTAGAGCTGATCAGAAATGCTGATTTGTTGAAATCAATGTGCTATGGTAACATATTGATTCCAGTTAAACTCCAGTCCAAACCAGACAGGTTTCACAACCTGGTTTCCTGCCCACTCTCCTGCCTGGCTCCTCAGCAGCTCCAGCTCCTGGGCTCATGGCTCCTTAGCCCCTGGTTCCCAAGAGCTTCCAGATTCCTGGATCTAGAACTGCTCACCAGGCGGGCTACCTCAGAGCAGGGCTACCAGACCCCTATGCTCCAGGGCAGTGCACCAGGCAGATATCACAGATCCATGGCTCACAGGTTTCCAGGGTCCTTGGCCCCCAGCTCAGATGCCTAGGATTTCTGACTCCCTGAAATGCCCTCCCATCATCAGCTTGGGAATTCCCCCTTCCATCATCAGTGTGCGGGTTTCCTACCCTAGGAGAAGTGCAGGCAGACAAGGAGACCTGGGCAGGCAGCTGCAGCACTTTTATGTTCCCAAACTGGAATATTTCCCTTCACAAGATATACAGAGGCTTGAGGTTTTGTTTCGATTTGGAACAAAACAAAATCTCGAACAATCAGAATTTCCCACGGGACGTACATTCCACTGTCTGGGCATCTCTACTCACTAAGCCTAAGATAAATCTTTGCAGGAGGACAGTTATACATTAAGAAATAGATATTGTTATCCCTTTTGACCATAGCAATTAGCCAATATTTGGGGTCTTTTGGGTTGTTTTTATTAAGAAGAGAAATTGATTTTATGAGTGAAGTATTTATTTGATTCAATCCTATTTATTTACAAAGAATGTATGCAAAGTCCTGTTTCCCTGAACACAGTAGAACTCAAAAAACAGGAGGCTCACAGTTCATTGCTCACAGTTCTAAATCTTTTTCCAGCCAAACTATGCCCCTAAAGGTCTTTCTGTAGGCTCTCCATCAGTCACAATGCTTTTCTTGCTCTTTACTTAGCTTTTTGACTGCTTCTCTCTGCCTGTTTCCTGGCTGCTTCAGCTCAAACAGACCTCCACCAAGTTTACCTTCTGAAATCCCTCTGCCCATATAGCTCAATTTCTGACCAGCTTTGCATGTGGTCTGTGTTTCAGACTATGACTCCTATTGTTTCACCTATCTTAATCCAAAAAGGAGTTTAACAGCCTTTTACATGTATCCTGAAATGAAGGGCAGCTGTCACACCCACAACCTTCATCCAGCTTTTATCCAATCTCCATCATAACAATATCAATGGACAAGCTATTGCAGATGTTATCAAGTGAAATGATCATTTACCCCATTATTTGCCTAGAAATACCTTGCAGTAAAATCCTTCATTTATAAATTTGAAGGATAAAAAAGAAAAATTTGCTAAAGACCCTCAATCCTGCAAGGTACTGAGCATCCTTTGATGTACTACACTTTTTCAGCTCCCACAAATTTCAGTGTCAACTCCTATGAGCCAAAATCCTGACGGCACTTATACTACAGACTAACATTGAGTTCAACTGTGTTAACACCAGGACCTACCTGGATGATCTTGTGCCCTTTCTGGCCTTAAACTCTATAAACTGGTCTAAGAGAGATCGGAAGGTATCACTGTGTCTTTTATTTGTTTGCAAAATGTCAGCTAACCTTTGACACTGTACACAGAAGTAGAATAAATAATAATTCTTATACCATTCCTAACAATTATAACGACAGCCTTAATATCCCTTACAGGAATGACCAGGATGGCCTTGCAGGATTGAGCCCTAACTAAAAAGCTGCAACCTGACTTTTTTTAAAAAGAAGAATTGTTATGTCAAATCAAGCAAAATGTCATGAATAAAATAAGGATTTTGCTCTAAAATTCTCCTCTTAGTTAAGTTCTAACCTAAATGAGAGCGATCCCAACCAGGATAGAAATGATAAAAATTACTTTAGAAGATAAGGCTTTGCTGTCAGTCAAATGCTACATCAATTATACATTACATATGAAAGATTCCTCTTGGTTGTGGCCTCCTCTTGCATTAGTCCAATATTATAACCAGGCACAGGGCAAATTATTTCATTAAAGAACAATCCAAATCACACTGTTTCATTTATGATCTCAGAATGAAGATGGTGCCACAATACCGCAAAGACAAAATGGATTTAAAAGCAGGTCAACTTCATTTTGTGGGCACAATCATTTCTCAGTACAATCAGATGCATTCTTTCTTGTATACCTAGGTATCCTCTTCTTTCTAGTTGGAATACTGTGACTGTGCTGTGGATCCATATACATATGACGTTTTCACACAAAACAATTCCAGGCTGTTTTCATATTAAGAAATGTATAATAGTACTTCCTGGGGGGGAGAGGGAGGAAGAGAAAGAGATGGAAGATTTTGGGGCACATTTTAATAAAAATTAATTAAAAGATTTTCTTCCCTGGAACTAGAATAAAAGTGCAGATCAGTGCACCAGATTCTGAGCCTCATCATGCCAAGACAAATCTAGAGTAGCTCCACCAATTTGAACGGACTTACTCCAAAATGACCCCAGTGTAATTGTGATGAAAGCCAGGTTCTTATTTGTTAACATTTCTGATATAGTTGATAACACAAAACCTGTCTGGAACAAGGCACAGAAAAATGTAGGGAATTAAAACAGCAAAATTGTATAAAATATCACTGATCTACATGGAATTAGATGAAGCATTTTGTTGGCAATAACAAATCAAAGGCTAGCTCAAAAGCAAGGAGCTACTTCAACTACTGTGCTCATATCACGTCAATCGACCAGTTATGGACAGTGACATATTATTCAGTCAGGCCGAACTTTCACCTGCCTTAACCTCATCTAAAATACCATTCTGCCGCTATGTTCACAATTACACACTTTCCACTTGTACTCCACACATCATGAACTAGAAGTAGGTCACTATTAAATCAGCTCCGAGCTTTTAGTAGCTTAATTGTCACCTACTAAATAAAGCTTCAGATCTGTACCGGTGCTGTGAAGCTCATTTGCTGTAGAAAAGGCAAAAGCTGTCCCCCTTGCGTGCACGAGGCCTGCAAAGGAACAGAGCCCCCCATGTTCTGCTGCATATGGACACTGTGCTGAGCCAGGGGGTTCCAGATTGTGGGCTCCGCATACTGTACGTCACAAAGCAGTACTCTGTTCAAGTTCTCTCTGCAGCGGTAGGATGGGAAGGCAGTTGGGGACAGGGAGTGTGGGAAGTACCCAGATTGGGCCATTGGGTCTGTGTCTATGCTGTGGTCTCAGCAACCTGCTGACATAACAAGGCACCCTCTGCCCTGAGGGAGGTGGCCTCACTCATCAGGGCCTCCTCAAATGTCCCAGCAACACCCACTCCCTCTCTCCACATGGAAATTCCAGGAGGCTGCTCTGAGCCTCATCAGATTGCCAACCCATTGATCACCCTTCCACATCTGGCACAGCTTGGGTAACTGGGACCTGCCCACTGACCTCTCCTCTGAGTCTCCCAGACTCTCCTACACAAATCACTGCAGGACAGGTTCCAAGGCTCAGCTTGGTTGCTTTAAATCTCAGCTGCCAGCTAATCAGCCCTATATGTCACCCACCCACAGGGGCTACGGTCAGTGACAGGAGGACCCAAATCACTGGTCGCTCCTCTGAGTCTCTTGCTGCCCCTCCACAGCTAGGCTTAGTGCCAAGACAAGCTCCTAGATTCTTAGGCCAGAAGAGACCATTGTGATCATCTTGTCTGACCTCTTCCACAGCACAAGCCATAGAACGTTTCCAGAATAATTCCTGGAGCAGATCTTTTAGAAGAACATCCACTCTTGATTTTAAAATTGTCAGTGATGGACAATTCACAGTGGCCCTTGGTAAATTGTTCCCATGATTAATTACTCTCATAGTTAAAAGTGTATGCCTTATTTCTAGTCTGAATTTTTCTAGCTTCAGCCACCAGCCATTGGATCATGGTTACCTTTCTCTGCTAGACTGAAAAGCTCATTATTAAATATTTGTTCCCCATGTAGGTAAGTATGGACTATAATCACTTCACACCTTAACAGTCTCTTTCTTAAACTGAATAGATTGAATTCCTTGAATCTGTCACTATAAGGCAAGTTTTCAGATCCTTTAATCATTCTTGTGGCACTTCTCTGAACACTCTCCAATTTATCAGCATCCTTCCTGAATTGTGGGTATCAGAACTGGACACAATATTCCAAGAGCAGTCACATCAGTGCCAAATACAGAGGTAAAATAACCTCTCTACTCTTACTTGAGATTGCCCTGTTTATGCATCCTAGGATTACATTAGCTCTTTTGGCCACTGTGTCACACTAGGACTCATGCACAGCTGATTTTCCACCTCTCTCCTCCTCGCCACAAAAGAAATCTTGTTCAGAGTCAGAGTAATCTAACCTGTAAGTATGGCTTACATTCTTTGTTCCCAGGCGAATATTTAGCAGTATTAAAATGCATATTGTTTGCTTGCTTAGTTTATCAAGTGATCCAGGTTTCTCTGAATCAGTAACCTGTCCTGTTTATGATGTAGCACTCCCCCAATTTTTGTGTCAACTGCAAACTTTATCAGTGATGATATTATGTTTGCTTCTAAGTCACTGATACAGTTTTTAAATAGCGTAGGGTCAAGACCCAGTCCCGCAGAGACTCCTCTGGAAACAGCCGCTCTCAGTGATAAGTCCCCAGTTTCAGCTACATTTTGAGACCTATCAGTTAACAAGTTTTTAATCCATTTAATGTGTGCAATGTTTTCATATCATTCTATTTTTTTAAATCAAAATTTCATGTGGTACCAAGTTAAACGCCTTACAGAAGCATGTTATGTCAACACTATTACTTTTATCAACCAAACTTGTAAACTCGTCAAAAAAAGACATTAACATAGTTTGACAGGATCTATTTTCCATAAACCCTTGTTGATTTGCATTAATTACATTAACCCTCCTTTTTGTTTTTTATTAATCGAGTCCCTTATCAGCCCCTCCATTATCTTGCCCAGAATCAATATCAGGGTAACAAGCCTATTCCTTTGTAATAAGTTGGGAGACCATACTTACACTTAGTTGTATCTTCCTCTCTGAGTAGTCACACTGAAATAAATTTGACTACTTGAAGAGTTAAGTACTATCACTCATAAATAAGGTCATCACGGTATGAGCATTTGTGATCTCACGTATATGCCATGGAAACATATTGTGTTATCATCTTTGACCAACACAGAAGAGGTTGCACAAGAAGGAAAGAGTAATCCATGGAAAAATCAAACTTTTTTTACATAAAAAAATCAAATCACCATCTCATCATAATAAAAACAGAGAAATCTTATAATTAGGTTACAGACTACTTAAACCATCTTTGATCTGCTGATTAGTCACAAGAATTCTGATAGAGGGAATATCATCTAATATTGATATTCCAGAAACCGTGTTTTATGGGACTCGTCTCAGGAGCACTATAATAAAACTTGTAAATATTAACCACTAAGGGGTTTAATTTGCAATTCTCTCATCTACCGAGGGCTGAAAACCAGAAAATGTGAAGAGATGAAACAACAGATCTCAAGAACCCTAGATAATCAAACAGTTCTGTTGCTGGTTTCCATTTACCTAATTTACTCTAATTTTTTCATGCATATGTTGTTATCTACTAAACTTCAGCTCTTTCTTTGAAAATATACACCTTCTCCCCCACCCCTACCCCCACTCCCAGCTTTTCTACATGAAGGTAGACAATGAATTAGGGACTCATGTGACATCAGAAAGTGGGATGGTGACTTCTTGCTAAGTCTCGGTCCTGGATTCCACTGAAGTTGATCATGCAGTGACTATACTGCATGAATAATATAATATTTGTAAATAGGTGTTTAACAGATCACAGCAGGGCCACAAGATTCACAAAGTACCCTTGGGTGCAGCACTTAAGTTAAAAACAGAAAACAGCCTCTATCTGGCCTGTACTATGAGTCCCAGAAGAGGCCTGGATGTCATTTTGGAAGAAATTGATAGAAATAGGAATTTTAGCATAATCTCACTTAACCAGAATGCTGGTTAATTCACAATGCTGGAGGAATTGCAAAACCGTTAATCTAGTGAGATTGCAGTTATGGCAGAACCAGTAGCAGAGACACTTGAACACACATTACTGCAGGTCTTAGTTGGTTACCAGTGCATCCCTCAGTCAACACAAGCTTAGTAAAGTGTAAAAGTGACTCCCTCCCTCAAGTCTCATGTCATATTGGAATATCTGTTCCCCTTGTCTTTTACCACATTCCTCTCTGCAAAAGTCAGTGCTTTGACGCTCCATTTTTACTCTCACTTCCATTCATTTCTATTCATGACCTCCACAGCCTATTTGCCACATACGTCCCATCATTTAAACCCATACTTTATATTTTCTTGGGTTGTACCACGTTAGATCAATTCATTATTAAAAAAGCAAATAAACAAACAACAATACAGAGCCTTGCTCTTTTGTACAATGAGAAGAAACCACTTTGGAGTCTCTCAATTGCACTTAATATAGTCCAGCAACTCACACAGATAGCTCTTTCTCTGTCCTTTTCCTTTAATCTCTCCATACTCTTGTTTTCTCTTCCATCTTAACTAGGTCTGGCCAGAAAACAAGAATTCCATTTCATGAAAACTGTTGAGGTTTGACAATGCTTCCATTCCAATGTTGAAGGAAACCAAGATCTTTTGATTTTTTTTGGTGAAAAACGGAACCAAAGAGGCCACCCCACAAATCACCTAGTGGTTAGGGCACTCATCTGTGATGCGGGACACTCCCACATGAGTCCCCTAACAATTGGGCTATTTTGGAGCGGGTTTCTATTGACCAGAGATTCCATTTTGAACCTGGCAAATCTTTCTGACAAAAGTTTCATTGAAACCAATACATTTCCACAAAAATATCTGATTTCACTAATCATTTTCTGATAAAAAAAACATTTAGTCAAAAAGTTTCCAGCTAGCTCAAATCCTACCCCCTTTTTCTGTTTCCCCTTTTTATTTCTTTCTGTCTTTGCTAAGATTTTGGTTAGTGTTGTTATACAAAAACAACCAGAAATACAATATATTTTTTGAATTCCATTTTCTTTCTCAACTGCATTTGCAATTCTCCTCTCCATCTCTGCAACACAAGAGGAAAAACAAGTACAGGGAAATGTCTCAATCATAGGACCAGGGTCTAAACCTAGTGGATTTTCCGTTCTTTTTACAGTTAGTATTAATTATTATTATAATTTCTTACCATAGTGAATAGGAGTCCTAGTCATGGACCAGGGCCCACTGTGCCATTTTTTTCCAGAAGTCACTGCAGTTTCTCTGTAAAACATTTGATTGATGTTGTCAGCTATAAAAAGCAGAAGTACCTTCCCATTTTAGCTTCACTAGCAGAAAATTTTGATTTCAAATGCAGCTGTAGATATGAAGTATGGAATTTAAATAGGCTGTCATCAATATGTGCAGTACTTTCTTTGTGAACTTTTCAAACGGCTGGCTACCAAATTGGGTCAGAGATATTTAAACTAGTAGGAGTAAGAACAATATCAGCTTTGCTTAAATTGTGCCGCCCTGCAAATTCACACAAAGCCTCCTTAAACATACTGGATCACATTTTGTGCTCCCTATGTGTAGTTATTCACCCATCCCACGGGAACAGGAGGTGGGACAGCCATTTTCAGGACACTCTACTTCCTCTTACTCCAGAACCGGTAGAGGGCATATTATAGGACTTGCAACAACAGGGGGGGACAGGATAGGCTGGGAATAGGGACTAGACAGTTTTGTTGTGGGTGAGGGTAGTGCTGGGAGAAGATATATCATTTTCCTCACAAGACCTGTAGAGCTCCCCTGTGAAATTTAATACAGCTTTTACCTTTCCTTTGAAACCACTTCCATGGGGGAGTTCCCTTTTATGGGAGGCTCTAGAAGCAGACAAGAGGAGTCCTTAGTCATGCGTTTTGATTGGAGCCAGGCTGCCAGAGAGCAATGAAGACATTAGGGGCAGGCACAAACACACTTGCAGAGGCCTCTGTCCTATGCCATGTTCCTGGGCATCATGTGCAGCCTGCCCTGTGGGGAGCAAACCCCATCTCCGAGCAGGATGAGGTGCAAGAAAGAGATTTGAAAGAAGATTCTCACAGACAATTCAACCCCCATACCTCTCTGCTGTGTGTTTTGTCACAGGAGTGGGACATCCAGCCCTTTGGAAGTCTGTGTGTCTCAGGCGACAGAACACCAGTAGGGGAGTCGGGAAATCTGGGGGTTTTTCCTAGCTCTTCGATTGACTCACTGTGCGAGACCAAAGATGAGCATTTAAAGGAAAGGATGATCCAGTAGGTTGGGTGTTAGCCTGGAATTTGAGAGGCACAGGTTCCCTCCTCCGCAGGTTCCCTCCGTTCTATGTGACCACGAGCAAGTCACTTAGTGTCTCTGTGCCTCAGCTCCCCATTCACAAAATGGAGATAACAGCACTTCCCTACCTCTCAGGTGGTTGTAAGGATAAATTCATAATAAGGATTGTGAGTTACTATATAGTACAGTAAGGGGGGCCATACAAGTACCTTTGATAGATGTATTAGCCTGTCTGTACCTCAGTTTCCCCATCTGTAAAATAGATATAATAAAAATACTAGTCATTCAGCTACCATGGTAAGGAATAGTATTAAGTTCCATTTTAGGTAGAGTGAAACACTGTGCTCCATCTAACATCCAGACAAGGTTCTGGCCAGCTGCAGCTCAGTCAAGACACATAACCTGGGCCTAAAACACCACTGTACAAAATGCCACCCCTAAGAGACATTCGTTGTTCATATTTAGATACATTTATTTGTTGTAAAATGTTTAGCAGGACAGCTACATGAGGTGCAACATCTCCCTTCTATAAAGTTCCTTGGGGGCATGGCCAGCAAACAAACCAACATCACAGCAAGCAAACACACACATAACAAAAACCCGGATAATATAAATCAAACAAAGGTAATGGAAAAGGTAGACGTCACTGCGGAGGTTAGACACAATGACAAGTTTCACACAAAAAGTCATACTGATTAAGTGCCTTCAGAAAAAGGTTTCCTGGATGGACAATCTGAGCTAACCTAGGAGTCAACCTCAGCATTCCAAGAGCACCTGGAGGTCAAAGGCAGGTTTCCCAGTTCTTCTAGGGCTTGATCCAAAAGCAACTGAAGTCAATGCAAAGATGTCCACTGAGTTCAGTGGTCTTTGCGTCAGACCCTTTATTCATTGAGTCCAGAAAACTGAGCTAGTTCAGGAAAGAAATTTACACGCATGCTCAATTTTAAGCACGTGATAAGTGCTTTCCTGAAGAGGGATGATTTCTTGCACAGTGACCTTGAGGGTAAATAAAGACTTCAAGCTTGAAGAAAGGAAGGACGTGTAAGGTCCGAGGCCTTGTTTTTAGCTAAGCTTAGGCCTTGTTCTTGGGCTAACCAGTAGTAGCCATATTAGGAGAGGTAGCAGCCACAAGGTAAGTAGCAGGTAGTCACAGCTTCACATTCCTGAAACTACTTCAAAACAATGTAATATCAGGCTGTTAAGAAGATGCTACTGTCTTAATAGTACCTATCACCACCACATAAATAAACAGACCTTAAGATGTGTAAAGAAAACTTGGCTTGATAGCATTCTGTCTGGAAAGGAGTCACTTATCAACAGTTGTGGCTGTAAAATCTATACTTCTTGTTGTTTTGTCTTTATGGCACCCAACTCTCTATTGTTTATCTGCATGATTTCCATCTCATTCTTTAAGTGTTTCTGTCTGTTGCATAATTAAGATAACTAAGTGTGATCAATTAAGGTGGTTCGGTATGATTGGTTAAAGTGTTATTTTGCAATATGTTAGAATTGGTCAAAGAATTATTTTGTAATATGATTGGACAAGGTATAGTTAAGCAGGACTCACTATAAAAACTGGGGTCCAAGTGGGAGACCAGCTGGGAAAAAGAAGAAGAAAAGGGGAACAAGATGAATAAGAAGGAGAGACGTGAAGAAAGAAGGATCCGCCTCCAAGAAACCACCCAAGATCAGAGCTGCTAAGATCCTCTGTGCAATCATGACGCGCAGCAACCAGAATCCAGATGACACTGACCTTGCTTGGCCAACAAGGGAAGTCTGCCTGCGCCTGCCTGATCAGGATTGTTGAGCATAGCCTTGTATGCTTAGCATGGGTACTGTGCTTGGTAATTCTTAATAGAGGTTAAGGTTATTACTGCATAAGACTCTCTGAATGGTAAAAGATCCTGCAAACGCACAGTAGTATAGAAAATGTGGTAGGCAAGACAAAAGATAACAGAAGTTAATTGCAGACACCGGAAACATAGATATAGGCCTCCTACTAACCCGATTTGTTAGAGTCTATGAAAATTTTGAGCTAACTTTGCAGTGAAGCCACAAACTAAATCTGCTAAATATCTTGACACACTGCTAGTGCTCTTGTTCTAGCTGGTCTCAATAACACTTTCTTTTGCTCTGTTGCAATCTTCCAGGCCAGATTGAGAACAATGTTTAGACCCAGAGAGTTAGAGTATCTTGCAGTCATCTAATTTGCAAATAAAGTTTATGGCCTGGAAATTTATGCTTGAAAAGTGTGTTGTTTTTTGGTTTGGGTTTTTGTTTTTTGTTGGTTTTTTTTCGTATTTGTGGCTCATGGCTTTTGAAAACCCAATGATGACATAAACAATCTCATCATAAGAATATGATCTCTCAGAGAGACATTACAGGTGTCAGTAGAAGACATCAGAAGTAGAGATGGGTGAATTACATGGTCACTGGCAATTACAAAAAATGGGGGAGAAGAATCATTTTGAGTCAAACTGAAAGTGAAATTTTTGGCAAATCAAACAATGGGAAAAAATTATTTTGAGTTGGACAAAATGTTTATTTTCAACAATCAAAATATTTTGATTTTCACCATTTTTATTTTGGAGAGGGTTAAAAACAAAATTAAAGAAAATTTTGAAACAAAAAGCGTTTTGAACCCCCAAAATGAAACATTTTATTTAAAAAATGCCAAAACAACACATTTTGATTTTTTCAGAATTTTTTTTTTATATTTTGTTTTGTTTTGTTTTTTCGGTGAAATGACTATTTAGTGAAATCATCATGAATTCACTAAATGATTTGGGGTTGCCAAATCTGCATTTTTAGACAAAAAAAAGTTGTGTGTGAAAAATTTCATCCAGCTCTAATCACAAACGGGAGTCCGCAGGTGAAAAGACTGAGGGTGTTGATTCTCCATTGCACTGTACTTGTGAATTAATTTACATGTGTGCGGAGGAGAATGTAAAAAGACTACTGCTCTGATTTAATAGCCTATCACTGCCACTTTTCACTGGTGTAAATAACTCAACATGGTGCAGGGCATGGAGAATCAGCCTGGGGCTGATCTTGCAAAGGAATCTTCTACCCAAAATGGTGTCAGTATCAGTCACAGGGATTAATTTGAATATTTTAATATTCGTCATGAAACCACAATGCTTCATTGCCTTTTTGAAAGCAAGCAAATAAATAAGATAGATGTAACAGCAAGCCAGGGAAAAGCTAAGCAGTCAAAGTTTGTCCCATTCATTTGTAAAGTTTACAGCTTTGAATAAGACAGATCATAGAAGGTGTAAATGGCCCTTTATCAGAATTTACTAACATGGAAGGAAAAGGGTGAGAAAACAAACACCCACACTGTTAATAAAACTGGTAGCAGAGACAATCTTGTCTGCCAGCTATCTGAATCATTTTATGGCAGTTCAGCACATCCTGACTAAACAGTTTATTGACCAATGTTATATAATTAAAGACACTGTCTATGAAAAGCTGCTTTCTTGGCGGTGATAACTGCAACTAGACATAACACTTTTAGTATTTCCATTTTAGGGCTAAATTCTGACTGGCCATGCAAGGCTGTTTGGCAAGGAGGAGAGAAAGAGGGCACAGAGAGCCTCTTCTACTCCTGTAGCACCAGTGCGAACTCCTGGCAATGTGATGTTGCTAGTTCTCCTGAAGAACAAGAAAGGGCTGACTGGCATGGATCCAAGGAAGCATGTCTACTTTGGTGAAGGTGCAGCAAATGCCCCACCAACCTTTGCTCGTATCCAGCAGTGGGTTCAGGGGAGTTCACATTATTCATACCTGTATGAGGAGCAAGGACAGTTGCTGAGTCATTTGGAGACCTGAGGCCTGCTGACTTACACAGCAGAATGAATTGGAGAACTGCTACTTGACTGCTATGCATCTACAGGCAATTACAGACCTGTTAGTCTGATTTCAGTAGTCTGCAAGGTTTTAGAGCAAACTGGGAAAGAAAGAATATTAAATTCATAGAGATAAACGGCAAAGGGTCTGTAAGGGAACATGGGTTCATCTAAGGTAGATCATGCCAGACTAACCTGATTTCCTTATTTGAGAAAATAACTGATTTTTTAGATAAGAGAAGTGCAGTACATCTAATATATTTGGACTTTAGTAAAGCATTTGAAACAGTAGCGCATGAGAAATTATTAGTATAATTATGGAAGATGGGGATCAGTGCAAACATTGTAAGGTGGATAAGAAATTGGCTACAAAGAAGAAGACAATGGGCTTTGCTGAAAGGTGAATGGAGTTCCTCAAGGACTAGTCTTGGGACCAGTGTTATTCAATATTTTTATTAATTCCTTGGCACAAAAAGTAGGAGTGTGCTAATTAAATTTGTTGATGATACAAAGTTGGGAAGCATCATCAATATAGAAGGGGATCAGAATATTATACAGGAAGATCTGGATGACCTTGAAGATTGGAGTGGTAGAAATGGGATGACATTCAATAATATACAGTGCATACTCATGAATTTAGCATCTAATAACAAGAATTTCTGCTACAAGATGGGAGCTTATCAGTTGGAAGCAACAGAGAAGGAGAGAGATCTGGGTGTGTGGGTCGATCACAGGACAACTATGAGTCACCAATATGATGTGGCGGTGAAAAAGGCAAATGGAATCCTGGGATGTGTTAGGTGAGGCAGTAGCGAGAGAGAGAATCATAGAATAATGAAATTGTAGGACTGGAAGAGACCTTGAGAGGTCTTCTAGTCCAGTTCCCTGCACTCAAGGCAGGACTAAGTAATAACCAGATCATCCCTGACAAGTGTTTGTCTAACCTGTTCTTAAAAACCTCCAATGAAGGAGATTCCTCAACCTCCTTAGTCAATTTGTTCCAGTGCATAACTACCTTGACAGTTAGGAAGTTTTTCTTAGTGTCCAACCTAAACCTCCCTTGCTGCAATTTAAGCCAATTGCATCTTGTCTTATCCTCAGACAATAACAAGAATGTTTTTTCACCCTCTTCCTTGTAACAACCTTTCATGTACTTGAAAACCGTTATCATGTCCCCCCTCAGTCTTCTCTTCTCCGGATGAAACAAATCCAATTTTTTTCAATCTTGCCTAATAGGTCATGTTTTCCAGGCTTTTGATCATTTTTGTTGCTCTCATCTGGACTTTCTCCAGTTCTTCCACCTTTCCTAAAATGTGGCACCCACAACTGGACACACTACTCAAATTGAGGCCTTAACAGCATGCAGTAGAGTATAGATGCCATTGTACAAGTCATGGGTAAGATGTCATTTGGAATGTGATGTACAATTTTGGTCATCCATCTTCAACGAAGATTCATTTTAACTGGGACAGGGAAGAAATGAGCTACCAGAATGATCAGAGGAACAAGGGGCCTATTTTGTGAGAGGAGACCAAGAACTTGTTTTGTTTAGGCTTGCAAAAAGTAGATTAGCTACAGGATAATTTTGGCACAAGAACAAATGGCCAGGAACAAATTCAGTCTAGAAATTAGAAGAAGGTTTCTAACCATCAGAGGCATGAGGTTCTGGAGCAGCCTCCCAATCGGAGTTGTGGGGGCAAACAACTTAGATTTAAGAAAGAGCTGGACAAATGTATGAATGCAATTGTATGATAGGGCTCTTTGTGATCAGGGGGTGAGATGGCAGGGCTCACTTCCAGTTTAGAACTTATGTTTCTAAAGCTCATGCTTCAGGTTTTCAGCTGGTCATTGGCAGGTGTCAGGAATGGAGATGTGACACTGGGCTGGGGGGGCCAAAGCTGAAACATTCTCTCTCTTAGGAGCTTGGCTGGCTGGCACTTGCTCACAGGCTCAGGGTCTAACAGATTGCCATATGTGTGGTTGGAAAGGAATTTTCTCCCACGTCAGATTGACAGTGATCTTCAGGGGGAGTTACCTTCCTCCGCAGTGTGTGCATGCAAGTCACTTGCCTGGATAATCTGGGTATATCTCATTTAATTATTTCCATAGGGTGTTCCGTGGCTTAAATGCTAGGGTCATGGTGAAGAAAGAGTGGCTTGAAAACACCAATTGTCATTTCACATGTGTTTGTGAATGCGGTCGCGTCCCACCTGTGAAACCGTCTCAGTGCTGAAGCAATAGGAAGCACGCTGTGATGGCAGAAAAACGAACTTTACAAAATTGTATACTCTACACAAAAATGGTGAATGTTTTGAATTTGTTCCAGACTCAGATTGGGCATTTTCACCGAGAAACCAGATGTCTATAATAAAATTAGGATCCTGTCTGAAGACAGTGCCTTCTCTAGAGGTGAGAGAGCAAAATAGTTAGCTTTTGGGGAAGAAAAGCCCCAAACAATATGTTTTTTTCCACCAACCCTGCAAGTTGTTACTTAAGGTTTATTTGTATGACGGTAGTGTCTAGTGGTCCCCATTGTAGTAAAAGACCATCCCTGCTTACAATCTAAATAGACAAGACGGACAAAGAAAGCATTGCTAGTGCCTTCTTGCAGATGGGAAACCAAGACCCTGAGATCTGGTGACTTCTCCATAGTCAAACAGGGAACATGTTTTTGGGAACTCAATCCAGCTCATCTAAATGCCAGTCAAATGCCTTAACCATGCGACTCTTTTGTCAAACTACTTTAGCTAAAGAGTAATCCAGTTTCAACTGTAACTGCTCTATTCCCATCACAGCAAAGTAGTAGCTCATTTTCTAAGAAATATCCTTCATACCCACTAATATGAAGAGCAGGTCAAAAAAACCTCCGAAAGGAGCAATCCTAATAAGACATTTAATAGTTCATTCTTTTGCAATTAGAATAATGTCAAAACTGCTAATTTATTTTTCCATTAAAATGTCCCGTGCTTCAGAGTATTGAAGTTATTAGCATAAACCGCCACCAATGCTTGTTTTCCTTCATCTTAAATAAACATTTCACTTATTGCTATGCATGCTGTGCCATGTGTTATGTCAAAAACTACTCTTCTGGACAGGTGAAATGTTATATAATTGCCTTAAATTATTCTTTGCATGAATAAATATATATGTGATAAAGCGATCCAGTTTGAGAGCACATAATATCCAGTTAAGATGAAGGAAAAGAGTAAATTGAGAACATTTGTTAATGTAGATGAAAGCCCAGACTATGTCTGGGGCCAAGAAATGAAGCTTTTAGTCTGGTGAACCACATTTAATTTTGAAATATGACAGCCCTCCAACTGACCTACATCCTTATTCCCAGTCTTCTCTATGCCTCAGAGCAGCGTAATTACCACCTATATGATGGTTTATCTAGGAACCGGGTTCTACCCTAATGCTAATAATTTTACCCAGATTAACAGTGAAACACAAAAGGGGCATTTCAATACAGTGATGACTATTTTAGAGACTATAGAGTTCCCTAGCATATACAATTGACACATGACCAGATGCTATCCTTATTATACTTAATTCATCTGCAATTAAGCAGCATAAATTAACAATACAATCATGAGATGGTGGTCCTGAATTTGCTTAGCCTTATAAACTTCCAAATTAGGGGCCTGGTCCTACCACCTTTACTCAGAGGAATTGTCCCATTGATGACTGAGCAAGGTTTACATGAGAAGGCCCTCAGGTTGGGATTTTCCAAACAGTCTAATAGAGTTCCCAACTCCCACTGAATTTCAGAGATATATGGGTATCTAACCCCCTTGGACTCCATCAGAATAACAGGCACAGCAAGCAGATAACTTTGGGCTCAGCCATGTTTACTAGGCACTGGCCTGCCTTTGGATCAGTGTACAGCCCAGCAGCAGTTTCAGAAAGCTTTGTTGTACCTCAGAAAGGCACAATACACAGAAACACTGCGCCTACTGATAAGTCCCTCTCTATGGCTGGCCAGCTCCAATAACCCAACAGTTTAGTGGGCAGATTCATGGCCCTTCCTCCTCTTCACATATTTTTGTGTGGCTAACATCCATTGGAATACCGATAAGGAACAAACTTTGAGTTCAGGACAGTGCAAAGACTGCAGGAGTAAGTGGACCCTGCACACAGGGCTTCAGGAGAGAAAAAACATTGGGTGCAAATCTAAGGAGTTGTTCAGGACACAGCCACAGGGATGGCGATTGTTATGTTCAAAGCATACAAACAGAGGAGTTATAAGACTTCTGGAAGGGTGCAATATCTCACTGCTTTATTTCTTAAATTCCAGTACCTAGCACACAAGAACCAAAAACAGAGAGAGACAAAGCAGGCTCTCCCTAAGACAGGCTCAATTAGCCTCAGCTTGCTGTAGGCTGGCTCTTTACAGACTGACTGCTGCTAGACTGAAATCACACATCTCTCTACAGAGTGCCCTTTAGGCTGGAAGCAGGGCCAGGAAAACCCCTGAGAATTTAAAATGCTAGCTTTCTATTTTAACACAGTCTTCAATACATACCACAGTGATGTTATCTGGTTCCCTCTCCTCATCTGGCCAAGTCAGAACTTCACTCAGGGCCAGAATAAAAAGAAGACCCAGTAGTGTGATGGTGAGCACCTACCGCCTGATCTCAGGGCGCTGCATCTTGTACTGTCATTTGAGTCAGCACAAAGTGGTTGTAAAATGCCACCAGTTCTAAGAGGTATTGTTTTAGATACACTTTGCACAGGCATAAATGACTACACTAGGAGCAGAGTAACTAGAAAATCATACTAGAGATAACATAGCTGTCTCAGATCTTCAACTCCTCAACTGAAGGTTGCTCTTATTTAAGCCAATGCCCTAATGGGCTGTAATGACATCCAGGGTTTGTTGGGATTCAGAGACACTCCAGCCATGCTCATGACCAGAGGGAGTGATGGTTGATGGTGTTGGAGCTGCTGCAGTGACCCCGCACCACTGAATGAGCTCTCCAAATCTGGGGACCCTCCTGAGGCCAGTAACTTTTTCACAATGCAGTAGTGCAGCACAAAGCAGCCTTACAGTTGGAAAATCAGGCCCAACATGAAATGCACATTTTGATCAATCAGGGACCACAGACATAGGGCTTGGGTTTTTTTTTTTTAATCATTTACTCAACTTGATTCTCCCTCTTCCCCCAACTCTCAAAACTTGGACCTTTTGAAACAAATGACAATGTTTTCAATTAATTTTGCCCCCTAAAATGATCCCAGCCAGGGAACTAAGTGATCATCACACAGTTTGAAACCACAGTTCACCAAAAGGCTGAAATAGGATGAAAGAGAGAGAATGATATAGGAAAATGAAGACGTAGAAGCACTCCCAATGGCAAAGGCAGAACAGTAATTAAAAGAGGAAGGTGAAACCAGGAATCTGGATGAAAGACCAAGAAAAGAATCAGGAGCAAAAATAGAAAGGAAATGTGAAAAGGGAGGTTGGAGGGAATTATTAAAAAAAAGTGAAGGCCAGGAAAGAACTCACAAACATACACATGTAATAAACTGAAATAGGTGAGAGAAAAATCTGAAAAGGACTGGAAAGGAGACGATTTATAAAGAGGGATGGAGAAAAAGCAATGAAGTGCAAAATGAGAGTGGTAGAGAGATGAGAAAAGAAACAAAGAATATGTCATTCTGTAGCACCCACTTACGCATTTGGATGAATAATCCAAACATGCCATTCTGTGCATAACACATGGTTAGTAAGCAGTTATGCCTGACTCCATGTAAATCCATCTTCTGAAGAGTCTTTGAACGGTGTTGCTGTTGTTGACAGACTGACACGGTGTAGGCATGCACAGTGCACCACAAAGAGCTAACAGCATGGGGTTAAATTTGTTCCTTGACCTGAGTAAAGGGGCCCATGCACTGTGGCGTGTTTTAGCTACCAGGCATAGAGAAAAGAGCTGACAGATGAAGCTCATTTTCGTCTCCCACAAAAGCACTCAATGATCACATACAAGGTGACTGGTCTGCTCTCTCTTAGAAAAGAGCTTGCCTTTGCACTGAGGAAAATGAACAGGTTTGAAGTTTTGGTTTGGTTTTTTATCCTAATCTTTTCTTAGTGTTTACTAGGTGAAGATTCCTATAAGACACTAGAATGATTGGTGCCACATTGTTTCTAAGACCACAGAGACAATAAAGCACCTAACACCCTCTTACACAGTCTTTTCCCTCACATGACATACACAGGTCTGTGTTTTGGGGAAACCATTTGTAAAGGGAATGAATCAAACAGAGAAATTATAAGGGGTTAATTTAACAAGTGAGAAGTGGGGCGTCAGTGTAATTGTCATCACTGGGGCTTGGGTGGTCATGCCTAATGGTCAGGCCAGTGCCAGAGTCCAGGAGCCTAGGCCAAGGTTCAGAACCAGGGTCAGAGCCCCAGAGTAGTAGCCTAAGTTCAGGGCTGGGGTTAGAGTCTTAGTACAGATGCCTGCGAGGGAATGGGGGACTAGACAGGGTCGGTAGCCAGAATCCGAGGCAGGTCCCATCACTACAGCCAACAGAGAAGTCCACGTCATTGCATAGACACTTTCTGGAACTCCTCCTGGGCTTAATTAGGGCACATGGACCAATCAGGGGTGTCACAAATCCACAGGATCTGGTCTATGCTCTAGCCTGTAATTAGTATCTTGGGAATGACTCGTTTAATGGGCTGGGTTTCAACAGACCACACAGTTTCACAGAGGCAGGCTAAGGTCCTCTAAGACTAGGCTTTTGACACTATTGATCCCTGTCTCTCTCCCTGACTCCTGCAGTGAATCCATCCAAGCCAGACTTCTGTGGAAGTACTAAACTGTACTTCTCAGCGAGTATTTGCTGTGACACAGACAGCCTTCAAACCAGGTAACAACTGATTAGTAACCTGGCACACAAAATCTGAAAGTCCTTAGGTTAGCAAAGAGAGGCAGAGTTTAAGCCATAGTCCATTCTGGACAAGCCAGTGCCATGAGCCAGCCAACCTGTAACAGATTCCATCTCAGACTCTCTCTCTCTGTCCCTGTGTCTTCAGAAACCCCCTATTTATTCCCTTCTAGTCCCATCTCATTCCTCTGTCTCCAGACAGGACCATGCTGAATTCAGCCCTGCCAGAGCTTCCCACTGTTGGGTGTTGATTGTTCAGTTGTTGGGATTTCCTATCGTCTTTCTGGACTTTATATTGATTTGGCTCAGTTACAACCAGTTCCTTAACAATCCTATTCATTCCACCCAGACAGTGAGGTCACACACACCCCTATGTTTCCTGCACAGTCCCAGGAGCAGTGAGACCCATTTGGTTGGCAATGCAAAGTACAGAGGGAAACTGAGGCACTCAGCGGTATCAAACCTAGTACCAAAAAATTCTCCAGGCATCAAACAGAGCCATTAAGGAAAGTGTCAGTCTGGCTTTCCCTGGCAGTATTTCCTGGGTGTTTGTCTCCCCAGGTCCATGTGATAATGTATGCAATCCTACCCTGGCTGCTGAGTGGCATGGCAATGTGTCCATCTGCAGCCCTGGTTCTAGTCCTGGACCTGCAGAACATCACAGTAATTATCTGAACATACTGGTATGAAGCTGGGAGCCATTTAGCTTCTGTTCCAATGTTTCTTTTTCAATATCAATCATAACATGACCACTAACAATACTTCCATGCATTTACTTTTCCCGGACCGGAACTGTTGGAATTGGTAATGTTCCATATTATTGTAATGGCCCTTCTTGGCGGTGCCTCCAGTGACATCATGGGTTAACCACACCAAAGCAGTGGCTACCACACTTGACCCCACAAACAAACTCACACAAGCAACCAAATTAAAAACAGTAACTATAAACTTTAAATAAGGATTTGATTAAAGAGAAATATACAATCTGTAAAAACCATAAATTATTACGATTGGAGCTGTGAATGATGCTTTTTTTTAATTAGTAAAGGCTATGCCGACAAGAAAACTAGGTCATCTGACCACACACTTCCCCAATGTTCCTAAACAAGAGTATTCCCCCCCTTCAGTTCTGTCTGTCCCCCCACATCACAGGTATCTGTGGGGGCAGGGGGACATATGGAGACATGTTGCATGCCTGTAAGGCGATGCTGTTAGAAACCACCTTGTTATACTGGGAACTGGCAGTGCAGGTCTTGATGATCCAGGTAAATGAAAGCGCTTTGGCAGATGTCATGTGCCTTAATGTTGCAAGATTAAACCTTAACTACCTGTCTAACTATAATATATAAATATAACTGGCAATTCTAAATGGTACCCAGACATAGAAGCCAAAAACAAGACTCCACAGGGAAAGCCCGGGTGGGTGGCAACCCTACCTCTCCCCTCTGCTCCCAGCTGGTCTTTGCTATGTGCCAAGAAAGCCAGGCTAGCCACAGCTGCCCTCTTGCATTCCCAGGCATCTGGGGTGCTGCCCAGGGTCAGGGAATGCTTGCTGTCTGCCTGGCTGTCTTCTGCCTTCTGATTGGCTGGTAGGGACTGCTGTTGTCTCCTCCCATCAGTCGGGGGAAGGTTGCATCTCCCTCTTCTTCTCTCCTGTTGACAATGCAGAACAATGGTCACCACAGGGGGCTAAAAGGTGCATCCCTTCTCTTAGGGGCACAGTCCCTTGTTACAGGGCGGGGATCCGCTCTATAACTAGTTGTTGAAATAAAAGTAGGCGCTTATGTAAGGAATGGGTACACCTCAGGGAGTTGGATTAGAACTAGATCAGGGAGAGGATGGAGCACTGGAATAGGTGTAACTTGGAAGGGTCTACACTACTCTCAGGACCTAGGCACCTGGACTGCAGGGTGCCCACTGCCAAGTTGGGTGATGGTCACTGGGTCTACACCTGGACCGTGCACCTAGTGACACCTGAGACAGTGCCTGAATTCTGCCCATGCCTAGCAAGTCAAGGGAATGCGGGACCCAAGATTTGGTCCAGTTCAGCAACCTGGGTGAGTGTCCAGCAGGGGGAACTCATCAGGGTTGTAATAGTGACTTACATGAAGGAGCAGAACAATGACACCGGCTCTGCAAGATGCCATAGCGTATCTCTAGTGTCATGAACATGACATTGTTTAAGGGGGCTCCAAGGACACCACACAGTAGACCACTGGTATATTTTAGGAGGGTAAAAACATTTATTGTATGTGTCATTTTATTTTTTGTGGGAGTTACATTTATTCGAACATATAAAAAGAGCACAGACCGGTGACAATTTTTACTGCTCAGCTTATGGGAATTTATTATAGGGGGTGTAGCAAATTCACTCCTGCAGATCAACAGACAGTTATGTTGCTCTTTCACTAGTAGTTTCCTCTGATTCAAGATCTTCCAGTGAACAACAGGCATAACATACCAAGTTTACCACTAAAAATGTTTTGTCAACTTTGTTAACAGACGCAAAGAAGCAGCCCGATTTCTTTTCTTTGTGACGAGCAGGTTTCGTTCTTCAGTGACTGTAATGAGTGAAATAGAAAAAAAAAGAAAATTATATCCTACTGTTGCCTGCTATTTCCAGCCATCATCAGGAACAATAGAAAACACTTTGTTTGGACTTCAAAATATACAAGACAGCTAGCTCAATCTCGGACATCATAGAAACATGGCTCGAGAAACATGGTTTGAGTTCTTCATAGGTAACAATCCATGCAGCTCACGGACCAACTGCACTATTCCCTGTTCTGGTTATCTCAAATGAGAAATACAGTAGCTCACAATTTACTGTATGAGCAAAATGCCTGCTTACTCAGATTTGCAAGGCTACTCCTATACTTATTTTGTGCAATTTTAAATAATAAATGATGCATTTTTTCACTCACAAAAGTCAGACACAATTAACATAAATGATTAATTGGCAGATGTTGGGGCATGATTCTCCTTTCACTTACAGCAGGGCAAGTCAGGTTTGCAAAAGCCTGTAAATTTACCAGAGGACACTCTTTGACAGCTTGAGGGCTTTTATCTAGCTAGATATTTATATAACCCCATCACTGTGGTATCTGAGCACCTCCCAGGAATTTATGGATTTATTCTTACAGTGGGTATTGGATCAGATCCCCAGAACAGGTCAATCAGGGTTCCCAATACTTTGGTGTGTACGTGCCAGCTCATGTCTCAGTAGGTTGGAGAAAACAGTGGGGGTGGGAGATCTCAGTGCTATAAAGAATGGGTCACAGCTCGTCCCCTGGATGAGGGCTGGTGGTGCAGGAAAGGGATCCTTATGGCACAAGGCTTCTAGTTCCTCAACCACCAGGTAAGGATGGATGAAGTTTTTCTCTCTTCAGTCTGCTCCTCCATTGTATTATAAGACAAGGGAGAAAAGGGACAGAGAATGGATTGTGTTTTAAAAAAGAAGAATGGGGATGCAGAGGTACTGACAGAGACAGTTAGCACTTCACCACTATAAAGACATCACCATGAATTAAGTCCAGTCAGGAGGTTAACTCCTCCTTCCCACCAAACCCTTTTTTGTAAGGCCACAAACTCAGAGCATATAAGAAGATAACAAATCCTAGGAACCAAGTAAGACCATCTTGTGCATGAAATGCCTGTAGTCTTTGGGATTAACTGAATCTCTCATTTCTGCTTATTGCGGCATATCTCTCAATCCCTTAAATCACAAGTGTAGTACATGACATTCCTAGTTACACTGCAATGCATGCCACGTATCCAAAGGCAGGACTGAGACCTAAATCAATGTCAAGCTTTATGTTTTTTCATTGGGTTCAGTTTTTGGAGAGTACTGTTTAGCTGGGAGGTACTTTTGAACTTTGTAGAGTGGCTCTGAGAATACAACTGCTGGGGAAGAGATAGAGGGAGGTCAGGAAGAGTGTATGCAATAATTTCTTTTTTGTTAGCATAGTTTACAGCAACAGTTTTTTTGTAACCACCCGGTTCTTTAACGACACTGTTTACATCCTAACTTGGAACAAAGTTTATGCCTTTATGTCAGGTTGAATTTTTGTATTGCACCAGTTGGAGCTTATTATTACCACTTCATAAAATATGAAGAACGAGCAGCTTCTGCTGATGCATTATGAGAAGAAAGCTACATCTTTAATGTTATAATCTGTCAGGAGAATACATTTTAAGGATAAATATTTTAGTTTATTAATAGGTTTCTAAGGCCATATAACCTATACATCTTGATCTAAACAGTGGTTCTCAGTTCCATATTTGGACTTCTTTTTCCATATTTTTTCTTATTTCATATTTATTCTTTTTCCTCTCCCATTTAGCAAGGACCCGCTCCCCATTTAGCAATATTGAAGGGCCTGGCATCTCTTCTATTCTGTTCTATTCTACATAGGTTTTTATTCCGTGCTCATCCCCATAGTATTTTATTGCCTTCCAGGGGTGTAGCAAGAACTGATTTTTTGGCAGGGCCTATGGTTGACAGGGGTGGGCATAATTCAACCGGATGAAAAGCAAGTGCTTTCCAAACTTCTGGCTTCCAACCACATGACTGAAAGCCAGAACTTTGGGAAGTGACCAGTTAAGAAACAAAGCTGCCTGGATGCTCCAGTTGCCAAGGTAGCTTAAGTGGAGCATCAGCAGAAGAACTTCCACAACTGATTGGGTGGGCCTGCTTTCAAAGTGGGTGACCCATGGCTCACCGAGGCGCACCTGTAGCTACACCACTGGTGCCTTCCAGCAGTACATTAAGCAATGTGACTAACATCTGTCAGCTATTGTTTGTTCTCTCCCCAGGGAGAGAAATGTGCAGTGGAATGTTGTGTTTTGCATTTTGTTAAATATATATTTACAGGTTTCTCTATTTCTGCAGGAGAAGGCAAGGCTGAAGAAACATACTTTGCCTTAAAGCAGAAGGTGGTGAGGTTTCTGATGAGTCTTAATTCCTGTGGGAATTCCTTCCACAATGATTCCCAGGTTGGAAACCCATGATCTAAAGTGATTTCTCACTGTACGGAATATAGATTAATGTAGTTTATGTTACTTTAAGTGGATCCTGTGTTGACGTATTTAATCAAGCAGAAGGTCCCACTGAAATCAATGGAAGGATTAACTAAGGAAGACAGGATTTGGTCCAATAAACAGCAGTGATCCTGGGCTTTAAATATGTTCCCACCAAATTGTAAGTAATATAGTGAATTGAGTAGTGTCACCACAGAAAGCCACAAATGAACTCCTGATAAACACAGTTCTATATTCCCTGATGAGAAAGAGCACTGCTCAAAATTAGTTACAAGTGTGAAAAAGATACCCTTGGGACATGCATTAGAAATCAACTATTATCTCAAGGAAGTAATGCACAGTTTAAATTATTCCTCCCAGAATCAGGCCTTAGGAGTTTCTTATGTCAAGGGAAATAATTCCTAATAGAAGACAAATATATTCATAATTTGGGGTGGATGGATCAAAAAGTTTCATTTGATCTATGATATGCTTCAATCAGCAACACTTTCTTCAGCTTTGCACTAATTCTTCTGAAGTTCTCTTCATCATGAGTATTGTGATTACAATACAAAAGGACACAGGTGGATTAAAAATGCAACATCTCCATAATGTTTGGGGCCTCATCATGCATGGCCCTCAGTAAATTACATGATCCAGCCTTAAAAGAGGTAACCTTTTTCTTCCTGCTTTCCCCCAACCCAAAAATGTCAGTCCCTTCCCCATCAGCTAAAGGTATAAGTACAGCCATGATACATTGCCAAATGCCAAACCTGTTTGGCACACACTCCTGTTTTAGGTGAAACTCTTTAGAAAAGACCTCCTCAACAATACCCATAGTGAGGGTTCTTCTGTGGTAAATTATTAAAAACCCTGATTAAGCAAGAAGTATATTGAAAGGAATCATTTTGCTTAAGTATGAGTACCTAATTCTGATCTCATCCACAGCAGTGTGAGGCAGGTGTAACCTCTGAAAATAATTGGGATTTGTGACCAAATGCAACCCCATATCCACAACTGTACACACTATTGTAATAATGTTTGTACAAAAGATGTCTTGTAAGGTATAATTTGAAAACTAACAATTCATTGATCAATAACATCATGATGAAGTGGGTGTAGCAACATTATATGTAAAGTTATAAACAGAGGATATATATGTGTTTATCACACAAGTCTGGGTAAACCAGTTTCTTCAAGACAAACAGCAAGCTGACACCTCTAGCCAGATGTCAAAGTTAATTGGTGTTCGCCTGTCAAGTGGCCATTCTTTGGCAAGGAAGTGGGGCAGGAACAAACTGATCTGTATTTTAGCAAACAATAGCATGGAGCCTCTTTCACCATCTGAATCCTTATCTCCATCTTCACACCAGGAATTACTTTTATCTAGGGGTAACCCTCAGGAAAGTCCATTTCAAAGGGGGGCTGGACTATAAAAGTGAAAAGTAAAAATACCCCAAGGTTTCTCCCCTCTCTCTCTCTCTCTCTCTCTCTTTCACCTAAGATGTAAAGAAACAGCCTTTTGACTTTGGGAGCAGATCCTGCCCTGAAAATTTAGTCAACAATGTTACTGGGAACATGTGGTAAAGGATTCTACCTTGGACCAAGTTTACTTTTTTAAGTTTTAGTGCTAGGAAGTGTTTTATCTTTGTTTCTCTTGTAAGCATTTCTGACTTTAATGCATTATACTTGTAACCACTTAAAAAATCTAAACCCTTGTAGTTAAATAAACTTGTTTATTCTTTAATCAATACTAATCCAGTGCTGTCAATTGTTTGGGTAATTCCATTTAAAGTAGCAAACCCTGGTATATTGTTCCCTTACAGGGACAACAGACTTAAAATATCTGAACTGTCCAGGAGAGAGCTGGACAGTGCAGAACACGTTTTTGGGGGATATCTGGGACTGGGAATGTTTTGGGGTCACCCTGCAAGTGGTCACCAAGGCTGGTAGAAGCCAGAGTGTGACATGGGTGTGCCGGCGAGCTGCAGCTATACACAGACACTTGATGTGATCTGCATGCTGTTGGTGAGTGGTCCAGGTTTGGAGTCACAGCAGCAAAGCACTAAGACATCCAAGATTGCAGAGCAGGTGGTGAGAAAACCCCTCACTGGACTGGAGTGCACCCCAAAATGTCATAGGGTTGCAACAGCATAAGTGACTTCAGAAATAAGCCATAAAGCTTATTATTTTATAGTATTTGAACTCATTAAAAATACTCTCAAGATGGTGGGTCAGATCCTCAGCTGGTGTAAGTCAGTACACTCATTTAACCCAGTGGAGGATGTGGTCCACTCTCTATAGTCCACTAAGAAAAGTTGCCATTGACCTGTGAGGGAGTTAAGCACTACATGATAAAAAAAAAGTCAATGAAACTTTGTTCATTTGTTCTAAAAAAGAAAAAAATTTGACTACCAGATGGGGAAAGGAGAGCAAAAGTAAGTGGTTTAGTATACCCTTACTGTGACAGGGTGCTAGGCAAGAACTGCTAAGTCAGCCCTCTGTCATGTCAGCTCCCATTTCCAGAGGGAAATGGCTGGAGAAAACCTGCATCTAATTAGAGAATGGGAGACAGCGGCCTGCCCAATTGGCCCGTGGCTGTATAAAGGGCTGAGAGGAAGGAAGCCAGGGAAAAAGAGCCAGGAAGGGGAAACAGAACAATAGCTTTTCCCTCCTGGATGCAGATGCTAAACCACAAGCTGTATATGGTGAAAAGGTGGTGGGAGCACAACCTGTAAATAAAAATGCATCAGTGGTTACTGAACCCTAGGGTCTCTGAGTAACTTTGTGAGCACAGCAGAAGAGGAATCTGGGTAGGCAAGGTGATGTCCTGCTACACTCACTTTGGTGGAGAGGGGACTAACAAGCTCTCATTCACTAAAGAGGCCCATCTGTAAGACTAGGTCTTCCTGGAGGGTGGGGGAGTTTAAAAAGGAAAAACCTGCCACAGGAAGGAGTGGTGAACAAGAAGAGATTGCTGACCACAGAGGGAGATCAGCCGAGAGGAAGTCGGTCACAGGCCTCAGTGCCCCTGGAACTGCAGAGACTGGTTGTTGGGATGGTGTTGAATCACTATATAGTATCACAATGGACACGTTTGGTGA
The DNA here is from genome assembly GCA_007922155.1 of Mesoclemmys tuberculata. Classification (NCBI taxonomy): domain Eukaryota; kingdom Metazoa; phylum Chordata; order Testudines; family Chelidae; genus Mesoclemmys; species Mesoclemmys tuberculata. The sequence continues at coordinate 6,394,360 of ML675641.1, forward strand.
GCCTGAGTGCTAGAGGATTCTGGGAGCAGGGCCTCATAGCACTAGACTGTGAAAAAAAAAATCACTGAAAAGGCCAAACTTGCACTTGGTATCAACATGTGTCACAAATTGTTTGTCCAGATCCTGTGTAAGCAGCTATGCTGATGTGGAAGACCAATGGTCACGGTCAGCCAGTGGCCAGTTCGCCTGGTGTGTACATGTGGAGGCGTGTAATGGCAAATCTGGGGTGAATTGATCCTATGGAATGATGTGACATCAGGTGCCTGGAGGGGAGTAGTCCACAATAAGTGAATATCAGCCAATCCCTGCAGCCCCCTCCCAAATTATGAATTAATTGGAGTATGCCACATAATTTGCTGGCAAAGCATATTTTGGGGACATGTGACTTCTTTGGCAAAAGGATATAAGTATTAGGAAGATCACAGGGTTTCTAGCTTTTCTATCTATATCTCATATATCCAAGAGGGCCAGTGATACTGTCAGACAGAAGAAGGATTAAGACCAGAGGATCTCAGGGTAACCTAGACTGTGCTCTGAGGGATCATAGATCAGAGGGCCTCAAGGTAGCCAAAACCACACTATGAGGGACTCAGAAAATAGACCAGGGACTGAAGGAGGAAGAGACAGTTGTCCCCTAGGAGAAGTAACTATTATGCTTTGCTTACCAATCAGGGTACTGTGTGGGGGTTTATGCTTGGGAAACTGAGGTTTTCTAAGGAGAGGCATTGTACAGCACTTTCTATTTGTCTGTGATACCTGCTTCTCAATAAGCAATAGCTCTGCATTGAAGATATTGACTTTTTGGTCTTCACTGGCATGATCACTGAGTGCCCAGCTGTGAGCACATGAATTGGTCTGAATTGATCCCCGGCTCAACAGGCTGCAAAATGGAATGCCCTGAGGAGGGGCTGGAGATAGACCTTAAATGAAAGACAACAGACCTAATGAAAAGCCCAGATGAAAGGGCAGCTCCTAAGAGACAAGCTGCCTTTGCCTTTTGTTTTTTCTTTCATTTGATTTCCCCTCTCTCGTAAGGGAAAGCGAGAGAAAAGGTAGTTTCATTTGTTTTGCTTAGAGAACCCCTCATATTCTATGAAGTGGGGAAGGAGCATCATATACAACTTGAAGTGAGGACTCAGGGGGAGCCCCTTTCCTACACAGGCACTTATGTGGGATGGGAGAGACTCACATTTTGAGTCCAAATCAAGGTGAGCAGGGAGCATCAGAACGAAAAAAAACTTCAAAACCTCTGGCCAGACCTACGGAGCATCTCATGTGACTGGCCCTATGACACAAGAGCTTTATGCATTCCTAGAACAGTGGCGTTCAGCTACGGGGGGGGGTGTCAATCTGGAATAATGCCCATAATTTCACCAGTGTCACTGAGTGCAGAATCGGGCTAGTATTTGTAATAAGCTCCAGCAGCAACTAGGAAGTTAGGCAACTTAGCTAAGATCTTCCCCCACAGAATTTCCCCAGAACCATGACTAGCAAGAAAGCAGTCTACAGCACAAAGGACTGCAGAACCTTTGTGTATGCAACACTGTAGGACTGAATCCTGCTTGCATTAAAGACAATAGCAAAACTCCCACTGAATCAGTGGAAGCAGGAGCAGACCTATGAGGGTCCAACCCTGAGAGGCATTGCGCATCTGCCAATGGATGTTTTCCTGAGTAAATAATAAGTAAGGCCTTCCAGATTTATTAGTAGTTCTATGTATTATTTAGATTACAGTCTCACGAAAATATTGGGGCTTGATTGGGCAAGGCACCATACAAACACATAGGGGTAGGTGCTCCCATACAGGGGACAATCGAGTGCCAGGAACTCCCTACTAGTTCCCTGCACCAGTCACCTGTATCATAGGCAGCATCGTGAGATGATGCTGGGGTGGGGGCCGGGAGGATAAAGCAATTGCCAAGCCACAATTCACATTCCTGAACAAGTGGGTGGCTGGAGGCTAGGCAATAAGTAGAGCCTTGGCTTCGCCCCACGACTCACATGCCAGTGTGCTGAAACACAAACACAGAAAGAAAGAGCGAAGCTCTGCCAGGAGGAAGGCCTGTGGTGCAAGAGGAAAGCAGGGTCACAACACAGTGCCTGCTCTGCTCCTGGGGCAATGCAATTATCCATTGCCCCTTTCTTGGGGTCAGGGACTTCAAGGTGTTCAGCCAGTTCAAAATAAGAGACAGTCCTTGCTCTAAAAAGCTAACAGTCTTAATAGACAAGACAAACTTTTCAGGGAACAGGAAAGATCATGATCCCCATTTCACAGATGGGGAATTGAGACGCAGACAAATTAATTGACTTGCTCAAGGACACAAAAGACATTTGTGCTAGAGTCAGAAATTAAACCCAGATCTCCAGAGACCCAAGTGGATGCCTTAACTAGAAGACCATCCTTTCTCTTTGAAGTGGGCTGATGTTATTAATGAGCCACCAGAAGGTGCAGGGACATTTACAGGAAGCTATTCAGTGAGTAGAGTTCAGCTATGATTTCACATTTATTTTCTGTTTGAATGTAATTATTCTTTCATAAAAAAAACACCAAAGAAGATAAATAAAAACTTCGATAAAAGCCACTGGTAGGTAAAACTGATTGAACTAAAAGAAAAAAGTAACAAATGGAACAAATAATTTCCTTTTATAATGATGATGATGAAGAAGAAACTGAAATAAAGGGTTTTTTTTTAATACAAGGATTAATCTGAACAGGACCATACAGTTGAAAACTAATGTATTAAAATAGATATTTCACTGGAGTAACAGATGCTCAGCTAATTCAAGATATCAAGTAGAATGTGAAAACAGTGGGACATAAAATCACCCCGTGATGTGTCAAAGCTGGGAAATTTTAAGATGCAGTTCACTGAGTCACTGGTTAAATTGTGTGAACTGCTGTTCCTTTTAAAACTTGATTTTTAAAAAAGCTGTATTTCAGCACTCTGTTCTGTACCTACAGAACAGGTGCTGACTCTGTTGGTGTTACTTCTATTGCTCCCTACTAGAGTGTCCGAGTGCCTCAATCTTCTGTGAGTTCTACCAGAAAGGGGAAAAATGTGTCAGCTGATTACATATTCTCTCTCTTTTGCACAGTCTTTACCTTTCCTATTTAGGTCCTGATCCTTCAAGGACTGACATATTTATCTAAGTAAAGTACTTATATATAACAACTGTGCACCCCCGCCCACTTCTTACCTTCACAACTCCCCAGGGAGACAGGCAAGAGCTATTTTCCCATTTTGCAGATGGGGAAATGAGGTACAAAAAGGCTCTGTGACTTGTCCAAGAACACACAGGAAGGCTGTAGCAAGGCAAATAGTCCACCCAAGTCACATGCTAGTGCTCAGGGCCACTGGGCCATTCCTGCTCTCGGCCAAGTGTTTTAGTTCATGGTTCAGTAGGAGTAAATGATCATTCATTAGTTATTCTACCCTGCACATATGAATGAGCAATGGAAACATGGGGGCAATCAAGTCAGAATGAGAGTAACCACCAGATCATGGGCAGGAGAGGTAATGCATTTTCACATTAGACTCACTCTTTATCCCCTGTGGTGATATTCTTTGTTCATCATGTTATATGGGGGTGAAGTTCATTCTTGTACACAGGGGCTAGCACATGGCCAATACACCATTTGGATGCAGCTTGGATGTATGCAGAGAAGTCAGTGGTTACAATTTATTGCGTCAAAAGCAGCAGAAAGTTCAAGGAGGAAAGGATGGAGCACTAGAGTGTGTCTCCTTTTCCAACCCAGACCCTATGGCCTGGCATACAGCAGCACTGGTTTTCTTCCTGCCTATTTTGTGCTTTATTTCTGAAGCCATTTGAATCCAGTTCCATGCCTTTGGTATGCCAGCTAATCAAATTCTATTATCTTCAAAATCTTGATCTTGCCAAATTAATACCTTCTCACTTGTCAATCATAGTTCAATCCTCTGGCTTGACAAGAGTGATGGCATGTAAATTTATGTGATTTACAACCCTTATCACTCTCTGCCATTAATTTCTTCTTCTCCAATTTCAAATACTGGCTCGTGCCCAATTTCCTCTAACTAAATTGTGATAAGATGAATATCTTATTTCTAGGTTCTCATTATTTCTTGAAGCTCCTTCCTACCTTTCAACCTTTACATGATGGATATAGCTGTCAAAAATCTGGGCATGATCCCAGATCTGGAGATTTCTTATATGAATTACATTAGATACCTAGTTTGGACCTCTTTGCAGTCACTGTTGTGAAGGTCACTGTTCAAATACATCACCAGTTATAAAGCTATTATAATAAAGTATAATTGAGGTAATGTGCTATTTGCCACCCATTTGGCCTTACACATTAACCTATATTTAGTTCCACAGGCCAATTAAATTTCCCTTAACATGGAATTTCCACCTTATATTGAGCCATACATGTGGTCAAGGCCAATGGTTAATTACCCTCACTATTAAAAATGTACACCTTATTTTCAATTTGAATTTGTCTAGCTTCAACTTCCAGCCATTGGCTCTTGTTATGTCTTTGTCTGCTACATTTAAGAGTCCCTTATCAAATGTTTGTTCCCCATGTATGGACTGTGATCCAATCTGTGATCAAGTTGCCTCTTAACATTTACCAAAACCAGGGAAAGTCAAATTCCATGAATCAGGGTCTTACAATCTAAAGCAAATGAAGATGCACCAGTCAGTGAAGTTCACCATCAGGCAGCATGACATAAATTATTTCTTAAGGGAGAAAGTAGGAAGCTGTTCCAGTGATATATGACAAGGGTCTAAAGCCTAGAGAAGGGGAAAAAACAAAAACAGTTAGGGGGAGAGATAAAAAGCAAGAGGAAATATATGGTGAAATCAATGCAAAAATGTAGGGAGGAGCAGAATATTGCTAGTATAAAACCTTAAAATGGATAAATAGAACAGACTGCAGACTGCAAATCCATGGATATCAATTTACATCCACGGATATCCACACTTGTGGATGCGGATGCAGATAACCATGGGACCATTTCTTGTGGATAGTGGATCAGGTGGTCATAGAAGTTGGGATCTCTGTGACTTCTGCACCAGGGCTGGAGCAGCGGCCAGCCAGGGGTGCAGTGAACAGCTGATCAGCTGTTCAGCAGGAAGCGGGGGGCTGATCAGCTGTTTGGAGTAGCAGGGGCTCAACAGCTGATGGAGGGCTGCTGGCTCCAAAACAGCCAATGTGTGGATGTGGATGCAGTTAAATCTAAAAGAGGGAGGGCTGTTTGCAGGTTGGGTAAAAGTTTATTCCAGTGGATGCAGATCTGCATCTTTTTATCAGCACAGGGCTGTGGAGCAGACTATGCAAACATTAAAGGGGAGAATAAAGAGCTTAAAATGTGGCTTTAACGCCAAAGAGTGTCTGTCCAACTGGCTCTTAAAAATGTTCAATAACAGAGATTCCACCACCACCCTAGACAATTTATTTCAGTGCCTAACTATCCTGACAATTAGGAAGGCTTTTCCTAATGTCCAACCTAAACCGGCCTTGTTGCCTGTTGTCCTATCCTCAGAGATAAACAAGAACAATTTTTCTCCCTCCTCCTTCTAACAACCTTTTATGTACTTTAAAACTGATATCAGTCTGACTCCTCCCCCCAGACTAAACAAACCCAGTTTTCTTCAATCTTCCCAAATAGGTCATGTTTTCTAGACCTTTAATCATTTTTGTTGCTTTCCTCTGGATTTTCTTAAATTTGTCCACATCTTTTCTGAACTATGACACCCAGAACTGGACACAATACTCCAGCTGAGGCCTTATCAGCATAGATTAAAACAGAAGAAATACTTCTCATGTCTTGTTTACAACACTTCTGCTAATACATCCCAGAATGATGGTTGCTTTTTTTTTTTTTTTTTTGGCAAGTGTGACACTGTTGACTCATATTTAGCTTGTGATCCACTATGACCCCAGATTCCCTTCCACAGTACTCCTTCCTAGGCAGCCATTTCCCATTTTGTATGTGTGCGACTGATTGTTCTCTCCTAAGTGGAGTACTTTCATTTGTCCTTATTGAATTTCATCCTACTTACTTCAGACCGTTTCTCCAGTTTGTCCAGATCATATTGAATTTTAATCAGAAGTGCTTGCAATCCCTCCCAGCTTAGTATCATCTACAAATTTTATAAGTGAATTCTCTATGCTATTATCTAAATCATTGATGAAGATATTGAACAGAACTGAACCCAGAACTGATCCCTGCAGGACCCACTCCATATGCCCTTCCAGTTTGACTATGAACCATTGATAACTACTCTCTGAGAAAGATTTTCCAATCAATTATGCACCCACCCTATAATAACTCCATGTAGGTTGTGTTTCCCTGGCTTGTTTATGAGAAACTCATGCGAGACAATATCACAAGCCTTACTAAAGTCAAGAAAAATTTTTCTTGTTAACTTCTTCGGATACGTCAAGAAGCAATGAGTTTAAATTGCAGCAAGGGCATTTTAAGTTGGACATTAGGAAAAGATTCCTAATTGTCAGAGTAGTTATGCACTGGAATAAACTGCCTAAGGAGGTTGTGGAATATCCGTTTTTGGAGATTTTTAAGAGCAGATTATAAAAGCACCTGTCAGGGATGTCTAGATAATACTTAGTCTTGCCCTGAGTGCAGGGGACTAAACTAGAAGACCTCTTAAGGTCTCTTCCAGTCTTACAATTCTATGGTCATCGCATTGTAAAATTTCATTCTCAATGTAATTCCTTACATAGTTAACAATATTTATACATTTTCCTCTCTGCAACATCTCTCGCTAGCTTGAATGCCCTATACATTTAGGTAAACTACTGCAGTGACCAGGACACAGACAGTGATCCCCTAATGGTCAGAGTCAAAGGTCAGCACCAAAGACAGCGACAGGTGCCAAGCCAGGGGTCAGAGCTGGAGAGAGTGTCAGGGTAAGGTGTAGGAGCAGGGACATGGAGTAAGGAAGGAACTGGGAATAGACAGGAGTCTGGGATAAGGAAGACAGGAACCCAGAGCGGGCAAGAATACAGGTTTCAGGAATCAGGTATGCAGGAAAAGTCTATAACAACAGCCAGTCAGATTTCTCTATCTGATCAAACAATACCCTGTGCTACTTCCTGGTTTATATAGAGCCCCTCAGTCAATCGCAGATGCTGGATGTTTCCCCCAATCAAGAGCTTAAGGGGGTGGGACCCTCTTGAAGCTGGCTCTTGACTGATTCCCTTCTGTGGTTGCTCAGTTGAGCTGCTGACTGGTGATCATGACTTGAGCAATGCCTAGGGAGCTGGGCATGAGTCCTGTGATTCCCTTTCAACTAAACAGGAGTGTTATGACCAAGTTACCCATCCAGGAATAGGATGCATCTGGAGAAAGCCACTACTACAAAGGGAGATATCCTGTATGTTCTCTGTTCAGAGTGGGCATTAAGTAGTGTAGTAGGGCTTGATCCATTGAAGCCCATGACGGTCTTTCCTTAGGCCTTATCTAGAGTAGAAAAATTGCAGCAGAGTAACTAAATTAATTTAAGGTTGACCTACTTATTTCCCTGCAAACCCTGAATGTAGACGCATTTAAAGCTCATTTAAAAGTGCATCTGACAAAGCAGGTTGCAGCCCACAAAAGCTTATGCCTGCAGAAATGTGTTAGTCTTTATGGTGCTACAGGACTCTCGTTGTTTTTAAAACTCATTAGTACTCATTTAGCTCAAGTTGAGAATTTATTGATTTAATGTAAATCAATAAAAACTTGATTTAAACTGGTTTAAGTGTTTCTACATGAAGGATTTGCACCGCATAACTTGATTGCTTTAGTTACATAAGTACAATTTGTCTATAAAGACAAGGCTTTAGAAATTAATCAAGTTGGATGTAGGTTTACCCTGGGAAAAAACTCTACATGAAATGATCCAGTTCCCAGGGGAAATGGTACAATATTTTAGTGATCAGTGGTTGATCTGAATTTCTGTCAATGTTTAGGAGATAGTCCGAAAAGCAGATTGAATTCCTGTGGATCAAGAAATTACGTCAGATTGAAAGCTGCTGGTCCACACTGATTAAATCAGAAACATATTTGCACTCAAAGGAAACCCCATATTTGCACACTTTAAAGAAGGCAGTTGCCTTTCTGGAGCTGCTCTCTCATCTTCCATCAGCCCATACAAAGCCCATTGGAGTACTGCAGCAGATCCAGCTGGACTTTCCTAGTTCTGTAAGACCTGAGGAAGAGTTTTCATTCCACTGTCTTTTGCAATCTTAAGTAGAAATAAGTGCTAGCCTTGTTTTCTGGAAGTGTTGTATGTCATTACATTAAAATGAATGTTGCCTCACTCACTCTACAGACATGCACACATTTGTAACTGTTTTAAATTTCACAGCTGAGGCAGGTGTATTAACCACTAAAACTGAGAAGTTAGCACATAATTAGTCATGCCTAGCCTGATTCTCCACTCACGCCAGGGTAAGTCAGGAGTAGCACTTCTCAAGTCAATGACGTTACATTGCTTTTACACCTTTGTAAGAAAGAAAAAAAATCAGGCCCATCAGCTATGCACATTAATGAGATCTCTCTTCCCTACTTATGTGGAGAACAATATAACCCAGAGCAGTAAGTGCAATACATGCACAGATGGACCAGCATAGCACATGGCCCCTTCTCATCAAAGCATATGTTGTGCTAACTAGGTACACAATCGTGATGCCCAGGGAATGACAACAACATATATATCTTTGCTACACAGTGTTGCAGTGCTAGCATGCATCAGCCATGTGGCTTGCGTGCGTGACCAGCTCAATTTACAACCTGATTCCAGTTCCACAGTTCTCTCTGACTTGTTACAGCATATATGCACTCCTGAAACTACGGCTCCAAACAAGTGCAACAGCCCACTGATCCTCTACTGGCACTACTGGACGGGAAACATTTCTTCTTGTAAAGTGCATCCTTTGCTGGGCTGCCAGGGTAGTGAGGTTTTTACAAGGACAGGCAATATAGTCAACATCCAATCGAATGCAAAATAATTGTTGTCAGCCTGCAGAGGCTGCTATGGAAACTTTGCATGGGAAATACAGTAGTTTTTAAGGTAGGTCCAACAAAGCAAGCTCAGCCTTTTTTCCATTATTTCCGATATTAATAAATATTTCAGACATGGGAGGTCTGGGTTTCCCTTTCATTTTGACTTTTGTAAATCTTTCAGTATACACACCACACTATGGACGTGGAAGTAAAGTTATTACGTGATAATTATGTATTATGTGCACTGTGGTAGCGCCTAGGAACCCCAGTCAAGGACCAGCATCCCATTGTGCTAGGCACTGTACAAACACAGAATAAAAATGTGGTACAAACAATTACTTTGTTTGGTAATAGGAGCTTGTGCGTTCTGTTGACTGTACCTTCTGGGAGTCAAGCTTCAGGTGTTCAGAACTTTGACCAGCTTATTAGTCTAGAGAGTAAGGGGAAAGCAGTGGATGTGATATAGCTTGATTTTAGTAAGGCTTTTGACACAGTCCCACATGACGTTCTCATATGTAAACTAGGGAAATGTGGTCTAGATGAACTTACTATAAGGTGGGTACACAACTGGTCAAAAGACTGTACTCAAAGCATAGTTATCAATGGTTCAGTGTCAAACTGGGAGGATGTTTCTAATTGGGTCCCACAGCATTCAGTCCTGGGTGCAATACTGGACAATATTATTTTCATTAATAACTTGGATAATGGAGCAGAGAGTATGCTTATAAAATGTACAGGTGACACCAAGCAAGGAGGGATTGCAAGCACTTTGGAAGACAAGATTAGAATTCCAAATGACTTTCTCTAATTGGAGAAATGGTCTGAATTCAACAAGATGAAATTCAGTGAATACAAGTGCAAAGTACTTTACATAGGAAGGAAAAATCAAATGCACAACTACAAAATGGGGAATAACGGTCTAGGTGGTAGTACCACTGAAAAGGATCTGGAGGTTATACTGGATTGCAAATTGAATAAGAGTTAAAGCGATGCAGCTGAGAAAAAGTCTAATATCATTCTGGGATCTATTAACAGGAGTGTTTTATGTAAGACACAGGAGGTAATTGTCTGTCTACTTGGCACTGGTGAGACCTCAGCAGGAGTATTATGTTCAGTTCTGGCCACCACCATTTTAGGAAAGTTGTGGACAAATTGGAGAGAATCCAAAGGAGAATAACAAAAAGGATAAAGGTTTAGAAAATCTGAGCTATGAGGTAAGGTTAAAAAATTGGGCTTTTTTAGTCTTGAGAAAGGAAGACTGGGGATGCATCAATATGTGAAGGGCTGCAATAAAAGAGGACTGTGATGGTAGAACAAGAAGTAATCATCTTAATTTGAAGCATGAGCAATTTAGGTTAGATTTTAGGGAAAACTTTCTATTAGGATAGTTAAGCTCTGGACTAGGCTTCCAAGGGAGATTTTGGAATCCCCATCATCAGAGACTTTTAAGAAAAAATTGGACAAGCACATCTCAGGGATGGTCTATGTTTACTTGGGCCAGGTCTACACTAAAAATTAGGCCAACCCAGCTATGTCGCTAAGGATGTGAAAAGTCCATGCCCAGGAGCAATATAACTAACCTGACCTGACCCCCTGTGTAGACAGTACTAGGTCAATTGACAAACTATCAACCTAGCTATTGCCCCTCGGAGAGGTGGATTAACTACAGTGATGGGAGAATCCCTCCTATCGCAGTGGTGAGTGTCTGCACTGAGGCACTACAGTAACACTGCTGCAGCCTTTCTAGTGAAGACATAGTCTTGGTCCTGCCACAATGCAGGGGGCTGGACATGATGACTTCTCAATGTCCCTTCCTGGCCTACATTTCTAGGTGTAACCTTTCTGCCAGATGGAGTCGGCAACAACAAGAGCCAGGCTCAAATCTAGGGGTTCATTTCAACAGTATAACACAAAACTAGCTCGAGCTCCCACCCAGTAACCTGAGACAATTACATACCTCCCCTTGGGCTCCTCTAGAGACAATACTTCGCTCTTGCAAGCACAGAGACAGTGTAGAAAAGAGACTTTTAATAAAAAAAGGGAAAAAGTAACCCGGCATTAACTTGGGAAAGCGCTGCCAGCAGGATTCACATGCGTAAAACTATGAGCAAAGCTCCCACCTCAGAGTATTCCGGGCACGCCACTTGCTGCTCCACTGGCCTCTCTCCGCTGCCAACTTCTCCGCTGTGCTGTGCTCTGCTCTGCTGACCACCGTGCCAGCTGCTCTGATGCACACCAAAACTTTCCGTTGCCACCTCCTTCTCTACTGTGACCTCTTCAGGTCAGTCTCCTGAGGGTCCTCCCAGCACTCAGTGATGTTCAGCTCTCAGCGAGTTTTAGCTCTTAACGGGAGAATATCATTACTGAAGCAGGCTGGACAAGACCACTGTCCCGCAGCAAGTGGTTTCAGCTTTAGTGATCACTTAACAAAACAAGGACTCCTAATGGAACCATAATCAGCTTTATCTTTGAACAGTGGGAAGGGGCAGGTCAAACTATGCTTAGGGCTCTTATGCAAATCCCACACCTTCCAGCAGGGACATCTGTCCCCATCCACTCTACCTGTCAAAGGGGTTTGCATCCGAGGCCTCGGTTTACCAAGTTCAGTTCAGATGAGGATGAGCTCCTCAGTAATCAGGACAGACTAAGCGCAGTTCTTCTGCCCTTTACTCTTACAATAAGGAGAATAATATTTCATCACCCTTGCATTTAAAGTAATTTGTAACCCCACACCAGCCAGAGGGACCATCTGGGAAAAGCAGTCCCATCATGCTGAGTATCTAGGCAGGGTGGGTGTGCTCATGCTTCAGGACCAGGCTATATTTGCCTGTTCCCCTCCCTCCAGTCAGCTAAGCAGGGGAGAGCTCATTTGTGACTTACCAACAACCTTGTGACCTCTACTCTAACGTCCTCTATTTCCCTTCATATAGGGCCAGTCAGCCAGCAATATCAGAGCACCAGCATGGTATCAGACTACCTAGCATCGGCCTATCAGCAAACAGCTAGCAATGTACCTGCACACACAGGTACCACAATTCTCACTTTAAAAGACTCAATGGAAACAGTATGTTGATGGGGGTTTAAAAAGAAAGCATTTATCTGCTGATTGTGAAAAAGAGTAAAATGTCAATATATTGTTGGCTACCCGGTAGCAGCTATTCAGTCATGACATAGCAAATGCAGCCACTGGGACAATTATAGCTTAGTAATTTGGCATCCTATCTTTATGAGTTGCTGGTAAACTGGTCCAACACACGAGCAGAGAGATGGGTGGTTTGACTTCTATAAAGCACTAAACCAACAGCATTGGTTTACAGGGTGTGGGGAGTGTCAGGGTTTCTTAAACTTTGTTAAAGAATAATGGTACGTGTACTCATGGCCAAAGCCATATTTCAGGAGGGAACCCTCATTTTGAAAGGACGAATCAAAATTAAATTGTATTTAGCAACAAACAATGAAGAATCTATAGGAGGGATAAACCACAATGGAAAGGTACACTTTGTGATCTTACAGGCTGTGCCTTTAAGGGCTAAATTCCTGGAGAGAGTCTGAGCGAGGGTATGTTGTTACACACAGTGAGAACTCAGACACTGAATGAAGCAGATCTCCGTCTGATTCCTTCACTTGGAAGGAATGAGTAAATATCGGGGAGTGTGTGTTAAGTCCCGAAACTGTACCAGTCTATAGAAGATATGAGTTGTTTTAGCCACCAACTACAGAGGGTTGACTGTTTAGCTCAAGATGCAGCAATTCATGCTTTTAAGTTGGAAAGTCTTGGGTTCAATCATGGTAGCTCAGCTAAGGAGGAGGGTGCATTAAATGAGGCCTAGTTCTAATGACATAATTTTGTAGTGTAGACCAGGGCTAAATTAATACTGAAGACCAAGGAGTTGCACAAATGAACCAGAGCTCAGAATTTGGTGCGTAGAGTCTTTGTTACGGATGATACTATACAAAGGTTTATAACAATATTGGACATTAAAGTTAATTAACTCAGATTAGCAATAAAGCACATTTAACAGTTCATGGAAATAACCATTTTAAGTGTTTACCAAGGGTTGTGATGGATTTTCTATCACTGGAATCTTTAAATCAAGATTAGATATTTTTCTAAAAGATATGCTGTGGTTCAATCACAGCTATCGGACGTGAAGAAAAATTAGTTCAGGGAAATTCTGTGGCCTGTGTTATGGAGCAGGTCAAACTAGATGCTCACAATGGCCCCTTCTGGCCTTAAAATTCTATGAGACCAAAAAGAAATCCAAATTTCTTCCCATGGGGTGAGAGAGAGGTCACTAGGCTTTAAAACATTGCATTTCCTTATAAACTGAGAAAATTTTACTAGAAAGTAACTAAATCTCTGACATGGAACCATGATGCCATTTTCAATGGAATCTATTTTCACAATATTTTCATTTATAAAACATGACACACTGTTTTTAAAAATGCTTCACTACTAGAGATATTATGCAAATGTTGATACTGTAGCCCTCTTAACTGATGAACTTCAGCTTGTTCACCTATTGTCACATTGTCAACATAGAGTCCATCAGAACATATTCTGCCAGTTTCAGGGTCATTAGTTACTCCTTCCTTGCTTAATAATGACAGGGTTATTGGATACTACCTGTTGGAAGAAGGGCAGAGCGTGCATGGATTAACTTCCAAGAAAGAATCATATCTCTGTTTTTAAATTCTCACAAACTATTAACTCAACTTTAATATGAGAATCCAAGAAAATATCCAAAGGGAAGAAGAGCACAAAACTGGGAGGGGAGTTCTCCTGAACTGCCCACCAGCAGTGACAACTCAATATGCTTGATTCAGCTCCTAAACCAGGTGCGTCAAGAAGAAAACATCTTAGGATAGACAAGATATTTGAGAGAGCTAGGCATGAGGAATGATCTCCATGAATAACAGCAGTGAGACCTGGAGAATGTGCCTTGTATACATCTGTTATGCCTCTGTCTTGCTCTCAGTTGCAAAAATCCTCCTAAATTCAATGTGATGCTGGTTTGAAAGTTGCAATCTGTTTCCAATTCTAATTCAAATATTTTGAACAAGAAGTATTCACCCAAGGTTATGTTAATCTATTTGTCTATCTGCCTGCCCCCCCCCTTCACTATTCAGGTGATGAGATGCAGTAACTAGGAAGGGCCAGGCAAAAGTCAGGTTACTGCAGAGAAATCATGGGGCTGGATTCTCTTGTCATTTATACTTGTGTAAAATAGGAGTAACACCACTGAAGTGAATGGTATTATGTGGCTGTAAGTGACACAAAAACCAGGCCCTCAGACTGTAAAAAGAATTTCATTTGATACCACTCTTGTAGCCTCCTGATCCACATGGTTACCATGGCCAGTTCTGCTCTCAGCACAAGTTAGGACAAGCATCAGGACTGCTCTAACCTATGACATCTAGTAAGGACCTAAAAAGGGCAGAGTGGGGATTGCTGGAATGTTGGAATCCTCTTCCTAGGATGTTCCCACACATCCTCAAATGCCTCCTCTACTGGGGAGCCCAGAAGGGGTGCCATACAATCATTTACATTGACTCTTCAGTCAGGCATTTCACTATGCCAAGGGAATTCTCAGCTCCCCAATTAGGGCAGAGGCATGTAGAACAATGCAAAGGGGCTGAAGAGAGTCTAGTCCATGTCTGAAAATTCCAGAGTTACCCAGATTCATGAGACTACAACTGTATTTCCCCAATACATTTACCTCCCTAGTACCTGTCTGCCCAAAGATTTGTACTGTGGACCCGGAATCAGGTTGGCAGATATCAGCATTTGAGAATTTTTCTCTGCAGTTCATGTCCTATACAACTGTTTTTCATGAGACAAACTCAGCATGTAAATGCGAATTTATCAACAATAATTGCATAGTTGAGAGATTTTTCCACTTCACCTGGCCAGACAGATGTAGTCAGTTATATCACTGTTCATTAAATAAATCTACAAGTTGCCCATGTGTCACACAGATGGATGGGTGATCTTACTCATACAAATATAGTAAATCTGATTTATCAAATCTGTTTCTTGCGTGATCTCCATGTTCTTCTTTCTAAATTGTTTATACTGGCTAATTTTGGGGTTTTCTCTTATATTTGAAAATTCAAGTTGATTTTATTTCTATGTTTTCTATGTTCTATGTTTCAAATTCAAGCTTTAATTTTAAACATTTTCAGGCATCATTTTGGTAAATATATTCAAATTTGTTTGACAATAGGTCTTTGCGCAGCCTCTTTTACAAAACAAAATCCCATTATGCATATGTAGTTTGACCCAGGTGATTTGTTTGCTGTGGAAGCTGCCTGTTCTAAAATTTGATACTGGCCCACGTTATTTGGCTCACATGGTAGCAATTAAGACAGAAAGTATCAATGAACAGAAAAAGTCTCTTTCCTGGAATAATGTACATATCTCTGTAACATTGTTGTTTATTCTTAAACTATCAAAGTTTAAATTCTCTTCCTTTTATTCATGCTCCCCAAGACATTCTCGAATATTTGTGGTGCTTGTTTCTTCCTTTCAGTATGTGTCTCTCCTTCCCTGCAACCTATTTCTGTTGCCAGCTTCCTGGCTTTGTAAACCTGCCAAGCTCCTCTCCCAGCTGCACTTCTTCACCCAAGTAGTCCTAAACACTCCTGGGCTTTTCTCCAGGTGCAGTCTATCAGTTAATTGGCCTAAATTACCCCTTCAGGAATGTGTGAAATGGATACCCCACCACACATACTTAACCCATGAGTGCCAAACTCTTATTATTTTGTCTCTCCAAGCATCCATCCAAACTACACATCAACCAAAGTATTAATATCAGTTCTCCTTGCAAAGTCAGTATAACCTCCCACCTATTTTAATCTATCCAGATTTTTTATCATTCACTTTTCTTCAATCTTAGCTGATCAAATGAGGCATAGATTCATAGAAAATTAAGGTTGGAAGGTATCTCAGGAGGTCATCTAGTCCAACTCCCTGCTCAAAGCTGGACCAACCCCAACAAAATCATCCCAGTCAGGGTTTTGTCAACCCAGGCCTTAAAAACCACTAGGTAGATTCCATCACCTCCCTAGGTTACCCATTACAGTGCTTCACCACCCTCCTAGTGAAAGAGGTTTTCCTAATATCCAACCTAGACCTCCTTCACTCCACTCCACTCCCCCTTCACTCCACTGCTCCTTGTTCTGTTATCTGTCACCACTAAGCATAACCTAGTTCCATCCTCTTGGGAGCCCCTGTTCAAGTAGTTGAAGACTATCAAATCCCCACTCTTCTGTTCTGCAGACTAAATAAGCCCAGTTCCCTCATTGTCTCCTCATAATACATATTGTCCAGCCCCCTAATCATTTTCAATGCCCTCTGCTGCACTCTCTCCAACTTGTCCACATCCTTCCTGTAGTGGGGGACCCAAAACTGGACACAATACAGCAAATGTGGCCTCCCTGTGCCAATTAGAGAGGAATAATCACTTCCTTCGATCTGCTGACAATCTCCTCCTAATGCAGCCCAAAATGCCCTTAGCCTTTTTGGCAACAAGGGCACATTGTTGACTCATATCCGGCTTTTTGTCCACTATAACCCCCAGGTTCTTTTCTTCAGAACTGCTGCCTAGCCAGTCGGTCTCCAGTCTCTAGAAGTTCATGAGATTCTTCCATCCTAAGTGTAGGACTCTGCACTTGTCCTTGTTGAACCTCATCAGATTTCTTTTTGCCTAATCCTCCAATTCATCTAAGTCAGTCTGTATCCTATCCCTACCCTCCAGCATATCTACCACTCCCCCATTTTAGTGTCATCTGCAAACTTGGTTCGGGTGCAACTCACCCCATCCTCCAGATCATTAATGAAGATGTTGAACCAAACCAGCCCCACGACTGAGCCCTGGAGCACTCCAATTGATACTAGACATTGAGCTGTTGACCACTACCTGTTGAGTCTGATGATCTAGACAACTTTATATCCACCTTATAGTCCATTCATCCACCCATACTTCTTTAACTTTTTGGCAAAAATACTGTGGGAGACTGTATCAAAAGCTTTGCTAAAGTCAAGATATATCATGTCCACCACTTTCCCACATCAATAGAGCCAGTCATCTCATTATAGAAGGTAATCAGGTTGACTTGCCCTTGGTGAATTCATGCTGACTGTTCCTGATCACCTTCTTCTCCCCCAAGTGCTTCAAAATAGGTTCCTTGAGGACCTGTTCCATGATTTTTTGGGCACTGAAATGAGGCTGACGGGTCTGTAGTTCCCCAGATCCTCCTTCTTCCCTGAATGGTGATACTCTCATCCACCAACGATGTACATTTCTAGCTTTTTAAAAAGAAGATATTAAGCTGATCATCCTTATCTTATTTTACCATGTCTCTCTTCCCCCAGGAAACACAGTGAGTGTCTGAGCAACCAACTATGCCAAAGCAGTGGGTGTACTATCCTATAGGATGGTGCAGCCTGCTCTCCTATTTCACCTGTCCAGCTCTGCATGCTGGTTCTGAGGACTGCAATTGTCCTTAGATACCTTGCTCCCTGTCTAATGAATCCACATAAGGACCAGGGACAATCTAGTCCTTGGTGGTTAGGCAGTCTGCAGCTAGTTTCTTTCTCCCCCTCATATTTAACCTGAAATTTGAACATGTTATTTCCCATATTAGCTTCCTCTCATATAGTCATGATGCAACACAAGAAAAGACAATTATAATGGGAAAAACAGGCCATACCCATTCTTAATGCACAAAGATCTACTAGTCACAAATGAGTCATGCTCTTCAACACTTGGAAAATCTTTTTAGGAGAGGATCCTCCTCATCATATATGGAACTTAAATATTTTGGAAGTTCAGATGGGTTTGAATAAGCACCCAGAGCACAAATGCTTAATCCAAATCATCTGAACTTCCTGAGCTTGCAACTCTTGAGTCAGAACTCTCACAAGAAGAGGATGTTTCACACTAGAATTTAAGTGCTTCTAGGTAGAATGGAGAATGTTACAACAAGGTTTTTCACTAGCTGCTTCTGCACCTCTGCTTCCACTGATCCCATCTGAAAACAGAGTGTACAGAAGGAATGTAAACAAACAAACAATATTTTAATAAAATTAACAAAAAATTAAACCTCAGAAGTGTTTGCTGTGGGGCAAAAGACTCAGGAAAGTTCTTCTCTAATCCAAACACTACCCATTTGTAGCAAGAGATGATTAAACTAATAAAGAATTCAAGATTTTCAAGATTTGGGGTTTTTCAATTTCTGGAAGTCCAACTTCAAAATTTGTCCCCTTTAATTCTTTCAAGAATAAGTAGAGATTTGGGTGTGTTAACTGAGGCACCCAAATTAACTAGTCTTTTGGAAATCCTAGACATGTCACCTGGATTTGAACACAATCCAATGCTGTTGGTTTGCTTTCTGCTTTGGAGATCCTGTGAAACAAAGGAACAGTTTGTTTTTTGTCATTGTATTAATATAAACTTTGATCAGGTTATTTCCTAAATTAGCAGTCCACTTTCTCTAATATAGTTGAGATGCAACACAAAGGGGAAGACAATTATAATGGGAAAAACAGGCCCTAAAGGGCACAAAGACCTAATGGGGACAAATGAACCATGCTCTTCAAGTCTTGGACAACCATTAACCTTCTTGAGAGGTTAACTCATCATCACAGATGAGCATTGGATCTTGGATGCCATCAGTCCAGGGGTAAAGAACAGCTAGGTGAAGCTGAACCTGTTCATGGTCAGAGGGAAGTATTTTGAAGAATTTGCTGCCATGAAGCAGTCTCCTTTGGTTGTAGGTTCAAATCCACAAGTGGTCCATTCAGTCCATCATCTGTACTCCTGGATTCCTCACTGATACTAAACTCTCACATAGCAGCAGCCTCAAGTAATGCCCCTTTGAAACATTCTGGCAACCTAATTTTGGGTCCCAATCACGGGTTGAGAAACCCTGGTCTAGAGGTCCAGGAAAAGACCACAGTGGACAGCTCTGTACTCTGACACAATGAAACTCTGAACAATAAGAGTAAAGCTTGTCTGTGTGGGAGACAGACCTTTGTCTGGAGCTGGACTGAGATATGGTAATGAACTCCCCCGGAATTTAGGGACCATTACAAACCTCACCACTTTTCTCTGTCCAAGTGCAAGAGATATACTTTGACCTTGCCTTCTCTAATATAAACACGTAGCAACAGGTATAGACAAAGACAAACAAAGAAACAAAAAAAACCCTACCGAAACAAGACACCCCACTGCACATGCTTCTCCCCTTGGGGAGAGGACGAGAGAACAAACAGCATATGACAGATGTTAGCACTGGAAGGCTACTTAGGCACTACAGTGATCAGTGCAATAAAAGAACCTATCTAGAATAGAACAGAGAGAGAGGAAATGAATAAAATTGTAATGAAAAAAATAAACACAGGACACATACAGGGTATACAAGTTCCTCTTGGGCCAGCCTAGGTTTTGGGGGGAGGAAAGAGGCTTCTTAAGATCACAGGCTTCTCTAAAGCCAGAAAATAGTATTATTTTTACTCTTAAGAGAAACCACAGAAAACTGCAGAAAATAATAGGATTATGACAACTAGTTTTGTGAAACTTATAAACTCAAAGATGTAATTCATTAGCTTTGTGAACACTTACCCTCCACAATCTTAGCCCATCTGTTTGTTCCCATTAAAATCCCTCTTCTTTCCTGTGCTTTTGAAACTGTTAAGCTATTAGCCAGTTTACTGTCAAAGGACCTTCATTTGTATCCTTGGTTTTGGCATTTTGGTGTATGCATCCCATTTCTGTGATGAATACCTACTCTGACATTCCTTCTCAGCAAATAGATTGTGTTACAAACTATCCCATTATTGATTTTGTAGTAAGTTGAGTAAATCCTAAACCCTGAATAAGGCTTGGCGGTTATGTTTCACTGCTTCAGTACCTGATTGGCATTCAAATTGTGCTAACCCCTACTAAAATAGCTTTGTTGCAGTATGAAGCACAACTACATTTTTTAATGTTATACTTGTTCCAGTACAGCCAATTATTTTAATGTTTCCATACAAGGAATAAAAATAAATACTTCAATGTTTGTTTAAGTTGATGATTTTTAAGTGAAATGATTCTCTGCATTCTGTGCAAAATGCACTTGTTTCGTGACAAATTTTGGAAGCCAGCCAATTTAGGGTGAGGAAAGGAGGCTTACAAGTTTACAGGCAGAAACAGCATGTGTGTCCTTGTTATTACTTTTGATTAGATGTGACATTGTTGGGCTTGACACAGTACACTTAATAAAACAGGAAGTGGCAGATTTTTCCAAAGTTTATTTATATTTTTGATTACTTTTTACCCAATTCTTTGAATAAAACTGCTGCTCTGCATGTTATTAGTGACTGTTTGATCCTGTCTGGGGGGTTTTGTTTGTTTGGGTTTTTTTTTTGAGCCTTTATGAATTGCAAAAATATTAAAATTGTTTCCTGCTGTTTCCAAAGTGCAGCTGAATATAATCTTTGGTCAATCACTTAGCTGTAAATCAATTTTCCAATGCTAAACATTATGAGACAATCTTAATGACAATCTTTACGAGACACAAGCACACAAATGACAATCTTTATTGTCAGAGTGTTAAACAGAGACCTCAGGTCATACATAAGAGAGTTTGGAGATCACTAAGTATGAAGGTATCTGCTAATTACACTTTCACTAATAATGTAATAATAGAACTTACCATTTTATAGCACTTTACATCTTCACAGTACTGTTCAGCTTCTGATTCATTTTCACAGCCCCTACACCAGGTATGTAGGTAAATACCACTAGTTTCATTCCACAATATGGGTAAACTAAGGCACAGATAGGAATTTGCACAGATTTCATAGGGAATTGGTGACAGAACAGAGATTGCTCCTCAGATGCTGGAATTCCTAACTCACACACCTCTCCATATCTGGCTCACGCAATAGCTTCTCTTTACATAGGGCTAGATAGGACTTGGTCTATACTCCACACACCTTTGCAGGGATGTAAGTGGATTCAGGCATGCAGGAGGAAGCAGTCATTGCTTGTTAGCTATTCCTACCCAAAGCAGGTGGTTGGGGAATAAGCAGTCAGGGTGAGCAATGGGTGGAATCTTGGCAAGGCCTCCCAATACGTCAACAAACTCAGCTGACCAGTATGGGGAACCTGCAATTTGCCATTGTTAGTATAGGCCAACAGCAGCTTACCACCTCAGAACAAGAGGTAGTTAGGTCAGAAACTGTGCCACAGAGGGGTATTACTAAAGCCCACAGCCTTCTTGAGCTACTCGTGGCAGGACAGGTAGGATAGATTGCATTAAAAGGAGAACAGGGGCCAGTAATCAATGTGATAGACAAGCTGATAGGTTTGACTTTCATTTCACTAGGTAGCATGCTACAGACAAGAAAACATTACATCTCCTGCTGCAAAAAAAACATTGCAGTGCAGGTGGCTCACATATACTAATACTGTTAGTATTGGATATTTTGTTTAGTTCATTTCTTGGTCATGTATGTGCTCAGATGTTGGTTAAACTGCCTCTATATAAATCCAGGCACACCCACATCCTCAATTCTGTGTGCATATCTGGTTGCCCCATCTAAATATATATATATATTGGAATTGAAAAAGGTACAGAAAAAGACAACAAAAATGATTAGGGGTGTGGAGGATGTCTGAGGAACAATATGAGGCTAATATGAGGAGACATTAATAGAACTGGGACTTTTCATCTTGGAAAAGAGACAACTAAGGCGGTGGGTATGATAGAGGTCTATAAAATCAAGACTAGTGTGCGGAAAGTAAATAAGGAAGTGTTATTTATTCCTTCTCATAACAGAAGAACTAGGAGTTATCAAATGAAATTAATAGGCAGCAGGTTTAAAACGAATGAAAAGGAAGTATTTCTTCACACAATTCACAGTCAACGTGTGGAGCTCTTTGCAAGAGGATGTTGTGAATGCCAAGACTATAACAGGGTTCAAAAAAGAACTAGGTAAGTTCATGGAGTTTAGGTCCATCAATGGCTATTAGCCAGGATATGCAGGAATGCAAAACCGTGCTCTGAAGGATCCCTAGTCTCTGTTTGCCAGAAGCTGGGAATGGGCAACAGGGGATGGACCACTTGTTGATTCCCTCTGAAGCACCTGGCATTGGCCGCTGTCAGAAGACGGGATACCAGTATCCTGGGCTAGATGGGCCACTGGGCTGACTCACAATGGCCATTCCTATGTTCTTATATAATGGCAGCCTGGGTGTATGGCTAAAGAGAACATTATACAACATTGTCAGATGTGCAGAGCTGGAAACCCCAGCCCCAGATAGGGCCATATCACAGGGCCATAAAAATCCAACCTGCCACTCCTTACACAGCAGAGAGTTACTAACATTTGAGCTAAAGGTGCAGCCCTTCAGAAGGTTACAATGTGGCCCTCTGCTCATAGCAACCCTCAGCATTTATTACTGCATGCAAACTACCAGTTCAGTGATGGCTATTCCAAATATGGCACCCTGATTTATGCCTCAGATGGCCCTTGAAAGGCAGAAAATATGAAAAGAACTTTGGGAAGTATTGCCTTTGCCTTATTTTCCTCACCTTTCTATTACTTATTGGGTCCATGTTGGAGAGAGCTGCTCCTGCTAAGAGCCATTGCTTTCATATTGGTTATACATGTCCCTTGCTCTGTTTAAATGTCTTTATCTCTATTATGGATTTTTATCCAGGGTGTAGATAACTTTTCCTTCCAGCTAGCTGGGTGTGTGGAAAGTGAACTAAAGGATATTTATAGCTTTCAGGAGCTGAGAAAGGCTGCGTGAGAAAGTGGAATAGAAAAGCATTTTGGCACAAAATCATCCTAGTACTGTGTTCTATATGTGTCTGTGTGATCTACAGCTTGATTTTCAACTGGTGTAAATTGATCTAGCTCCATTTACTTCAATGGAACTAGGTCAATTTAGGCCAGTTGAATATCTGGCCCAAAGTCTATAAAACAGCTACTAGGCACATGATGTATATTATTTCTAGCATTGCTTGCTGGTGTGCGTGATAGATTCTGCTTTCTGACTTGCCGTTATTAAATGACACACTGGATATTTTGGAAAGGAATATACAAATCCAAATACTTTACTGATACTTAAATTATGGAAACATCTGCACCACAATATTTCTAATTTGACTACTGTAGTGTGCATTGCATTAAAAATGGTAGCAGTGGAATTAACCAGAATTCAGATAACCAAAACTATTATCATTGACCATCCCTTCATGGTGTACACCTTGTTATATAATGCAATTTACCTCAATTCCAGGACCTGGTCCTCATGAGGAGTATATTATAGCAGAACGGACACATTTCAAAAATGTGTATAGCAGTATAATAGTTAACTTTGCTTATCCAAGAAAAAAAAGGGACATATCAGTTAAATAGCCAGTTTCATGCTCATTATTTTTTAAATTGAGAGGTGATTTCACTTGGAAATTAAAAATTGAAAGACAAATTATCATTTGCAAAATAGTTTTTCTATAGCTTAATATTTTAAGGGCTCCAGAATGTCTCATTGCAGAGCAGCTAAATGATGAACTATTTATCAAAGTAGTGACGTTTGGCTTTATGGTTACAGTAGGCATCATTCTGCAATGAATGACAAATATAACCCATTTCCATCAACTTGACATTTGCTGTTTAAAGATCTGAAGTGGACACTTATGAGCAGACAGTTTTATAAAACCCACTCTATCATTAAGTTAAAACTCTGCCTTTTTCAAAGCTAAAATTTGGCTCAGTCGTTTTTGTAGTAAGAAGTGAGAGTTTAAGGGCTGCAACCTAGAAGAGCAGGCTAAGGCTTAAGGCCTAAGTGGAAAATGCCAAGTTAACAGAAACCAACCTGTGAACTTTCAACCTAACTGAAACTGGCACGGAGAAAATGCTGATACTGCAAACATACACATGTCCAAAATATTATTAATATCAAAATATTACTAAAAATACACAGCAGGTGAAGAAGGCACCAAGACATCCTGACACCAAAGAGATAACTGACTCCCTGAAATGACACTTTGATTAATAGTAATGTCTAATAAGTTGATAAATGGAGTTGTTTTGCCCAAATCGTCCAATCAACAGTAAAGGGTGGTATTAGACTATGTCAAGAGAGTGGCAACTACCTACGTCGAAGGGGCAGAACGAAATGATCCGTAACAGTGTATAAAAGAGGGTGTCAGAGGGAACGATTTTGTCCAGCCGAGGGGATAATGGAAAGTCCCGCCCTTGGGCTGCGTCCATTGTACCGCCGCACTCATATGTGAAGTAGAACCGTAGGTCACTTCTCATTGTGCCTCATTCAATAAAACCTGGCCCGGGTACCTTCGTTGCTCAGCTAATCCACGGTCGCATCAATTCATTCGATCGTGAGCACTGTCTCAGCTATCTGCATAGCTAAGACAGTACCTACACGAGGACACACGCACGCAGCCTACACTGAAAAGCACCAACACCAGTAACGCCGCTGGCAACAGTTTTCATGTGTAATAGAAAACAAAAAAAGAATGTTTTTAAATTTAAGATTTTTTTTGCTTTCAACTAAATGCAGCTTGATTTAAATTCAGGTGGCTGGTTTTGTTACTGATTATCCCTTTTTTTAAAAAATAAGTAGAGATTTCATATTAAGTTCCTACATACTGGAGGACTATTTTGTAGCTCATCATTTGGATAACAATGTTGCACTTTATGAATGACATGTGCGGAGTAAACACGCCCAACATTTACCCTACTTACACCATACCTGGAAGCCCTACTCTCTTTTGTTTGCACCCACTACATTCATTTTGTAATGGCACAAAGATTTCACAATGGCACCGGCCCCATCTCTGCAAAGGAATCTGCCTGCATGGACACTGATGTTGGTTCCGAGTGCAATGCTGAGCCGGATCCAGGCTACAGTTAGCACATGCCAGCATCTGTATACTTCCTGTGAAGCAAAGTTTATAGACTACAGATGTCACATTACCTGGGGTACGATCTGGACTGTTGGACAGCTGGATCCCCTCAGTTCTCCAACCTTTTACACTGCTTCTCTGTGAGACCAACCACTCCTGACCTGTTCACAAATAGTCTTCAGCCTGTAAATTACCCCCCGCTATACTGCAAAGGTGCTTCAGCCAGCCAGCCTGCCATGTTTGAATTACACTGCAGAGCGACACCAGCAAGTTCCCAGTCCCAGACTTTCCTCCAGAAATATGCGTTTTGTACTGGCCAGTACACTCCAGGACAACAAAAGCTCATATAAAGTCCATCATTTCATTAATAGAAAATCATATGAGCAAGCCTTATTATTTCAAATGGAGTTCCCCAAATACTTCAGTCCAAACACACTGGCTTAGATAAAACAATAAAACAAGTTTGTTAACTAGAGAAGGATAGATTTTAACTGGTTACAAGTAATGAGACATAAAAGTCAGAATTTGGTTACATGAAAATACAAGCTACATGGTTACAGAATTTGGTTACAAGCAACTAATAGCTAACTTAAGAAGCTAAAGTTAATTCAAAGGAAAGGATCTATCTCACCACATGTTCTAGTAGTCTTACTGGCTGCATCTTTCAGCCAGGATCACTCTCTAGGCTTCCTTTTTCTTTCAAGAGTCATTGATGCCATGAGTAGCAATGACGGGAGAGGCAATTTGTGTCCTCTGTTCCTTATTTTTATATCTTTACCTGCTGCTTGATAATCATTTCCAGTGGGGATTTAGGAGACAGGAAGTCTGGGAGATGGGAATTTCCATCTGTTTCTTTGCCAACATACACATTTCTTACTCACACTCTTTTTCCTACCAAAGAATGGTCACTTAATCAGGCAATAGTCAATTTGATTATACTGACACCTAGCAGAGGTGCTGACTAGACTTTTGTTTCTTGGGAACTAGTTTGGAACTGTTTCTCTAGACATGGAACATGTCTTTTACAGTAGAATTGTATAACATCACATACAATGATATCACACACATTTTACCAGGACAATAATGTTCAGCAGATTATGAGTTTTCAAATGATTTCTCACGAAGCATACTTTGTGCAAAATGTATCATAGTCTGGTAAAAAGAGTGAACATAAGGGTACAGACTGTCACAAGGGCAGCTTTCTGCACAGTTATGCACAGGGAAGCATGGTGAGTCTGGTGGAATAGGGAGGAGGCACAGCTCAGTGATACATCACTCTTCAGTTTGTCCAGTCTTTCTTCCTTTTGTGGTGCAGCTCTGCCAGTGACCATGGGATAGGGAGGATTCATTAACGAGAGATGATCTGTCCCTTTGAGAAATGATTTGCCCTTTTGATTGCCCTTTTGCAAGACATTGCTGGAGTGTAGACCTGTGTATGGGAATCACTCATCCTGCAGTCCCAATTTTGCCTTAGCTATTAGGACAAGTAGCACTTGTGGGAAGAAGGGACAACGGGGGGAAACTGTGACTTGTCACAAAGACGTAAAGGTAAACACACTGTTGCCCCTTTGCCCAGGTTTGTCTCATTTTGTGGTTTGTCTTTGGTAGACATGGGGGGAAGTGGGAAAGAAGTTCTGCAGCACTTGAGAGAATTATAGAAGATATGGGTTGGAAGGGACCTCAGGAGCTTATCTAGTCCAACCCTCCAGTCAGAGCAGAACCAACTCCAACTCAAAGCAGGACCAACCCCAACATGAGAAGTTGACCCCCAACATGGGAGTCCGCATGCTGGAAGAATACCACATCTTTCTTGAACATAAACCTGACTATTCTCACCATTTTAGATGATCAGTCCCAGGCTAAAGCTTTACTATGATATACCAAGTTTCATCTCAAAGTACATATTTACAGCAAATTGATGAAATCCTGGAAATAAGGTATATAAGGGAAATACAGAGGCAGCCTTTCCTATAGCAATGGTGCTGCTTTAGTGTTGTGTAGAATTTTGGCTGGAGGCACTGAGAACATCAGCTTTTTAATGAAAATTCAAAGCATCCATGGCAGTGTGAAAATTCTAACACTGTATTCCCATATTGCTCTTTAACAGCTTGAAGGGAGGAAAACTTCCATTTTAAATGATTCTTGGTTAATTTACAGAGAAATTAGTGGGAAGAAAACTTTCAGAAAGTAATAGAGTGGCCAAGTCACAGAACATCAAGTCTAGAAAAGTCACCTTAGCTATGCAAGAGTTAACCTGCTCCTTTCATTCTTATTTATGCCAAAGTAGTCTGTACTAGAATTTAAGTAGTTGTCAGATCCTCAGCTAGTGTAAACTGATCTAGCTCCATTGACTTCACCAGCTGAGAATCTGGTCTGCAGGTATAATCCTGGAGGAAAACATCCCCAAGACTTAAACTCAAACCTGGAATATTTATACCCCACATTTGTGATCTTGCAAGATAGTGAGAATCCTCAGTTCCTAATAACTATAATAACGGGTAAGGCTTTCAGCATTCATCCCATTAAATTTAATTTAGAGGTGGTGGGGGACACTGAGAAATGCCAGCAGGAGTTGAAGATTTTTCTGAGAAACACCAGCAGGAGCTGAAGGTGTTCAGTGTCTCACAGAAATGGCTGGGCGCTTTGCAGAGCTGGGCCCCTAAACAAGGGGGTGAGATATGCCTGTGACCACTGTGAAATATTTACTGAGACAGAGAGAGAGCGAGAGAGATCAGTCTTTCTCCACTCCAGTGATTTTTCTTGCTGCTGTTGCTAATCCAAGATCAGCTCTTAAATAGCCACAGCAATTGAAAAGAGGCATTGCCTTAAAAAAGACTGGGAGCTTTTTCTATTACCAACCTTCCCAGTTCCCTTCAGAACAGACTGGCAAATTGCCTGGAAAACATTATTTTATCTAGTGTCTTCCATACATGCTGGACCCCAGAATGTTTTACAGGGCAAAACAATGCAGTTAAACATGGAAAATCAAAGAAAGGCAAGAAAAAGATAAGGTAGGGAGAAAAGAGAAATTTCCAGATAGGATTTGAATACAGATGGAAGCTGTTGGGACACAGAGGGGTGGGAATGCTGTTCCAGGTGCCAGGCACTCTACAGGAGACATCTCTTGCACAGTGTTGAGTTTGTGTACAAAATCAGAGAGGGGGAGGTATTAGACTCCTGGAGGGAGCCGCGCACAGCAATTCTAAAAGGTTGGCTGGAATAAGTCCATGGAAGCTATTAAAATCACAGACAGCAATTTTGAACTCGATTCTGAAATGCATGAGGATCTCAAGGAGTTAATTCAAGGATGGACTGATGCAAGGTGGGATTCTCTGTACACTTGACTGATAGATTTTTAAGGTGAAAGGGATCACTATGATCACCTAGTCTTACCTTCTGCAAAATGCAGGGCAAAAAATTTCACCCAATAATTTCTGCATCAAGTCCATAATGCCTGTTTGAGCTATTACCTACCTTTTAAAAAGACATTAGTCTTGGAAAAGTGCACAGCAGCTGTATTCTACAGGTCTAGGGCCTAAAGATATAGATCTTGGTAAAATCACAAAGAGGGAAATTGAAATAGTATTTCCATCACTCTTATCCATTCCTCCCACTTATATACAGTAGTACCCTGACTTACGAGTTTAATTCGTTCCGTGACCAAGCTCGTAACTTAATTTGCTCGTATTTCAAAACAATTTTCCCCATTAAAATTAACTGAAATGCTATTAATCCGTTCCCGCCCCCCAAAAACCACCCCAATTTTTTTACATGTTTTTAAATAAGAAAAATGTACTTTATAAACAACAAATAATGTATAAAAAATAATAATACATAATAAAAGAGAATGTAAAGAAATAAACTGGTTTTATTAAGTGTACAGTATTTACCTTGAAGGTCAGACGAAGATGCTGGCGGAGGTGGAGGCGATTGGCGGAGGAGGTTGGGGGAGTTTTTCATTTCGTGCTCTATCGCTTAACTTAACTTACTCGCTATACACTTAATGCTACAATTTATTGTGAAATTTAACTTACACACTATGCTACACTTTATCGCTAAACTTAAATGCTACTTTTTTTTTTTTCACTTCATTTAATCTTCTTCTTCTTCTTCACTGACTTTTGCCTTTTTAGGCACACTTTCCTTGCTTTCCCTTGCAGGGCGTTTCAATAAAAACCTGTCCAAGGAGGTTTGTTTCTTCCTCCCTTTCAAAATGTTACAAAAATGAGTCAGGCAAGTGTCGTTACACAGCGCCAACGCACGACCTGTTGCAACTTTTTCAGGGTGTTTCTTTTCAATGAACTCGGTAATTTTCTCCCACATTCCCAACATTTTCTTAATCTCACTTGTACGGATAACCTCCTCCTCCTCTGGCTCCCCCACATTAATTTCCTGCAAAACCTCCGTATGCTGCTGCTGCTGTAGCTCCTTTAATTCCTCTGTCGTCAGTTCCTCGTTGTGCTTCTCGACGAGGTCGTCAACGTCTCCTTCATTCACTTCCAGGCCCATGGACTTTCTGAGGGATACAATCTCCTCCACCACTAACATTTCCGGCTCGAACCCTTCGAAGTCCCTTTTGGACACAACCTCAGGCCACAGCTTCTTCCACGCAGAGTTTAAGGTCCTCCTTGTGACACCCTGCCAGGCCATGTCGATAATTCTGAGGCAGGTCACGATGTTATAGTGTTCCTTCCAAAACTCTCGAGGGGTAAGGTTTGTGCTCTCCGTAACCTCAAAGCAGCTCCGGAACAGATGCTTGGTGAATAGCTTTTGGAAATTGGAAATGACCTGCTGGTCCATGGGCTGCAGGTTAGGGGTGGTGTTGGGTGGAAGGTAGCGGGCCTTGATAAATTTGAATTCCTCCAGGATGTCATCTACGAGGTTTGGTGGGTGCGCGGGAGCATTGTCAAGGACGAGAAGGGCTTGCAGGGGAAGGTTATTTTCCACAAGGTACTTCTTGACGGCAGGACCAAAGACCAGGTTTACCCACTGCACAAAGAACTGCCTGGTGACCCACGCCTTTGGGTTTGCCCTCCACATAACCTGCAGTTTTTCTTTGAGAATCTTATGAGACTTAAAGGCTCTGGGGTTTTCCAAGTGATATACGATTTGCGCACAGTGCAAGGGTCAACCATAGGTTTGTGGCCTGGCATGCTCTTCTTCTCTGCCGTTATATACGTCCTCCTCAGCATCTTCTTCCAGAAGAGCCCTGTCTCGTCACAGTTGAAGACTTGCTGGGGATGTATCCTTCGGCTTCTACCAGGTTGGCAAACGTTGCAATGAAATCCTCAGCTGCCTTCGCATCCAAGCTTGCTGCCTCACCATGCCTGACGACGGAGTGAATGCCAGTCCTCTTTTTAAAATTATCAAACCATCCCTGACTGGCTTTGAATGACTCTTCCGATGCTTTGTCCGTTGATGTTCCCGCTGTCTGCTTCACCAAATCCCCGTAAATGTCTCGTGCCTTCTCACAGATGATGCTATCTCCTGCAAGCTGCTTCTCCGTCAACCACACCAACAACAACTTCTCCATCCCTTCATGGACAGAGGTCCGGAGCTTTGAAATGATCGTAACGCCCTTGGCTGGCGTTATAGCCTTTATTGACTCCTTCTGCTTCAAAATCGTACAGATCGTAGAAGTACCACAATCGTACTCCCTCGCCAAGTCAACAACACGCACACCTCGCTCATGTTTTTCGATGATTTTGTGCTTTATATCCATGGACATCATCCTTTTCTTCTTCTCAGCACCGATCTTGGCACTCACTTTCTTAGGACCCATGGTTAAAACAAGGAAATTATCCAAAATAAATGCGGAAAATAATCAAACAAGCAACGTTATCCGACAAAGATGCGAGCACGGTGAGATAAACACGTGAACTGAACGCTCGCATGCTTCCTCCTAGTGGCAGCGGGTGGCGTAAGCTCACTCGTAACTCAGATACTGGCTTGCATCTCAAAGCAAAAAATCGACCGCGCGACGACTCGCATCTCGAAAAACTCGTAAGTTGACTCGCTCGTATGTTAAGGTTTTACTGTAGTTATAGTTGGGAAAGGAACCCAAGAGTCCTTATTCTTGGCCCTGAACACTAGTCACAAGACCCTCCTTCTCCCATTTGTCACCCATGTGTTTTCTCTGCCTCCTAGTCCCAGTCTCTTTCCTCTTTTATTCACCAATCCCTCTCTCTTTGCCTACTATTCAGCATTCTTTCCCCACTTTTCCACTGACAGCAATCCGGTTCAGTCTATCTTCCTACTTCTCCCCTCCAAATTTCTCTTTGTAACCCCTCTGGCCCTGTCTCCTTCATACCAGGACCACATCCTGGAGGTGCAATGTGCTTCTCCTCACAGCCAGGAAGCAGCAATACTGGTTGCTAAGCCTTCTGTCCAATGTGCTTCTCTGAGAGACACAAGGGAAGGGAAGTACGGAGAAGCAGAAGAGTAGGAAGTCATCTGCCTGCTCAGAAACCCCAGGAGCAGCTCTTAGGGGCTGAGGTAGCACTCTAGGGGCAACTTCACTCATTTTGTGGTTTATGAGCAACACTTCGGCTGGCATGTGAGAGGGAGGAACAGCTGAGGGTAATTTGTGTGGCTGTGACTCCATGAGTGACACTGATCAGGTATGATAGTAATAGTAAAAAGGTAGCATTTCTGGTGCCCACCTCACTGTGTTAGTGAGACAGGTACCAACCTGGCCACCAATGACCCAGGGACCTCCCCAGAAGAAAGCCTGACTTTCTACAGCTTGAGCTAAAGAACAACACTCTCAGACAGAGAGCAGGGACAGACTTGCATCATCTGTGGTTCAAGCCCAGGGGGGACATGTAACACACACTGACCAGTGTACTGCACTAGCCCAGTGAAGTTTCAATAAAATGCAGTCATTTTCAACCACCATTTGAAAATACCTCTTGTGCGTAGCACATTCCAGCATGGCAACATGTTTATTTGCTTATTCCCAAATTTTGCCTTACGTAATACACACCCAGCTCTCATTTGGCCCTTAGTGATTGTGTTTTTAGTTCGGTCCAGAGTCTAAGCGCACCACAGAAATCTCGGCAGTAAACTTCTTTTCTAATGGCTGAAGAATTGTTTTCAGAACAATACTTGTCTGTGTGGGGCTGCGCTGCCCTGTTAAAGATAACCCAGTGGCTCTGCTCCTCTGAAGTTTGAGCAGAACACCGCTCGTATCGCACTCCTCCTGCTTTAATAAAAAGAATGAAGAGCACAACAGCTCTGTTCTCCCTTTTCATTCCTTTTTTTATTGTACGGGTTTTGTTATTCAATCATCTTCATGAAACTGCCAAACATTTCAGCACTCCAGCCTTCCTTAAGAGCACCACAGAAGCTTGGAACGAGCCTCCTGAGGAAGCTTTGAAGCAGGCGAGAATGCCAAATTCTGGCAGTCTCATAAAGGAGTGGAGAAAATATGTACATACTTGGGTGTAACTTACAGTTAGGAAAAACATTGAGTCTTTGCAAACAATGGTATCCTAAACTGGTTTCAACACCCCTATCGCATTTTTCACTAAAAGCTTTTCAACATCTGAGTATTTGAGTGCTCAGTGAACTACATCTTATTCCCACCCCCAGACCCCCAAAAGTAACTCCCCAGTTCATTGAAAAGTCAGTTTACACTTTATTCCATATTTAAATAGTAGTTCTCTGATTTGCTGTACCTGGTCTAGACGGGGCAAGGAATTTTCTACTAGCAAGGAGATAAATTTTGGTAGAATTATGTAGCATCTCATTTTAATGCCTACGGAAAAACAGAATGATGATTCCTATGCATCATATGTTTCATGAATATGTGCATAAACAGATTCATTGCACTTCTGGTTTTACAGCTGTAAGTCAGGCTTAAACAGTATATAAACAAGAAGCAAAGCCCATATAGCTTTGCCATATCATCTCAAGGCTGTTTCATTGATCCTAGAATCACTCACATAAACACACCAGCCAAGATTTAAAATAAACAAACAGTGCCTAAAGTTAGGCCTTTAATTCATAGTTAGGCATCTGCAGCCCAGAATCACAATGGTATTTACAGCCCAGTTTGATGCTTTACTGTGATCCACACAAGTCCCACTGAACCACAGAACTACCTAAACTCATTCAGTGCCTATCTGTCAGGTAAAAGTTCATCAGCATGTACGTTTCTGCCCATGTGCACGTCCACTGCTGCTGCACTCTTGGCGTCTGGATGCCATCTCCTGTCCCAGCCCCAGAGTAAGCCACAAACTAAGGGAAGGTAGGTGTACACATGCCTAATTTGCATGTGCAGCCCAAACCATTAGGCTTGCTCAGAGGCTGCCTACCAGATTGGGCCCTCTTCAAAATCTGGTTGGAGGAAGAAAGGGTGGTGCCTGCCTTATATCATTTAGCCCAATGGTTAGAGCACTCACCTGGGATGTGGGAGACCCACTTTCAATTCCTCATGCTCTGCCAGAGGGGGAGAAAAGATTGGAACAAGGTCTCTCATCTCTTAGGAAACTGCACTAACCACTGACCTCTAGGATATTCTGAGATGGGGCTGCCTCAATCTCGCCTGTTAAAGATGTTCCAATCTGGATTAAATAATTAGAGTCATTTGAGTAGTGGAACTAGACCTTGGGTCGTCCACCTTAATGCATGAACCCCCATGCTCACTCTCCCTCTGGCCCAATGACTCTTTCATTATTTATACACCGTGGAACAACTTCAACAGGAGGAACTGAGGGAGCCCCACCTCAAAATATCAATCTCCTCTTCCTTCCGCCCCACCCCTCTACCGTTTTGTCTGAAATTAGACAGGTGCCTCATTCATTCTCAGAAGCAATAATTTAGGGGTTCAACTGCCTGACTCCAGGAGGAGGAGGTTCCCATTCACGGATACATTCCTCTTCTTCGTATCATCCATTGGCTAGCTTAGGTGGGGTGGCATCTACTGTGTGGGCTTGTGTGGATCACTTTCCCAATTCACTATGGAAGGAGCCTAGGCACCTCACTCAGACCTTGTGGACTGCAGCGTTTTTTCTACAATTTTCTAGGCTCCTCGAAGTTAGACATTGCAATGTTCAGCATCACAATGGCTAAGTCCCCTAGTGAATCCAGCCCCAAATAGCTACACTGATTTTCAAAGGTGCTGCTGAGCTCCCTGCAGCTCTGCCCATGTTGTCATCTGTCTAAAACTGGCCTGGGTATTTTGGAAGTTATAATACATCCTGAGGTAGGTAGATTAGTGGACAAGGTGCAGGTAAGAAAAACACATACTTGACCATTTGTTTTATTGCACGACTCTTTGATTATCACCTGTAGACCATCTTTCCCTACACTTTCCTCCCCTCCAAAAGCAGTGCAGACAGATCACAATAGTTAATAAGCTGCATTGCCTTGTGCACTTTTAATCTGCAAAGAGGTACAGAGCAACTGACAATGTACTATGTGTTATCAAGCTGTGACTACACTGAAGGGGTCTGCATTAATATGAGAGTGAAATGAGACTGCACTGTGAGTTATCAAGCTGTGAATACATTGAAGGGGTCTGCAGTAATATCATAGTGAAAGTCAAGCAGCTCTGCAGCCGGTGTAAATCACCGTGGCTTCATGGATTTGATCTGGCTCCTTGCATTTGCAGCCATGTCCTGTTTTCTTTACCTTATGAAATCCATTCTTCCCTTCTCTTTAGCTTTTTCTCCTGCTTTTGTTTTAAAATATCTAGAATTCCTCCCCTGCTGTTCTGAAACTCTGCCTTGTCATGGCTTTCAATCACGCTTATATGTGGCACTTTAGGTATTTAAAAGAGAGAGTTTCACACACACTAGGAAATCAGAACACTTCTAACATGGAATTTATTCAGTCAGTATCTTTCTGTGTTCTCCTGGTTACTAATGAATATATTTGTCTTTTCTTCTCCTAATACAGTGTCCTGTGTAGTGAATTTATAATCTTATATTACAAAAACACAAAATTTAGAGATGGCAGAGGCCAAGGCAAGATTGCTCCCTCTTTGCTAGTGTTTTGTCAACTCTAGTTTTAAATGATCCAATCAAAAAGACTTCAGTCACATCCCTTGGGACACTGCTCCACAGCCTAATATATCTTACAGTCAAGACATTTTTACTGAGGTTCAGTTTAAAATTTCTTCTTTTCATTCCATCCCATTGCTCCCAGCGATAACCCTGTCTACTGCACAATTTCTCTCACCCACATTTGTGTCAACACCCTTCAGATACCCATAGACTGTTAACCTGTCACCTCTTAATCATTACTTTGCCAGGCTAACTCCATTTAACTACATTAATCTTTCCAAATACATCAATTCTTCCAGACTCCCTTGATCATTTTCATTGCTCTTCTCTGAGCTCCCTTCAACTTGTCAGCATCTTTCTGGAGCCGTGATGCCTGGAAACAAATGTACAATAGATAATATGGTTTATGGCACATAAGTCCCATCAACTTCAACAGGGCTGCTCACATGCTTAAAGTTAAGTAAGTGAAGTGAAGTTAAG
This sequence comes from Mesoclemmys tuberculata, assembly GCA_007922155.1. Taxonomy (NCBI): domain Eukaryota; kingdom Metazoa; phylum Chordata; order Testudines; family Chelidae; genus Mesoclemmys; species Mesoclemmys tuberculata. The sequence goes on from ML675641.1 coordinate 6,429,773, forward strand.
GAAGGGCCACAGCCCCGAGCACAGGCCGTCAAAGGGGTAGTGGGCCAGTCTGCCCAGCAACCCAGGACCCAGACTGCGATAGGTCCAGCCAACTGGCCAATCCACCCTGAGAGGGGTGGGGCTTCTGCCAGGGGAGGCAGGGTGGGAGGATAAAAGGCAGGGCCCGCTGCTCAGTAAGGGACCGGCTGCCAGCGGGTGCAGATGTGCCTTCCCTCTGGCTGCAGTGCTGGCCTGGTCCCAGCTGGGCCGAAGCCCAGAGCAAGGCCTTCCCTGAGCCAGCGCGCCGGGAGCGGCCCCGCTGCCCAGGGCCCCAGGACTGGGTAGGGCCCCCAGATCCCAGGGAGTGGGCCAAGCCCCCGGGCACTCTGGGTTGGGAGATTCTCCCCCCCCCCCCCCAAAGCTGTCCTTGACCTGGACGAGCTGCCAGCCGCAGAGCTCCCAGAGGCGGGGCTTGACTTGGACAAGCTGGCAGATGCCGAAGACCCCCGAGGATCCTGTGACCTGGACGAGCTGCCCCTCCCCGAGGAGCTCCCCGCCCTGCTGCCCGTCAACAAGGAGGGCCTGCTAAGCCTGCCGCAGGCTGTGTATCCCGCCGACCCTGAAGACCCCGAGGAAGGAGGTACCTGGGAGTAGGGGGAGAAAGTGGCCCAGGGACAGCCATAGTTGTGGCTGCGGCCAGGGCCCACCCCAGTTGGTGTGTTGCGGTGGGACCCCGCCGGCACAGTGGCAACACTTGTACCACTGGTAGGGCCCTGGGCTGGGACGCAGTGGAGTCGGGTGGGCCTGCGCCCCCTCTCCCACCCTTCCCTGCAGACCCGGGAAACCGCATTCACCCCTGGTTGCCGGAGTGAGCCCCTGTTGCTTGCCCGCCCTGGCCACGGGCCGGGGCAATTGACTGCTTGCTTCGTTAATTCCCCCGCTTTTGCTGGAAGGTGCAATAGCCTTCCTCTGAGGCTGGGCCCAAGGAAGGGCTGCAGCAACCAGCCCGGAGTGAACGCCAGACTACAGTCTGATTCATCTGAACATTAGCCCCATCACAAACATCCTTTCTTAACTTTCTCTTCTAAAAGCTAAAATCAGATGCCATGTACTAGCTAGTGAGAAACTGTGGTGTAGGCTGGCAGCTCCTCACATCCCCATTTAACTGGGCAAATAAAAATATAGAACAGCTAGATGAACAAGACTATCCAGCCTGGCTTCTGTAAGGAAAATGGTGCAATCTACAGCATTTATTTGAGTGTGTCAGCATAAAACTAGAGAAGAATCAGTTATTATGCATTCTAGCTGAGATTTCTGTTTTTTCTTCTAAGATGCAGTTACTTTCATTTTTACCTCCACTAACATTATGTCTTTTTCATTCACCTGGTGAATCCTGCCTAGATTGTATAATCTCCAGGGCAGAGAATCTCTCTGTTACTTGTCTGTGCCATGGCTAGCACAATGGAGACCTGATCCCAGACTGGGGTTCCTTGGCGTGACCATAATAGAAATAATAATAATATTTTGATTTTCAGTAAGCTTGTGACAAAGGCAGCCCCAAGACGCTATTAAAGGAATCATGAACTCATGGTGGGGAGAGAGGTGAGAGGAACAGTCATGGATCAGAAACTGGCTAAGAGGACAAAAAAAAGTAGGAACAAGAGGTCAGTTTTTACTTATGATGATCATGTTGTTATATGTTGAGGCAAAGGGCTTGCAAGTTTCAGCTTAGCAATGTGACCCACCAATGCATCCCTGCCAAACCCTCTCTTCTTTTTGGAACTAGAAGTCTCAAATCTGCTTTTATTGAGCTCCCGCAGGGAACAATCCTCCCCTGACAACAGGATGGACAAGATGACTAGTAGTTCTTTTCCAGCTTTCATCTCTGATTTATTCACCCTTCAGGCATGTCATAAGCTCTTCATCACCATTTTGGAATTATCCAGCTATCAGCATTTGTTTCAAACCACCTCACATGGCGCCCAGTACTTTTCTGTACAGGTTGAACTTCTGCTTCATGTCACTAACTGTCTTTACTGATTGAGCATGACAGACAAGACACAATAGCTTGCCCTTCTCCATCCAGAATCTTCAATGAAGCCACATGAAGTGTCTCTTTAACTGGCAGTTATGAAAGCTTTTGTCCCCATCTTATGACAGGTACATTTCTGCAAAAAGACGCTGTTGCATATTCATTCACCACAGGTCAGCATTCAAGAGACATAAACAGTGTGTTTTTGTATGTACACTATGAATAATGTCTCTGATTTCTCAAGCATTTAATTATTCAATCTCTTTTCTTCATGAATGTGTGTAGTACTGAATATGCATGGATTTGTGCAAAGCATTTCCTAGAACCTTCTTCTCTAAGTGCTGGAAATTTGTCAAAATTAAAAAAACCCAACACTTTTTCATGCTTCTTAGCATAAGAAAAAGCAAAAATGAAAGCATATAGGGCCGGTGTGCTGTAGTATGGACAATGTAACGTTGAGGTTAGAGCACCGACATGCCAATCCTGAGAACTGCATTCTAGACCAGCATACCCTGGTCTTCCTGTGTGAAGTCAAACAGTCCTAAATTTTCAGTAGTGGCCATGATCAGGGAGGGGTACAAGATTGTAACAAAACAATCTGGGTTTCAGAGCTGCACAGCATCCATAATATAATACCTATGTACCTTGCTCTAATATAGCACTTCTCAGGAGTAGGCCTCATAGCATTTAAACAAAGGAGGATGGTATCATTATTCCCATTTTATTGATGGGGAAACCGAGGCATAGGGCAGTGAAGTGACTTGCCCAAGACCACTCAGCAGGCCCATGGCAGATCTGAAAATCTATTTCAGGTCTCCTGAGTCCTAGTCCACTATTGTATCCATAGGTAATGTTGCCTCTCTCAGACCTCAACTGGAGTTGTTCTGTGCTCAGCACCTCTTAAAACCAGCCCAAAGGTCTTCCAAGTTGGGTATGCCAAAAATGGACTTGCCAGCTCTGAATATGTGAGCCTTAGCTTCTTTTCTGTGAAACCAGTTTCCCCCCTCTGTATCACTGAACAACAGCATTTGAAAATAAATATGCTGTAAGGTCCTTGATCTGCAGGTGAAAAGTCCTTCTATACACAGAGTGTAATTTGCAGTAGCTTCATTTTACAATGCTCTACTTTACAAAGCCTTGTTTGTGGTGTGTATGGCAAGGTATGTGTATCTCCTCTGTCTACCTATTTCACGTTCTGAGCAAGTCAGTGGGTCCTCTTGCAGGAGTAAGAGGTTCACTCATGCCACTCTCCTTGCAGGATTGGTCCCCATGGAGATAAGGCAAGTCAGACACACAGCACTGTGGGTGATCAGAAGATGGGTTTGAGACAGCAGTGTGGGACTGATTTCTTTGCTTTTCAGTCAGGAAGTATAGCAATGCTTCTTAGTCTGGGAGGGGGAGGGTGGAGTGGGTAGTTTTCACATAATACATGTGATTTTTGGGGAGAGGTGTAGGATATAAAAAGATGCTTGGTGAGCCAGATGAGGGAGCTCATTCTAGGCAGGGAGGAAGGCATGACAACCAGCATGTCAGGAGGAGACAGAGAGGATGCTGAGGTAGGAAGTTTGAACAGGGCACACAGAAGGAGAGGAGAGCAGAAATCATTACTTCATATTGCTATTACAGTAGTGCCTCAAAGCCCAGCACTGGGGTCTCATTTTGCTGGGTACAGTGTAAACCCAGATAGATATAGGCTGTGCCCCAGAGAGCTTACAATGTGAAAGAGAACAATGGAGGAAGGGCTCACAACATAGATATAGCATGCAAAAAGTAAACAAGTTGGCAACTGGCACACTTGTGTTGGTTGCCTGTTTTGCTGTCATTGGGTTGTTTGGGGTTTATTGTTTTATTTCAAGGGAGAGTGGAGGTAGGGCAGGGGGATCAGTTTATAAGTCAGAGTAAAAGAGAAGTTAAATGATGGGAGGGGAAGTGGGACAGTCATAGCTCATTGCCTATCTATGGCCAGCAGGCAAGCTTCTGAAGGCCTCAGAATAGAGAGAAGTCCTAGTGGAAGTGATGTGGTAGGAAGATGAGCTTCACATCAGCATTTTGAATAGATGTGATGATGTTAGGCTGTGGTAACTAAGGCTGAACTGGGGAGAAACTTGCAGTAGTTAAGATGCAGAATGATGAGGGCTCCTGAAAGAATTTTGGTGATGTGGATGGAAAAAAAAGGCCAGAGCTTGAAGATATTGTATAAGAAGTAGCAAGATTTAGACACTGCCTGGATGTAAGGATCTAGAGAGGGCTGAATCAAAGATGGCACCCAAATTACGGATGGTGGGCAGATGTGGGTTTGAATGGAGAGAGATGAGCCTAACGTGGAAAGAGATTTGAGTCATCTACATACAGTTGATAGTCCAAGTTATGCAAGTGGATAAGATGACCTGGTGGTGGGATGTAGAAGCAGAAAGTCCTGTGACAGCTGAAGAAGGGGTAAGTGGAGAAATAGCAGAGGATGGCATCACAAAAGCTATGGGAAGACAAGTTTTCAAGAAGAAAAGCATCATCAGTGGCACTGAAGGCAGCTGATTCATGATGGAGAATGAGAATGAACTATAGTCCCTTAGATGTGGCTAGGAAGAAAGCATTAGAAACTTTGTTGAGAGTAATTTTAGCTGAGTGTAGAGGACAGAAGCCAGACTGGAGCGGATCTAGGATAGAATTGGAGGAGAGGAACTCCAGACAGTGGATGTAGGCAGTGTTGTAAGAGTTAGGAGATGAAGGGGAGAAGAGAAGCGTTAGCAATAGTTTGAGAATGAGGAAGGTGACAAAGGTGTTTTGCTTTGAGGCAGGGAAGATGTAAGCAGGGACCGAAATGTGCAGACTGTAGAAGACATACATGGGATTACATTTAGAGATAAAGACAAGTGGTAATTAATGAGACACAGAGCAGAAGTAGACCCTATATGCAAGATCAGGCCATTAAAGTCTTATTTCTTTATGGCAGTACCTTACCTTCCTGTATATTCACTATAGCAATAAGTATGCTATTGGTGCTCAGAAAATAACAAATCAACAGTTATTTATTGCAGTTTATATAGAATGTTGATGTGTTATGCAAAAATCTGTAGTTAATTTTTGAAACACTGAATCTTTATATATAATCAGCAGTACACTGGGTCATCTCTGTTCTTGCTGTTTCTAATTCAAAGACGATATAGAAGGAAACTGGAAATAGATGCTTGTCAGATTCTGCCCCTGCACATTGGAGACCATTACCTCTAACAATCACTGTCTATGGTCTACAATTGAGCCCATCATAAGAAATAAAAAGTATCAAAAGAAAACACTGTGAACAGCACAGAAAGAAAGTGAAAATAAAGGCAATTGCTTGCTTATTGGAAAATCTGTTGGTGATTAGAAGTGTTAGGTGATTTTGCTACTGTGCAAACAGTTTCAATTTTACTGGGTTTCATTTAAAGATACAAGTAATACTAGAATTCAGTTAAGTCATGTCTAAAGTCTGTAGTGTGTATTTCCTGTCTTACTTCATGTGAACGTGTCTCTCTCTTTACCTCCAGATAAGAATATAACCCTGCAAAATACAATGTTAGTTAGAGAGGAATCATTTTTAAGTCGAGTTCATGACAGGTAATCCACTGACAGCGCTGGAAAATGCACTCCTCTTTTTATCCACACCATATACAGGGGGGAATACAAGCTTTCCAACACCATTCTGCCAATGAGTCTGATTTGAAATGACCACATCTGATGGAGAAGTTAGTTTAGGCTTTGACTTGAGTTTAAGACGGAGTTGCTAGTACAAACCATCTGAGCCTGACTTAAACTCAGCCATTTTCCCTAGCAATGCAAAGTAACTTGTTTACTGCTAACTCGTTTTAGCACATTGAATTATAGTTCAGGGTAGACTTCTACTATCATTTGTTCATATATTTAATTGAAGTTACAAATTCCTCCAGGCTTGGTCCTGCAATTCAATAAAGCATGTGCTTAACTTTAAACACATGTTTAAGGCCTTGCCTGTGTTAAAACCAGAATGCACAGCATTTTGCAAAGCCTTCAGTTAAAATACTGAAGTTGGTAGATGTACAGAGAAGGTATCAAATAAGAGTCGTGAAGTGGCAAAGAAACTTCTATTTGGATATTAAATTATTATAGCCCTTACGAATACTGCATATAGTCAAGCTCTTAGCAATAGCAGATTGTACTGTAGTTTTTCCCTGTATCAAAGATGTTAGATCGTGAACTATTTTCAAGATGCTCTGCAAGGGACACAGACATTATAACTAGCACAAATTAATCTTTTTCTTTTTTTTTTTTTGGCTTGTTGTTTATATTCTAAAATGAACTGTTGTGTAATTTAAACTGGCACTCTATTTGAAGTTTTCCTTTAAAAATAAATCTTGGTTGACATAGATTTATATGTTGGATTGTAATGCCTCTTTTTAATCCTCCAGATCCGTTATTTTTATGCTACTTTGGGTGTTTCTGAATTTTTAAAGTGTCAAACCATATACATTTCAAATGTCCCTTTAAGCCATTTAGACACTTCTCTCATTACTGATGATGAGTCAAAATCATTTTTTGGAGGGAGTAGTGTATAGATTTATCTATCTCATTTACCCTGGATATAAGTTTGCCTATAAAAATGGGAATGTAACAATATTGCAGCTGTGCTAGACATTTGCCAGTTATTACTCTGTGGTTTTTTTAAAAACCTGTGTGCTAAGGGCTATGAGGATTTCACACTCCAAATCCCCAGTGAAATGATACCTCTTGCCAATATCCACGGAGCAGTATATCTAGTGGGATACCAGAACTTCCATAATATTTCTGAAAAGCTTAAAGCATCCAGTTGGTTCAGTTATTTCTGCAGACTACTTGTGCTTATATCCCTTATTATTCATTCAGTCTTTTAACTTCACCTCCTAGGCAAAAGCGCAAGACTATAGTCCTGGTTCAGGAAAGTGCTTTCCTGAATCAGAGCCTAAATTACCTCCATATTAGGGATGTATAGTCCCGGTTGTTCCTAAAAGCAAAACTGACAACTCCAACCTGAGATTGCCATGCATTGCTGCATGCCAGGCTATTTATAGAGTCTGGGATACAGCATGTGAGGGAGACTGAGAACTCTATTGCCTAGGTAACTTACAATGAGAAAGTATTAAGTCCTAACAGACAGTGGCTAATTCACATATGTCCTATCCCCTAACAAACATTTTCTGCCTATGGTAGTTCCAGAGAGGCTACCAACCAGCATAATATTTAAGTTGCATGTGTGCCCCTTACACCTCATTGTCTCTGATTATGGCCTTTAAAATAAATTAGAAATACAAGCTGAAGATCATTTCCCCCAGATCATTCAAAAGTAAATTCAAGAGTTCATGTATTTCATTTAGGACCTGATTCTGTTCCTATTGACCACAATGGCAAAAACAACCATTACTTCAATGGGAGTAGGGTTTTTTCTTTTATGAGCCATGTCTACATTCATGGAGTTTTAAAAGGCATTTAAACAATGTTTTATCTGATCAGCAGTGAAAGTGCATGGGGTACACCGAAGACAAAGAAAAGGAGTTTTGTATCCACAAGGATTCATGACTGGACCTCTCTCACTCATCCCATTTTGAATAACTTTCTCACTATCATGCAGCAGAGGGTGTAAATAAATGAGCATCTTCACCAGATGTGAAGGCTGTTGAAGTTAAAAACCTCTTAATCCAGATTGAACTAATTGATTATCTTTACTGAGGCAAATGTACACAGCTGCAATGCTGTAATGCCAAGGAAAAAATGGGTCAGTATGACTCACTGGTATTTAAATAATCAATTTTTTCAATAATAGTGAGTTTCTCTGAAATGTATAGACAATAACAGAAGGATACCAAATTGTCTACGTCTACACAGCTCAGATGAAGTTTTGCGGAAGGTTGTTGGTGGTTGTATCTGAAATAAAAATATATAAATGAAAACAAAGTATTTTACAGTCCTAAAGATCTTTAGAATTTTTTCAATTCTGTTTGCAATCAGAAAGCAGATTAAACCAAAATATTGCCATTTCCATTTCTCAATGAGAATCCAAGATGTTTTCTTGATAATACTAATGGGAGTAGAGTCTTTCGCTGCCAATAAAGAATGCAACACAGCTGCCTTTCTATAACAGTAATTGATTAAATTATTGTATATACACCATCCTGTCGTTCAAAAACCAAAAGAGAGCAAGAGGGGAAAAAATCTGTTCCAAGTGGAATACATTATTTTTTGGTTTCCATTTGTCAAGTGGATTAATTTTCATTCATTTGGCACCTTTTCTTCTGCTACTACCAGGAAACATTCCAACTATTGAATTAACAAAAATGATTGCCTTCATTAGTGTTAAATAGAAGATATGGAAACACCTTGCTTATAGTTTTTGTGGCCAAAAAGCCACATTATACCAAAACAAATCCCTGGTTTCCAAAAGGTGCATGGTTTAAATAGATTATATCGGCACACCAGTCCTGCATTTCAAAAGTAGAGCCCTACTAGTGCTGTTTCTTTATCTTGGATAGACTTTATTTCTCTAAAGTTAGGGCCTGATCCAAAACCCAGTAGAGTCAGTAGAAAGATTCCCATTGACATCTTGGCAATAAGATATAATTTTTCCTTTGTTCTGTTCTTGCGTCATAAACAGGAAATTCCCTTGGTTCAATTCTCTGCTCCCCGACAGATTTTCTCTGTCACCTTGAGCAAATCACTTAGGCAAGTGAGACTAAGTTCCCCAACTGTAAAATGGGGTTAATGGGGCACTTCTCTACCCCACAGGATAGGGGATAAAAACATTAATGATTGGGAGTCAGATATTGTGGTAATGGCAATGATAGTACCCAGAGGGCAATGATAGTACCCAGAAAAGCTAGAAATTGGGAAGGATTAAAGGCCAAATTTTCAAGAGTGGCCCATCTGAGGCACATATTACAGGTCGTTTCTTAAATCCACGTTTAGCCATAGCTCAGAATTACATGTCATGCATTAAAGTTTGGGGGTGGGAACTCCATTGTACTTCGATCCAGCCATACTAATCAGTGTTCTACTATCCAGTTATTAGCAGTTTACATTTATTGTGGCATCATATCTTTCAAAAACACCCTTCCTTTATGTGGAAAAAGATGACAGTTAAAGATGAAAGTTAGAGCTGCTAGAAAATATCCAGCATGAAAACAGACAGATTTCTGTCAGCCATCTTTATTCAGCTGCTTCCTATGTACCTTCATCACATGAGTTAAAATAGCAACACACATTGTGATGGATGGATTAATGTTTACCACTGCCCTTTACTGGATGTAATGAAGAAGACATACCCCTGGGTTAGATCAAGCGCCCTCTGCTGCACAACCAAAAATGAGCTGCTCTTCTAACCCAACAGGTAAACCAAGGATTTTTGAGTCAAAGACCATGAATTTGATTAGAGTGAAAAGTCATTTTATCTGTCAAAGGTCTTGTAATGGGGGAGAAGGGCATGAACATTTTGGGGGTGGGGGGAGAGTTCACTGGACTTTGTACATATTGGATTGAGCTTTGGGCAAACTTTGGGTTAAGTCACCCAGCTTTAGTTCTGAGTGTCTCCCTACCTGTCCCCTTGCCACATCTACAAGTACAGATACTTGATGAAAGCTATGTAGAGCCACAGTCTCTGATCTGATTTCATCCTCATCTTTCCTTCACTCCCTCTGCTCTGCCTGGTCTTTTTCCTTTGTTTCTTGTTTTGATGCCTTATTTCTACTTCTCAAACAGCCTCTCAATTCCTATCCAGCAATCACTCTCATCCCTTCTTCCATCACATCCCTCTGGTACTTCTTTAGTTTAGCCTTCCAGCCTTGACTTTCATGTTGATGTTGTCCATCGCTGTATTCTCTCAATGGGCCTAATTCAAAATCAGAATGGTAGTGTATGGTTTTGCATTCTCTTTTGCACAGATGTAAGATGCAGGGCAATGGTGAATTGAGTACTATATGGGGTCAGATTCTGTTTGAAGTTACACCTGGTTACATCAGAGCCAATGGGCTTGCTCCAGATTTACACTGTTAAAGAAAGCAGAATTGTGCTCATTTTCACAAGTATCGTATTTTATCAGCATTGCTTTTTAAATGTCTTAGCCCAGAGATTCTGCCTTACATGCTTTTAAAGCATTGTGTACATGAACAGGGCTACATAAATAGTATGTAAATAGTATGTATTAATAATGTGTATGAATAGTATGTATTAATAATGTGTATGAACCTTTCCTTTAAATTAAAAAAAGTTCAGAATGCTTTTTGATTTTCTACATCCATTTTGTTTAGAAAGGACTTGCAGTATTGATCAATTTTCAGGATTTGCTGGTTAAAAGCTGCAGTGATATGCCAGTGTAGTTACTCTGTGAAGGGCAGCACCAGCCACCCTGCCAGTCCTGAGTCACCCTGAATATGTCCTGCCCAATTTCTGAATCACCAGACACTTGGATCATTCCCTTCTGGTTCATCACCCCTGATGGGATGAAAATAAACAGAAGTGTATTTAATAGAAAAAACACAGATTCAAAGATGCAGTGGTAAGGGGAAGCAAACACATACATTATACAGAAAATAAACATAAAGATGCAATTTGAGGCCTTTCACTTCCATACTAGATGCAATCACTTTTCTAATACAAGTTGCCCATTGTCTCAAAACAGTTACTCACCATGCCCAGCTCTGGCTACAGAAGGAATCCACTGTTCAGACAGCCTCCCTCCTCGAGACTGTCCCTCAAGTGCTCGATAAAAAACTTCAGTTCCAAGCCTGCTTTTAAAAGGTTTTTTCCTTTCTTTTCCCCTCTCAGTCCATGCTGACTCCTGGTTATTTAGAGTAGGAAAATTCCCACTTGATATGGGGGCCAGAATATTCTTTTCAATTTCACTCATTTCAGTGTTTTCTGCTACCTCCCATGGTCCATCACCTTTTCCTGGGCAGGACAATAGATAGTGGCTTTTTTTTTTTTGGTTTTTTTTTAAGCTGGTTTCATGTCAGCCACTGCCCTACCCTGCCTGACTGTCACCGCTCTGCACAGATTATGAACATCGTCTTCACTATAAACAAATACATACATTTACAGCTACAGTCTGTATACATATCTCAGAATGACTGCCAAGCTCAGAACATTACAAACTTTCATAAAAGACCTTCCTTGGTGTATATATAGTACCACAAAAACATTGTACGCCATCAGTTGATTTAAGTGCCCATTTTGGGGAGTTAAATCTTTCGTCTTCTAGTGGGGGTGTCTGGATCCATTACCATAGCACCTAGAAGCCTTAGTTAAGGACCAGGGCCCATGGTGCTAGGCACATAATTGCTTTGGGGTTTAAAAAAAAAAAGATGTTTAGCCATATGAGAGAGATGTAGGTGACAAGATTTGAAATCTACTAAGGACATTAGGAAGTAGGTTTTCTATGTGCTCCTGAAATGCACTTATCTCCTCAGCATTTGTTACAGTTGCAGTGAAAGCCTTATTCCGTTGAATATGGGAAACTACAATTTTGTGACATTGTCCAACAGCAAAAGAGTGTTTTCAAAGAAGTAAATCCCATCTCTCTCTTCAACCTCGCTTTCATGGGCAACCCCTCACCAGCCCTGAATACATATACAGTAACTTCCGTTATTCTGGAAAAAAATTATGACTGTGTAGTAAGACATAATAGATCAGAAGGAAAAAAAACATATTAAGAAGTAATGTATTGTAACTCTTCTTTTCCCCTGAAATAGAGGGAAAAAGATCATATATTGGCATGGGGGTACTTTGAAGAGCTGCATCTCAGAGATCGTATATGTGCAATATATAGCAGTTGCCAAGGTAACTAGTCTTTTTTTCTTTCTTTTTTTTTTAAATAAACGTGTTGCCAAAGATTCCTTGTTTTCATTCCTTGGCAACACACACACACTTTCTAACAAACTGGTAAAAACCACCTGTTGCCAGACCTTTTTGTGTTGATTACCAAGCAGTTGTTAATGACAAATTGCACATAACAGAGCACAGAAAATGAATAACCTTCCCCTCAACCCACAATCCAATCCCTTTCCTGCTATGAACACTTACAACAGTTCTAATACACATGATCTAGATCAAAAGGAAACAAGCATCTCATTATGTATTGAAATAAAATAAGCTTCTGAACTAGGTAGGCTAATCTGCAATGCCATAAACAGGGTGACTACACTTTAGCTGCCTTTTCTGCTGTTGCGAAGCACCTCAGAAAAAGTTATTTAAAATAGCAATAATGGATATATGTTTCTGGTCAGTTAATAGCCAGGTTAAACATTAATGACTTGTCAGTGCCTGTTAGAAAATATTAAGCCTTTCAGTCCTTTACTTTCTGTATATTTGATTTTATATGTCTGTGACCCGTCCGTGCCCAGGGTAGCCCACTGATAATGCCAGGGTCAGGGCAGGCTGTAAAAGGAGATCAATTCTCCCAGCCTGGTGGGTGACACTGAAGTCAGACTTCACAACAAGCCACAAACAGTGCTTCTGATTCCCCCACACTGGTTATCAAGAAGCCACTGTGCAAATACACACATTTTAGTGTGCACACTTTACTGCATTTTAGTCTCTGGCTCCCAAACTGCCACTAGGTCCAGTAAGGAGATCAGTTATTTAAACTCTATGCTCTTTACTCAAAAGATTCCCTCTGATCCCAGAGGACCAGCCACAGTACCAGATCAAAATAAGCTTGGCTCTTACCCAGAATACCACGCTGCCAGCCAATCCTTTAGTAACTAAAACTAAAGGTTTATTATAAAAAGAAAAACAAACAATAAGAGAAATGTTAAAGAATTAAAGCAATCAGATACATACAAATGATTTGAAAGTCCATATAATCAGGTTTCTAGAAGAATTGTGGAGTTGCAAGCTTGTATAGTCCCTCTGGTACACATTCAGCACCTGGATGGGTCTAAGTCTTTCAGTTCAGTTGCAAAGTGTGTTGATCCAGAGGTGTGTCTGCAGCTGGACAGGAACAAAGACAAAATGGTTTCAGTGGTTTGATCTTATATACCCTCTGCCTCTTGCCATGCGGCTTGTAGAACTTTACAGGAACCAAATGGAGTCCAGAGTCACATGGGCCAATCCTGGTAACTCTTCAGATATGCCTGTAGCTCGTTCTTGGGCCTTTTGCTTCTGTAAAGGTCTTGATGGGCCATTAAGCAGGCTATTGTCCTGTGGTCTCTCTGTCTGGGGTGTGTGTTCTACAGCACAGTTTGAAATACAGGGATATCAAAGAGCTCCATAATATCCTTCACACATATCACACATGAACACAAATATTATCTTCTTACTCAGCACATTATAACCTTTCTAACAGCACCTGACATGGTATGTCTCCATGAGTCACTATGATTTTGACATACTGATGTCAAATAACACAAATGCCCCCCCTCCCCACTCAATACAGTCAGCATGACACCCCCAACACAAGACTGGTGTAGAAGGGAGCAATCAGAGCTCCTGAATACACCTCAAGGGCCCCCCCAATCGAGTCAGCATGACAATGTCAACTACTTTTTAGAATCTTTGGAATATTAACAAAGATTATGCTGAATTTTAAGGCCCAAAACACTGATCCTTGACTGATAAGTAACCCAGTTCAGGAATTCTATATGTTAGACTGCATGTAATGATCTTGCATGCCTCTATGTCCATAGAACTCCAGATAGTCTGGGAAAGCATTCCCTTAATATATATATGTATGGCTTACATAAGCTTATATAAACCTGGGAAGCTGATAAGGGATAATTGTTACAGCAGATAGGAAAGAATAATTATGGGGGAAGAAAGACCCACTGAAATATATTATTTTGTGAGCCCTCTCAGCTGAAAATAATTATGCCTTCACACATAAATCAGGAAAATTGAGAATGTAATGAAATGACATCAAAACATGTTTCTTTTGGCAAAAGAGGATTCTCTGTTTGGAAACCATGTATAATGACACTGGTATGGGAACTTATTTGGCAAATGAAATCTCCCACGACCTCCAGATATGGTGAAGGAGAGACATAGCCAACTCTTGGTGTGACAACAAAAGGTGGTAATGTATCTGTTCTTTCTGTATAATGAATCTTGAGGATGAAATCATTACAAACACTTGAACAAGCCTGACTTTCTACCCAGTAGAGGACATTGATAATGGGTCACACTACTTAGTACATTACATGTGGCTGATGTCATCTAACTTCATGTCTTAAATAAGGCCCTAGCTCAGCAAAGCACTTCGGCTCACATCTAACATAATGGGATGACTCAAGCTTTGCCAATAGCTGTGCCACGCGCTTAGAGCTAAGCATGCCCTTATGTGTTTTGCTGGATTAAGCCTAAATTCTTAAGAGGATGCTGGCAACGTATTGTATGATTTTTCTAAATCCGTTTTCCCTCTCATTCAGTCTGAAGAGGAAATAATTGTTCCTTTACAAAATGTGTTTCCCTGCCCTGGCCCTTACAAACTTTTGCATTCTCCTTTTATTTTCGCAATCTTAACTGCCTTGGGTAACTGAACTTGTCAGTGGTGTGTGTTAAAGTGCACAGATGCCAATTGCCATTAACATAAAACCTTTGAGTCACCAACATGGCTATGAAAGTACTATACACAAAATCAATTATACAAAATTTGGACTCAGCCTGCGTCTGTCTGCTTGCTCCTGCCCCATATTTTGCTGTGTCGGATAATCACATCGCTAGACCCAGTCCAGGAGGGGATATGTACTATATTTTTTCACAATTCAAATTTTGTAACAAATTGTAATGTGTAAATAAAAATGACAAACGGACTAAAATCTGATTTGCTGGTGTGGTTCCACCAAAGAGACAAACTGAAATAAGTTACAAAATTGCTGGTTAAGCAAACCATTGGAGGGTACTGCATAGATATGTTAACTATTTTCTGTGTGCTGCAATCTCTTATAACCAAAATCACACAGAATGAGCTTGGGGAACAAATGGACCAAAGGATTAGTAATAGGGTATACATGGTGCCCCTAGGTTTAATCTTCACATGATGGACAGTCTGATTCAAAACCCACTGACGTTAATGGAAAGACTTACCCTTAGTGGCTTCAGTCTAGTTCCTAGTGGATAGTTCTTCACAAAAAACACAACCAGCGCTAACTGGAACCCTCCCTTACCAGGGCAAGCCAGTGAATGACTGACAGATCCTTAGAATGGATTTAAACGGTGGGCCACAACTTTATTAATTATTCCTTGGAAGGGGCATTATATTTCCTGTCCCAGCTTACATGTAGGAGGCATTTAATTGGTTGCAATCTGGGTTACAAAGCTTTTACCAGGAACAACACAGTAACTCAGGATAGACCCTCCCTGATCCACCCCATGGACTCAGTTCAGTTGTGAAATCTCTTCCCCCACCTAAATTGAGTCCCAGCTCCTGGAAGTCAGAGGTATAGAGACACCCGGAGCATGGGCTTGCATCGCTGACCATCTTGTCAAATACCCATTAATGGATGTATCCTCTATGAGTTTTTCTAATTCTTTCTGAACTCAGTTATACTTTTGGCCTTCACAAAATCCCCTGACGATGAGTTCCACAGCTTGGCTGTTCATTGTGTAAAGCACTTTCTTATGTTTGTTTAAACCTGCTGCCTATTAATTTCATTGGGTGACCCCTGGTTCTTGTGTTACGTGAGAAGGAAAAAAATACTTCCCTATTCAATTTCATCACACCATTCATGATTTTATACACCTCTATCATATCCCATCATCTCTTTTCCAAGTTGAACAAGCCGGTCTTTTTAGCCTCTCCCCATATAGAAGCTAATCATACCCCTAATCATTTTTGTTGGCCTTCTCTGTACCACTTCCAATTCTCATATATATATATTTAGAGATGGGGTAAACAGAACAGCAGGCAGTATTTGAGGTGTGGGCATACAATGGATTTATACAGTGGCATTATGATGTTTTCTATCTTATTATCTCTCCCTTTCCTAATGCTTCCTAACATTCTGTTAGCTATTTTTACTCCTGCCGCACATTGAACAGATGTTTTGAGACAACTATCCACAATGACTCCAAGATCTCTTTTTTGGGTGGTAAGCTAATATAGACCCCATCATTTTTTATGTAAATTGGGATTATGTTTTCCATTTTGCATTGGTTTGCTTATCTCAACATTGAATTTCATCTGCCAGTTTGTTCCTCTGTAACCCAGTTTTGTGAGATCCCTTTCTAACTCTTTACAGTCAGTTTAGGATTTAACTCTCTTGAGTACTTTTGTATAATCTGCAAACTTTGCCATCTCACTGTTTACCCCTTTTTCCAGATCATTAATGAATATGTTAAACAGCACCAGTCCTGCCATTTACCTCTCTCTGCAAAAACAGACCATTTATTCCTACCCTATGTTTCCTAGCTTTTTACCAGTTACTGATTCATGAGAGGACCTTTCCTCTTAGCCCATGACTGCCTTCTTTGCTTAAGAGCCTTTAGTGAGGGACCTTCTCAAAGGCTATCTGAAAGCCCAAGTAAAGGCTGTAACTTTTGGGAGCTAGTCAGATGAGTGAGTCAGGCAGATCACTGCATGGACACATTGAAAAGAATCCCAGGCACAGATGGAAGGACTGTTCATCCAGAAATCTGTGACTGACTCACTCAAAGACTGCCTCAGACTTGTGGAGTAACTAACCACCTGTTGTATTTGTATGTGATTAAGAGTAATAAGTGGAGACTTCTGGTAAAAGCATTCCGAATGGAATTGCTGGAGACCAATAAAATAAAGCTTTAAAGTTAAGAACACTCGGTTTTGACTTGTCTATTCCAGCCATATAGCAGGTGGAGGGAATGCATTTCCTTTGGTTTATTTTCTGATACTGACCCACAGAGACTAAAAGTTACTGGGTTGAGGAACCCTGCATAACAACACTAATGATGTGGGAGAGACAACAGCCACTATTCCATTGTGTAGGCTGGAGAATTCTCTGGTGTATGCAGGGGTCCAACATAAAGTCCAATTACTTGGGTTTCAGGTGACTGAGGTTAAATTCACTCTTAACACAAGAGTTTAGATAGACTTAACTGGTGGACATAGGCATGTGTGAGGGTTTAGCAATGGGAAAAATGTCACCCTAGATAAACAAACAGCATTGTGCCATAAGGTGGTCCATCCCTTTTAAGCGTACGTCCATTAATTTTTTTTAAAATGCTTTAAAAAACCCCAACCCTATAATTTATATCCTATTTGTTCTAATGAGGCATTTTCATATTATATGTTTGTTGAGATTTTCCAAAGGGCTAGAATGGGCCTCCATCCTGCAAACACACATGCTCAACTTTAGGAACACACATAATCCCCCTCCTGTGTAACAGTTAATCCCACGTGTAAACACTTGCAGGATTGGGACGTTTGCTTGTGATTGTAGCTGTTGAGACACTTGCCTCAGTGCCACAATTTATATTTTTATAACTTTTTTTTTAATATCATAAATGGAAAAAAGTGGAGTTACTAAAGGGAATCCCATTGGATGCCCCTTATATTGTACGGATGTTTATTTTGAATACAGACCACACAGAGTCCAGGGTTTATTTGCAAGTCAGTGATCTAGATAATGGCCACAAAAATATTGCACTCCTCAGTGTTCAGAAAAAACCTGCTTAATAATTGGAGACCTTCCTTGCAGTGTTAGCATTGGGTGGAGGGAATATTTTTTGAACTGGTTACAGAAATGTTTTCAGTTCAGCCCCCTTCTAATTCTCCTTTGGTTTCCTCTGATTTAGCAGTGATGATTTTGATGGAAGCACTGCTGTTGCTTAGTGATTTTACTTTAATATTTAATCAAAAAATATTGTTTTTTGAATCAAAATAGCTGTTTCTATACTCAGACCAGCAGGCTGAGCAATGATAAAAAGCCTTTGTTTCATGAAAGGCACACTCAGTGGTGGTAAGCTTCGTAATGAATCCTCATCTTTAATTGGAGGTAAGGTTTTAGCTCTTCTCTATCTACAGTGTCTCCCAATGATTTACTGTCTGTGAAAGATGCCAGTTTGATGGCCCTAGAGATTGAAATCCTCTGTTTATCTGCACAACAGACACAGCATGTGCAGGAAGAGTACAGCTCACACACTGGCTTGCTAATAATTTCCAAGTCTGACCTGGAAGGACCACCTCTAGGGTTAAGAAGATAACATTCTCCATGGCTATTCACCCCACTACTGAGACCGTATGCCGGGGTACCAATTAGTACCAGCTGAGCTGGTGGTTTTCTGATGTGTTTATTTTGGATAATAGAAGCATTATAGAGGAGTGAGCGGAAAAATGCCATGTCTCAGGGAAGAGCTGTTTTTCCTGTAAAGGATGTAATTTTTTTTTTAAATTGCTTTTGTATTCCTTTCTTTCTCATCACCACTGAAGTAATGGATTCATCTGCCCTGAAGACTGACATTACCAGCTGACACAGGGATTCCCCCATGCTGTGCTTAGTCATGGTTATGCATAAGGGAGGAAGTTTCATTAAGGCCTCAATTCAACATTTTGTTTTACCTTGTAGAAATTATGAAGTGGGTTTTACTCAGAACAAGGAGTGCAACAGAGGCAGGGTGCATGAAAGCAAGCCCTGGCCACAAAAGGGTGCTCCACAAGTGGCAATCCTGACAAACAATCCTTAGTCAACCCCACAGTGAAGAAAATAAAGCAGAGGGACTGTCTTTTTTGTTCTGTATTTATATGGTACAGTGGAGTCCTGGTCCATGACTATACATTGCTGCAAAATAAATAACCATGATATTTAATAAAATTCTTAGAACCAGATACATAGAATCACAGAAGATTAGGGTTGGAAGGGACCTCAGGAAGTCATCTAGTCCAACCCCCGCTCAAAGCAGGACCAACCCCAACTAAATCATCCCAGCCAGGGCTTTGTTAAGCCGCACCTTAAAAACCTCTAAGGATGGCGATTCCATCATCTCCTTAGGCAAACCATTCCAGGGCTTCACCAGCAACCTAGGCTATGTCTACACAAAGTTGCCGCCATCAGATCGACTAATCTGGATCGACTGAGCGGTCACTGAAGACCTGCTCAGTCGATTTGGAAGTCAACGCACTAAAACCACCTCCTCAAGTGATGTAGTGCTGCGTCGACGGGAATGCAGTTCCCATCAGTGAAGTGCAGTGAAGACAGTGTGCAGAAGAGAATCACAGCAGTCGATGGGAGTTACGCAAGTTCTTTGCCTACTTTGCGTAACTCCGGTCGACTGCTGCCACATCGCCAAGGTAAGTGTAGACCAAGCCCTAGTGAAAAATATTTTCCTACTACCCAGCCTAGACCTCCCCCACTGCAACTTGAGACCATTGCTCCTTGTTCTGTCATCTGCCACCACTGAAAACAGCCTAGCTCCATCCTCTCTGGAATCCCCCTTCAAATAGTGAAATGAATGAATGGACACCATTTTATTTATTGTGCAGCCTATCCCTTAACCTTTGTTTGTAAATGATCTCTTCAGAGAGTAAACGCTGAAGGACAGTGTGAGCTCTGTCTCGGCAGCCCCTAGCACACTGTTCACATTACACAAATAAATAAGGAGAAGACTCATTCAAGGAGCAGCACATTAGGCCATAGATGACAAGTTGCCTTTGCAACCATGAAGCACTAGAAGCTCTGATGCTGACCCTCCCTTACATGCTGACTGATTTAAGTATGACCCTGAGGATTCCTCTCCCATAAGGGGAGACATAGAACTAGCAGTATGACAGCAGTGGGCACAGCAGGGAAAAGTGGGGCAAGGGCAGAATGAGATTGCATTTCTTGGTTGCCAGAATGCCATAGGCAGCCAAGTGCACCTCAGAGGCACTGAATTGCACTGGGAGACTAGACTTGTGCCAGGAAGGGCTAAGACCAAGAAGACTTAAAGCTGCCTTTCTGCCATCCCCTTTCTGAGCTGCACTAAGCACAAGTCTGGTGTGGCACAGCTATGGGCTCTTGGTTTCTGATGCAAGGTGAACGTCTGCAGGAACTGGTGATGCCACCACGAATGGGTTGTCTTCAACATTGGTGGCTCGGGTGTAACTTTCACCAATTTTCTTTGTCTTCTTAGAATAAAAGCAAGTGCCTAATCAAATCTAAACTCTATATATTTAGCTTACCCACTCCATTCACAAGTCTCCTCTTTCAGCCTGCTCACATCACACTCTATAAATGCCTCAACAATACACTGTGCTGGAGTATCAAAAATACTGTTACAAAAAGCACCAGGGCCCACCTGTCACTATCATATGGGGGGATTCAGCTTCTGTCCTGGTGTGACACGCTATGCCCCATGTACACCCTTATGGTGTGATTGTGTGTCATTCTTGTTCACCCTTATAGTGTAAGTGTGTATTGTTTAATGCAAAGTATGTCACGTAAGGTGTTTTTGGAATGCTCATGACATACTGAACATTATTGTTATAGTAGTGTGTTTCTTGCAATGTCATATGTGTGGTTATGAGATTCTGCTATGTAATGTTCCCAAACATGTGTCTCAAATTGCTTAAGGCAGATCCAGGTAAACACTAAAGGCACAAAGGTAGTTCACACCTCTCTAAGACATGCATAAAACAACCTATCTCTTCCAGAAACAATGGACTGGACTAAGCATCTGATAAGGGGATGCTCATCAATTTAGGACATGGATAAAACCATGGATACTTTTGGTACCTGACCCTGAAGCGGAGGAGAAGGGCCGGAGGAACATGTTAAAAGGGGAGACATTTCGGCTCTCAAGCCAGCTCTTGCAATCCATCTACAACAACATCAAGCAACTGAAAGACTGTCCACCTGAGCAAGGCCTGGCTGAAGGAGTCAGCCAGCCTGTGGTGAGTGTTATCTAAGACTGGAAAGTTACTTAAACTATTAAGCTTAGTTTAGAATGTAATTGGCTTTTAATTTACTTCTGATCAAATCTCATTTATAGGCCTCTGTTTTATAGTCACTTAAAATCTTTCTCTACTTAATAAACTTATTTGTTTGCTTTATCTAAAGCAGTGCATGTGCTTCAGCTGTGTATAGAGACTTCATTTAAAGAGACAGAGCTGATGCATATCAATTTCTTTGATAAACTGACAAATTAATATGAGCTTGCATGGTTCAATAGGCAGCACTGAACATTGCAAGACAGCTGTTCCTAGGGTTGCATCTGGGACTGGGGATGTTCACGGGGTCATTCTATTACATAATCCCATGAGTGGCTGGCCAGAAACACTCATTCACTAAGACAAGAGCCGCTTACTTGCAGGGGGCTGTGCCTGGGGTGACCCAGGAGTTGGGGGATTCACACAGTGTAGCAAGTGCAAGACGGGCTCCAGGAATGAGGGAGTGGGGTGAGACAGTTATACACCAGGCCAGATTGCAGAGGGGAATGTCACGCCTAGTTATCACAGGACTTGTGGATAGGCAGAGTTTGCATTGGTGGCCACTGCTACTGAAGAGCCCAGTCCTACTTCTGTTAATTATTTAATTAACTACTGGAGTATGCCAAGTCTGTGGAAATATGTCTAAGTTTAAGTGTTGGTGGTGAAATTAAATGTCATGTTACTCATGTTCACCTGCAGAGTAAAAACCAGTCTCTTGTGAATAGTAGTCAAGCAGCCTCCAGCTGTAAACATTGACAATCACAGGAGAATGTTATTTAGTCATTTACATTCTAGCAGTGGGTGTGTTTTTACTGTGATATGTTGCGCTGGGACTCAATGCAAATTACCTATTTTCAGATGCTTAGAGCCTTTAGAGTGACTGGCTTAAAATTTTGGAACACTTATCTCTGAGTTTCATGCCTACAATATATCAATGTAAGCTTTGTGGAATTCGGTTGGGTTATTTAATTTAAATTCCAGCCTTATAAAATTGCAAAACAAAACAAATCAGAAGGTGTCCCCCTGCACACACACATGCATGTAAGTTTTTGGGCTAAATGGAAAGTTGGATATTTTTAGAGCATTTACGGGGTGGGAAACAGAGTTGGCAGTAGGCATAAGCAGACCATGCAAGTGCTTAAGGACATGCAAGCAGCTCATGGGGGCCCCCTATTCACTTTTTATTATGTGTTGTGTGGGAGTTGCGGGGACAGTCCTATTTAGGGCCCCCAATAGGCTAACACTGCCAGTGGTGAGAGGCGCAGTGAGAGGAGCAACTTCTTAACAAATTTTTTCCTTGCCCATACTAAAATATATCAATCCCTGAATAATGTTTATATACCAAACTTTGCTGGGACCATTCTAAAGAATAATATGTCATATATACAGCAAGCAGTTTAACAGTAATGCAGAGACCACAAAGTGGTTGGACCAGATAATCAGATGATGAAGAATAGCAAAGTCTAGTGTAGATAAATTGAGAGATGACTTGAACCTTAGGCCAAAACTCAAACTTTTCCTGAAGTCTGAAAAATTCAATTCACTTATTTTAAAATGGATGTCTGTAGTTCCTGATAGTAGTTGGGAACCAAGGTACAAGCATTAAAATACCATCAAAAAGGTGGCACTAAATTATGTCCTGCCACATCTGAGTTCAGAGGTACCAGAAATCTGGCAAGAAATTCTTTTCTCACTACATTTCTAGCCTAGCTTTATGGATTGTAGCGATGGTATTTATATGGCCCCCCATTACCATAATATCTGAGTGTCTCATCATCTTTAAAATATTTGTTTATCCAGCCTCTCAATATTTCCTGTGTGACAAGGTAGTGTGATCATGCCCCTTATACAGCTGGGGAGAGACCCAAGGTCACCCAGGAAGTTGAGGGCCGAGAAGCAAACTGAACCTATGTCTCTCAACTGCCAACCTAGAACCATATCCACTAGACCAGGGGTCGGGAACCTATGGCTTGCGAGCCAGATGTGGCTCTTTTGATGGCTGCATCTGGCTCGCAGACAAATCTTTAATAAAAAAAATAATAACGTTAAATATAAAACATTCTCATGTACAGTGATCCCTCACTTATCGTGGGTATTAGGTTCCTAGACCCCCGCGATAGGTGAAAATCCGTGAAGTAGGAACTGCTCTCCACAGTGAAATTGACTCTGCCTTGTCAATTTCACTGTGGAGCAGGGCACACTCTCGGCAGTGAAATTGACGCCTTGTTAATTTCACTGCGGAGGAGGACACACTCACACACATGTTTAGTTTTAAACATATTGTATGGCTCTCACGGAATTACATTTTAAAATATGTGGCGTTCATGGCTCTCTCAGCCAAAATGGTTCCCGACCCCTGCACTAGACCATCTTTCCTCTTCAGGAGAAAGATTTGGACTAGAATGCTTCCAAATTCTTGAGTGAAATAACCATAGTTAGACATTTCAGATTATATTTGGGCTTTTACAACTAAGGCTCACATGTGACTAACGAGACATGAGATTTTCATACCATGCTAGCCATTGTGGGTGTGATCCTCACACAACTATCAAACCACAGTGCAGCTTCTGGTAATTGATCTTGGCATCTTTAAAGTACAGTTAGGTAAAATTAACAGTATATTCTAGCAGGAAAGTTCAAAGTTAACAATGACATCTTTAGCCTTCCTCTGAAATGCACAATTCCTCTCCTATCCTTTATACCTCCATTTCTTTGTGTTTTATAGGATGTATTAAAGTTGTATTTCACAAAGGAAAGAACATAGGCATTTAATGCAATAATGCTATACATAAGGTTATGCACAGTAGCGTTACATACTCTTACAAGTAAATGAGTACTTGGAACACTGTTGCTATACAGTGATAGATCCACAAGTACATTGGTTGGTGTGCAGCATTTTCACACGTAGGTATTTATTGGCATATTCAGTCCAGAATTCCTATAGTCAGGTAAATATGCAGGTATTGTTTATTTAGGGCTCTATGGGATTGTCCATGAACAGTGGGGGGGGGAGATGGATGAGGGTGGAAGGAACCTTCTTCTCTTCCTTGCACACCTGTAGTGCTACTATCACACAAGGAACATTACACTCAAAGGGGGTAGGGATGGGAGTGAGAGAGGGCTCTGCCTCTATTTTGCACTGTCTGGCAGATTGAAGCCAGCATAAGGGGGAGTCAGGAAACACCTCTAAAGGTAAATGCCACTCCACAGAACACTGCCCCTACTGCCTCTGGAGGCAGCCTTCCCAGCTGTGTATCTTCAGGCAAAATCCATTGAAAGACTGGCACCAGTGCCCTTTCCTTCCATACCCCTTTTATGAGTCTGTAGCTTGCACACTGAAGATCTAGGCCTCAGAAAAATAAGACTGACATTTCTAGATGCAGTGCAGCCATAGATCAAAGCCATGCTCTTCAGCATTATCCAGACTTGCTGAAAAGACAACCACCCACAACTTTCAGCTATAACTGGCAGTGCCAATGGCTTTCTGCATCTTTGCTGACATTAAACTGCCACCTTGTTTCCATGGCTTAGACTGGATTTGTTCTATTGTTTTAGAGCAAAGGAATGAAGTAGCAATTTATCGCCCATGCTATGCCCAAAGCTATTGGCATGGCTCTCACTGACAGAATGCTAACAAGGAGCCTCACTAATGATTACTTTGTTAATGATAACAAATGCCACTGTGGCTAAAACTATTATGAATGAAATTGCTAATACAGCAACTTTCAACATCTTCCGTAAACTAAGGAAGTGAACCCAGGCTCTAGAAGTGTATTGGTATGGTAGCAATTCCACTAAGGTCAAGATGTCCTAAAATAAAGAGAAAGGTAAAAGAAAACTTGTGTTACCCATAGATAAAAACAGGCTGTTAATTATAACCAATTACATTATCTGCCATAATAGTTGGAAGTAAGCGCTGCCTCGTTCTTCTGATAAGAATCTTCACAGGGGAAGGTACAGTAATAAGAAGGAAAGAAAACACTAAATTGTCAAATAAAGTTCACGATTGGATGTACCTTTTACAGAGTTTACTTATTCTTTTGTCTGAGCCAAAGACTGTCTTGAACAATATGTCCTTGGGGAGAATACTGGCATTGCTTAAAACAAGCCCATTGTGTCACAACAGTCTCTGAACAGGAGAATGAAATCCTGAAATGTAAGATAGCGGCAAGATGACAGATTCTTATCTGAGAATCTGAGCAGTCACAGATTGACTAGGAACAAAACAAAACACAAAAAAAATAATGACAAATAATAAATTCCTGAAAACTGAAACCTGCTTTTAATTAAACTTACTGATTGTATCAGAAAACATTTTTTAAACATAAGTGCCTGCTTGTATGCTATGCCATTATTTTATGCTGATATAAGTGTAAGGTGTATAAATCTGTTACAGTCAGATGATGTGTGTGATTTATAGTTACACATACTTTATGGTGTAAAATACGTGACTTGGAATGGTTAAACCAGACTGGATAAAGTAGGAAATATCCTAAATTTTGTACAGATGCTGAACCAAACCTTATTTGATGTCTGAAAAAAGTTAATAGCTATACTTGACTTCTCCAAAGAAATAAATGCTTGGATGTGTAAAGGAGATGTGAAAAGGTGCTTGAGATATTTGTTTTGGTTATTAATGGTTGGGGAAAGAAGAGACCCACCACCATTCCAGTTGTTTATTTTACCTCAGAAATATCAGGTATGACATCTCTGGCCTTTCCTGTTTTTTCCACACCTATTCTTCAGACATGAGAGCTGGATAATTTTTCAACCTTAATTGAAGGTCTGGGTTTTGTGAGTATTTAGAACAGAGCTTTTCTCCCATTTGTTAGCGTTAAATAGGTGTTTGAAATTAAGAAATTTTAAAAGTCAAATAAAAATTTTAAAAACCCCACTTCCATTCCCTCTTCTCAATAAAGCAGATTTCACTTTCTTAGATTTTTATGATTAGTTTTCAGTCATTCATGCAGTCTTAAGAAAAATTGGGTGTGTGAATTAGACTTTGTAAACATAATTTGCCCTGGTCTACACTACAAACTTTTGTAGATAGAACTATATTGACCTAACCTCAGGTGTAGACAGCACTATGTCAATGGAAGAGCTTCTGGGAGAAGTGGAGTACCTACTGCAATGGAAGAAGCTCTCCAATCAGCATACGTAGCATCTTCATTAAAGCATGGTCTACACTACAGTTAGGTTGACATAAGCTGCCTTGTGTTGACCTAGCTGTGAAAGTCTCATCACTTAAATTTGGTTCCTGCCAGCATAAGTGCCTCTCTACACCAATTTAGTCACACCTCCCCGAGAGGTGTAGTGAATCCTGGTCAATATAATTAAGTCAACACAGTGTCAGTATATACACTGTTGCCTACATTTACTGTTACTGGTTTCAGGAGCCTTCCCACAATGTCCCACACTGACAATACAATCAGCGCAAGTGCTCCTAGTGGGGATGCATACCACTGACAAAAGGAGCCAAGTGCATGCACACAAGCAATATAACATTAACACACAGCCACCACAGTAAGTTAGGTCAACATAACTTTGTAGTTTAGAACTGGCCTACACGCTACAGTGGCACCACTGCAGCACTGGCTTGTCTTCACTTACCTTTGAAATGTAGCTTTTAAGCCATCCTCATACATCAGAGAAGGGGCAAAAGGTACAAAACATTTTTCCCTCTTTGTATGTTGCCATTAAAGATGACTAGTGAGACAAAGTGGGTGAAGTAATATACCTCATATGTTTATAGACCAATTTCTGTAGGCAAAAGAAACTAACTTTCAAGCCACACAAAGCTCTTCTCTCCAGCTCTGAAATCCTCTAGGTACTTTGCTATTGCTACACATTTTAAACAGAAGGTGCTCAGATACTATAGTGATGGACAGCAGGATAAAACCCTAAGACAGATAGGTTCTCAAAGACTTTGGGAACCTCGAACCCAATGTTCCCAGACAGAAATGGTCCAGCTGCTGAGAAGACTTCTGCATAGTTAATCTCAGTTAATTTTTTAGGCTGCTCTGAGCCTGAAATCTCCCACCTTTTGATGTCCTCAGTGGTTTTATAGTTGCCCTGTTAGGGTTGTTGGAGTCTGTACTGGATTGGCTTGCTGTCCTACTGATCATACACCCTCTTCAAAGGGCTGTCACCAAAGCCACTCAGTTCTGTACAGGGTACTTTTGAAATTGATGACACCTTGCTGCAGAGTTAGAGTAACTAACCAGCAATGAAAAAAAATCCACAGCACTCATCTATTTAAAAAGTGGTGACTGATGAATGCACACCGTGTCATGTATTACTTACTTGTACCTGAGCTGCCTGAGCCAGTCTGAGACAGTTATGTTTATTGCCTGTCATAAAACATTAAGAAAATTGCAAAGCTGGAGATCAAAAGATTATTTTTGAAAAATTGAAATGATTTGAGGCCAAAGATATTAATCAATTTGTTTTAAAACCTGGAAAAGTTCCAGTGATAACTGAACTTTACCAAATAGCTGCCTTCAACAAGAAATAGCTGCATGTAGGGAAAATACCACTTAAAATAGGCATCTTTATTTGCATTTTCCAATCTTCTCCAATGCCTAAGCCATTATGGTCTCATTTGTCTGCTGCCTTCATCTCCAATATAAATCTAAAAGGAGTACAATGAAATACCAAACTGGTAGGCTGTAGCTGCTGAAGGAGGCTGGCCTAAGTCAGAAGCTAGCTTTTTCTGTTATAGCTACAGAAAACAAAATTAAACTCACGTTTCCCATAAAGGAATAAGTTGTGATTTTCTATATGTTATGCATGTGCGCACACATGCACGCACACACACACACATTATGCAAGCATGATAAAATAAGGACCCACATCAAAACTTCCCTTTATCATGTCCCTTTAACCACCATCTCACCTAACCATGCAAGTCTTAGAGCCCAAAAGCTGAACCCTAGAGTAAAGCACAAACATTTGTGGAGTTTTCAGACTAGCATTGACTGTTGTGTTAGATCTCGTCTACACTAGAAAGTTTGACTACTTTAACTAAACCACTATAGTAGCAAGCTCCAGCTGCCCCCATGTGGATGTAATCATACTAGTATAAAAGTGTTTACACCAATACAGCTTACTGTGATTTGGGAAGGCCCTTTCATATTTGTACAACTGCATCCACACAAAGCCTTATACTATTTCACTAAAAATTCATACCCTAACTGAAATAGTTATACTGCTACAGTTTGTAAGGGTAGGCCAGGCCTGTCAAATTGTGTTAACTAGCAACCAGCTAAAATAAAAGTGGATCACAGACTCTAGTATGGATAAACAAGATGTGGTTGTTCTGTATATATGAATAATGGGAATAAAAAAAACAGTGTTTGGTTAGCTTGTCACCCCTGGCCTATTACTCATCTGTTCCTATATTATGATTAGCGACATCTGAAATAAGGTTCTGCAACAGGTTCTTCCCTCTTTGGCGTTGGTGCGGCCATGCCTCAGTCTCATCTCTGCACCTGTGCTTCAGTTTCCCTTCTGACAGAACAGCATCACTTGTGGTAAGAGTCACTGATGCAGATTGAGAGATTCAGGTCTCCAGCCAAAGTAAAAAACCCCTCTCTGGGAATTACATCTCCCAGAAGTCCCTTGTTCTAGGTGACCTGAGCTAGCCTATATTTGGTCTATATCTTCCCTAAAAGAGCCAGTACAAACCCCATTATAAGGTCTAAAATTCATGACTGCTGGCAAGAAACTGAGTGCCTTATTCTTTCCCACGCAACACAGCACAGCCTGATAGGGAAGGGGGACATCATAGAATAGAAAATTAGGGCTGGAAGGGACCTCAGGAGGTCATCTAGTCCAACCCCCTACTCAAAGCAGAACAAACATCAACTAAATAATCCCAGCCAGGGCTTTGTCAAGCCAGGCCTTAAATACCTCTAAGGATGGAGATTCCATCACCTCCCTAGGTAACCCATTCCAGTGCTTCACCATCCTCCTACTGAAAAAGCTTTTTCTACTATCCAACCTAGACCTCCCCCACTGCAACTTGAGACCATTGCTCCTTGTTCTGTCATCTGCCACCACCGAGAACAGCCTAGCTGCATCTTCCTTGGAACCCCCTCTCAGGTAGTTGAAGACTGTATCAAGTCCCCTCTCACTCTTCTCTTGTGCAGACTAAACAAGCCTAGTTCCCTCAGTCTCTCCTCATAAATCATGTGCCCAAGCCCCCTAATCATTTTCATTTCCCTCCACTAGACTCTCTCCAATTTGTCCACATCCTTCTTTTAGTGGGGGGCCCAAAACTAGACACGTACTCCAGGTGTGGCTTCACCAGTGCTGAATAAAGGGAAATGATCATTTCCCTCAATCTTCTAGCAATTCTCTTACTGATGCAGCCCAACATGCCATTAGCCTTCTTGGCAATAAGGGCACATTGTTGATTCTTGTCCACTGTACCCCCAAGTTCTTTTCTGTCAAACTGCTGCCTAGCCAATCGGTCCCCAGTCTGTAGCAGTGTAGCAGCATCAGGGAGCTCTTCACAGTTCCCAGTTGTTCAAGCTTTGCTGATGCAACCTGGTTGTAAGTTAGAGCAGCTTGGGGGCTGCTCTAATTTATGGTTCCTAAGGGACACTATGCAAGCAAAGAATAGGTGAAACTGAGATCTGCACCCTTTCCAATCATATATCGCAAGTGGTTCAGAACTAGAGGAGAGACTGTCCATGAAGCTTTGTTTCCAGGCTCTGGTCACATGACCTAACTCAGGCTTCTAAAAACAAATGCTTTCATGTGATGATGGTGGCTAGTAGACACTGATTGTGGTTACAAAATTAGCCTCAGTTTTGAGAGTTAGTTGACACTGCTGTTTTTTCTTTACCTTCTATGTGATTAACTAGCAAACCTGTCTCCTGTGTGGCATCATTCCACCACTCTCTCTGCTGCCCACATGGTGATTTCATTCCAGGATCTCTCACTCTCTGTATTTGAGGCATGACATCTGTCAACCCCAGCTGCTGCATTTGAGTGAAGAATAACTGTTGAAGAAACCAACCATTTTTCTCTCCATTTTCAATGGCCTGCTGAGCACTTACCAATGGCACCAGTTCACGAAGACCTCTATCTTGTTATATCGTTAAGTACCTGTCAAACACATAGTATATATGGATAAGGTCAAAGCAGAGAGTTTGTATATTTTAAAAAACAAAAACAAAACAGCCCACTTGCTTATTATCAGATCTCTGTTAGCAATATCAGATTTCTACTATACTTTTGTCAACCTGGGAATGGGTACAGTTTTCACTCACCCTGCGAAGAATATAATTAAGCAATCTATCAATTGTGAGGGTTGCTGGCATGTGATGCTTCCTAGTTGCCTTAACCTTGATGTTTTGATCTAGGCTCTGATGGATATACTAGCCTTAAGATTGAGGGCATCTTTGTGCCCCAGAGACAACAACAACAATTATATTCTTCAAATTACCCAGCATTGTGCCATCTACCTGCAGAACCCTATCTTACAGGATTATGACATTCTTTGTTAGCTCAGATGTTGAAGGGAAAAAAATGAAATGTCTATCTTCATCTATTTTTCTTGTTGTTCCAACTGCTCACACAGCAGAAGCACCGCAAATTCACATGGCTATGATGTAGCCATGGTGGCATATAGAATGGACTTGCATTTTATGTCCTTTTTGGCTGCATGTCAAAGCTAGAGGTATTTTAAGTGGATGGATTGCCAGGCCATCGCCCAACCATCCCACTTCATTTAAACTTGATGCATCACTAGGCACATGAAACCCAGTGGCATAGTTCCAAGTGCTCACTCTTACATTTTTCATGGTTCTAACATGACCAGAATGCTAACTAGGACTGCATTTCTTTCATGAGAAACAAAGTGAAGAAATCCTTTATTTTAGGCAATAGAGTGCATTTAACTCCACGAGGTGTATCCATCACAGAGGATAGTTAAGTGGTAACTCAACATGGAGAAAGGCTTTAGACAATGATGACTTTGTTTCCTCTTGCCAACTCGACAAGTAAGGGAGAAACACCAGAAGCTTCTGCATCTTTAACTATGCTGTAGCAACAAGAGTGCTGCTACTCCAGAACCTGAGAGGAAGGAATCTATTGTCCCATCATGGCAGGAGAGGTGTTTGTCCAAACAGTTTCAGTTTTGGTATTTCAATGGTTGCTTCAACCATTCTACCATGTCTTCTGATAGGCAGTCTAAACATGGCACAGGGCAGCTCCAACCTTATTGGAATGGGTGGTGCCTGTCCCAGGGTTCTCATATCTCTCTATAGGACCCAGGCTTAGGGTTGGATGGGCTAGGAACTCTCCATCCAAGCCCTATTGCTATGAAAGCCATGAATGTATTTGCCTCAGGTCAACCCAATTGCTGATGCTGTCCAGTCAAACACCTGTCTCTCAGTCCTCCTACCACATAAAATGCCAGAGTTGTCTCAGCACAGAATATTATGGAGCACGCAGCAACATGTCCTGAGACCTCCACCCTGTCCAAGTGACAGCAGCAAAACTAATCAAAAACTGTCTTGAGGTCCATGGGCCTCCCCAGCACATAGACTCTTTACGTGGTCTGAACACTGGAGCCTGGTTTTGATCTTAACAGTTTAAGGTAAGTAGTTCCCTGGATCTTCTGTTCCCCCAAATGAAAATCAGCGACAG
Source organism: Mesoclemmys tuberculata (assembly GCA_007922155.1). NCBI lineage: Eukaryota > Metazoa > Chordata > Testudines > Chelidae > Mesoclemmys > Mesoclemmys tuberculata. The sequence continues at coordinate 6,461,293 of ML675641.1, forward strand.
GTGAACTTCAAAGACCAGTGTGTATAAGTACTCAGATAATCTGAACCTTTTGAATCTGGAAAATCCAGGAGGAAATTCCTGGAGAGCAGGCTGTCCTGTGGGATTGCCAAAACATAGGAAATGATTCTCAGGAATACTGAGGACCCAGCACTCCAGCTGTAGTCAATAAAGGATGCAAGTGTTCAGCATCTTTGGGGAGAAAAAAAAGTCAGGCTTAGGGCCAGATTCTAGGTTTCCTGAATTCATTTTGCACCACATGAGCAGCACAAAATGAATTTAAACTGGCAGGAGATTCTGCCAGTCTAGGTGAGAGTCTGCTGATGCAAGGCTGCCAGACTCCCTCCTATGCCAGCTGTCCCATCCTAAGCCCCAGCATAAGCGTAGTAGTGGATGTGTTGTGGCAGATTGTTGGGACCAGAGCCAGCAAGAGCAGAGGGGATTACTAAATGAGAAATCAAGCAGAAAGGAGGAAGTTATCAAATTAAATTAGCCTAGAAAGAGCTCCATTTGAGTTTGGTTTGATGTTTGAACAAAGGTTTTGGATGATGCCTATTCTATCCAAACAGATTCTTCTTTCCCTAGTGGTAATTCCTCTCTTGAACCTTGGAGAGGCACAGTCTTTATTGCTATCCTAGAGGTCACCTCTTCTGTTTCAGTTCCCACCTCCCTCTTATTTAGGCTCATGAGCTTGGATATCTTTTTTCTTGATCGTACTCAAACAGACAGATGGGGTGTTCCCTAAACCCTCACAATTCTAGGAAGTTTACAGCACCTCTGCCAATTAGTGCTGACATACAAAATATATTGTACATTTTATGATTGTTTATCTACTCTGATCATATTTATGGTATGTATGGTAATAAAAATAGGGCCTTAATAGGTAACATCAAATAATTCAGGGATAAGTAAATTATGTAAAAAGTAAATACATTTTTCACTCCATCATTAAATACATCATATATAAAACAAATGCTGGAAGAAAGTATTTACTTAGCTCTTGAAATTGAAGAGAGACTCCATCAACTCAAAACATTTTACCTGAAAAATTCAATCTCTGTTATAATTACAAGAAACACCTAAGATTACTATAAGGTGCATAAATTCCAGTTTGTTTACTTTGTGCATTAGGCAGCACTTTCTGAATAGTCATTTATTTAGTCAATTTCTCCTTTGCTGAAAAGACTAATTGTGATTGTGTGTACTCACCTCTTGTTAGCATTTTCTGTCAGCTGGGTGCAGTCCTGTACTCTTTCCTTTTTTCCTCATGCCCTGTCAGTTGTTGACAGCATTGGACAGGTCTTCAGTAGCTCAGCCCTCCAGTTAAGTCACCCCATTAGCAGGTAAATGGATGAACTCCTTCCACCGTAACAAAGGTCCAACTAGGACTATCATAGTGCCCTTGTTAATATGTTCAGCCCTGTCTTTGGGCTCAATTCTCAGTACCTTCTGGGATAGCTTTAAGTCTTTCCCTGCCCTGTTATAGAGCACTGTCCCTCACGCTTTTTCCCTAGAGACTTTGTCTTCACTGGTTCTTACTGCCAGCTCTTCAGCCAGGTCATTAAGTTTAATCCCCTTCAGGGTGGCAGGGGGAGATGAGGAGGAACCAAGAATTCCCCAGACATTCCGTCTGCCCTTAGCAGGTCTTCACCCACATCACTTAGCCCTTTAAATTCCAGCCCTTTGTTTGGGCTCCTAAACAAGCCTCATCCCCCCTCTCAGGGCTTAGGCCACTTTTCTAGTGGGTAGGAGGGAAACCAGGCCTGCCCACTTCAGGTCCCAACCCTGGGACCCTATAAATAATAGCCACATACTGCTTTCTTTAATAGTTGCTGCTGCTGCTGCAATATCTGGAGTGCTTCCCACTTGGCCCCACCACCTTTACCCATTACCTTAAGAGTATAGTCCTTGGGTTCCCTCCACCTGTTCCCTGTTTGAGCAGGGTCTCCCCCAAGCCTCCTTGCCTAGGGAGCTTATCTCTCTTCCAGTCCATCCTCACCCTTCTGGTCCCAACCAGGAACTGCCCTGTTCAGGCCCTGCAGCTCCTTTTATCTGAGCCTGCTGTGCTCTGATTGGCTGCTTCCCTACATCCATTCTTGGCAGGCCTGCAGGACCCATCTTCACTGTGCCTTTCCTGGGGTGTGGTATGGTAGGGCCACAAGGCCTTCAGCATTGGGCCTCAAAGGGCCTCTACACTTCATCACATTAACATCAACAGGGGAACAGAAATGTTCTTATTTTTAAGAGGAACTTTATAAAACACAACCAAGATGTGATGGGCCAGTTCCCTAACTAGTATACATCTCCATAAGTCAATGGAGCTATGCTGATTTATACCAGCTGCAGATCTGGGCCACTGTTCAATGGGTGTTTTATCAGAAACTGGATATTTTTGGAAATTAATCAATTTTAAATAAATGTAATTTAACAGGTGTCCCTTTAAATTTCAGTCTCCTCTTTGATGAGCAAAAAGTAGAGAAGCAGCTGCAGGCAACATGTGGCCAGTGAGAATACTAGAGGGAGAGTTGTGGTATGTAACAGGCTACCTCTATTTATCTAGCTAGGTTTTGATAAGATCCCCCATCACTGTGCTATCTGGGCACCTTCTCCAAGAAGTATTGTTCCCCACAGTGTGCTGCCAACTGCCTCACCATGGCAACACAGTGTGTTTCAAGTTATTTGTTGCTGACCAAAAAGAGGGTGATGCTAGATAACAGCTGCTCTCTGCTCAGAACAGGAGATACTGTGCATCCATAATGATGCTTCAATAGCACAACAGCCAGCAATGCTGCCAGGGTCACTCAAGGGACAAGAGGGTGCAACTGACATATGAGCCACTGTGCTCAGATCTCCCCAATGTCTAAGGCTTTGTCCAAACTAGAAAGGTTTGTTGACGCAATATACAGTGATGGTCAAAAAACACCGTCATTACAATGCTTGTTCCTGTCCACTCAGCACTTGTGTTGCCAAAGTATGTTCACACTTGGTGCTCTGGCACCAACAGTCAGAGAAGTGCACTGTGGGAAGCTATCCAACTGTGCTACTCGCCACCTCATGCTGCTAGGAGTGGAGGAAAGGTGGAGAGGATCACAGTTTATCGTGTGCGGTTCAACGTCCCATGATGCAGTGATTTTCGTCCCGTCATTCCATGGGTTTCTGACCGCATTTTGTGTCATTTTTCAACAGCCCCAGTTTCCTGAGTACCCACCTCTCTCTCTGAAAGGATGGATCCTGCACTTCTCTCCACTGTTGTCAGTGCTCTGAACACAATGCAGCTGGTGATGCAGTATATCATGAGCTCCCAACTGGAACTGGAATCCAAGATGCCTGACTGCTGTGTTCCATGCAAACAAACAACACTGGATTACTGTTTGCATTCATGGAGCATCTGCACACGGTGCAACGCTGCTTTGGGGCACATGAAACAAGCACTGAGTGGTGGGATCGTATCGTTATGCCGGTCTGGGATGACGAGCAGTGGCTGCAGAACTTTCAAATGCGCAAAGCCACTTTCATGGAACTCTGTGAAGAGTTTGGCCCTGCCCTGCGGTGCAAGGACACCAGAATAAGGGCTCCCCTCTCAGTGGAGATGCATGTAGCGATCACTGTGTGGAAGCTAGCAACTCTAGACTACTACCAGTTACTAATCAGTTTGGAATCAGGAAGTCCGCTATTGGAGCCGCGTTATCACAAGTGATCAGGGCCATTAATCACATTCTGCTATGAAGGACTGAGAGTCTTGGAAATGTGCGTGAAATAGTGGATGGCTTTTCAGCAATGGGATTCCCTCACTGTAGCGGAGGCAATATATGGCATGCTATCCCAATTTTGGCCCCGGATCATCTTGCGACAGAGTACCTCAATAGAAGGGGGTACTCCTCTACGGTTCTGCAGGCACTTGTGGATCACCTTGGGCGTTTCACTGATATCAACACAAGTAGCTCAGGGAAGATGCATTATGCATGCATTTTCAGGACCACTAGCCTGTACAGAAAGCTGCAAACAGGGCCTTCCTTTCCAGACCAAAAATTTCCGGTGGAGCATGTTGAAATGCTCATAGTGATCCTGGGAGACCCAGTCTACCCTTTACTGCCATGGCTCATGACGCGTTATATGGGTAGCCTAGATATCGGTAAGGAACTTTCCAACTACAGGCTGAGTAGATGCTGAATGACCACTGAATGTGCATTTAGCAGATTAAAAGCTCGCTAGCGATGCCTTTATGGAAGGTTAGATCTAAGTGAGGAAAATATTCCTCGTGGTTATATTCGCCAGCTGTGTGCTTCATAATATTTGTGAAGCCAAGAATGAAAAGTTTCCCCCTGGGTGAAGCGCAGAGGCAGATTGCCTAGTTGCTGTCTATGAAAAACCAGATATCTGGGCAATTACAGGTGTACAATGGGGGGCCATTTGAATCAAGGACGCCTTGAGGAACTATTTTGACAATGAGCACCAATAAGGTGTCTTTGTAAACAGCACTGTGCCATGCTATGGCTGCCAACCAGTTTGCACTATGTATCTATGTGATTTGCAACCACCGTGTGCAAGAGACAAAGGTTAATTATTCTGCACAGAGTATGTCTTTATTCAATGACAATTATTCACAAAACACATGAAAAGGCTGGAGGGGAGAAAGCAGTGAGGGACTGTGTGAGCTATGACAGCTTGGTGCAAGTCCAGGTATTGTTCTGGAAACTGTCTGAAGGGGTGGAATGAACAGGGTTCCAAGACAGGTTAGGAGTTTGGTAGGAATGTGTGGGTGGAGTTTGGGGAAAAGGATGGAAAGCAGTTCTGTTTTGGCTTCAAGTGGGAGCAAACATGCATGAATTCAGTCTGCAGCGTTCTGAGTGACTCTAGCAACTCCATTTGCTCCTCCATGGCTTTTATCATGTGCTCATGACCTGCTATCATTTGCTCCTGGTTTTCCCTCCTCTCCTGCCTATCAATTTTCTGATTTTCAGACACACTGTGTCTCTATGCCCTTTTTTCTGTTTCTTTTTTTTTTCCCCACCTCAGAGGACTGGAGCATCTCCTCTTTGCTTCTCTGTGGTTGTTTTCTTATCAGCCACAGGTGCTCAGCAGGTGTAGGGAGATTTCCCCTCAATGGCATGTCTGTTGAAGCACAGTAAACACTTAACAGAAGCATGATTGTGACTGCTACAACAACACTGAGACATTATTGTAAAATGCACTTCTTTTTCACTACCCCCTGGTTGATTATCAACCAGGGCATGGTGAATTGTGCCCAGTGGAGGGGCCCCAAAGCTAGGGAAAAGGTTCTGGGTGATTATTTGGGGTATTGATGCAGGTAGATAGGGAGAAGAGTTCAAAATTATGCCATCGTTTTCCACAGCCAGGGGCCTTGGAAACTGATATCTCGTTCCTGAGAGTAATCAGGAATGCTACCGTGCATCTCCTCCATGTGAGCAGCTTCAAACAGGGTCCCTGTGCTGCTCGCCTGTATGCCATTTTGGTCCCTGCACAAGTGATTGCTGATTGATGCGGGAAAGTTTCCTACAATGGGGAAAGAAACAAAGCAGCTCTGCCGAGGAATTGCCAACAAAAGATTGGTGAGTACCGCCAGGAAAGTTTCCTAGAGATCTCTCTGGAGGGTTACTGTGAAATATCAGTGTGCATTAGCACACTTTTCTGTAGCACTGTCTAGCTGAACAGGGGAAGGGGAAGCAAATGCAAAAACAGCTACTCTTGTGCATTTCTATCCCTTCAACCAGCTGTATAATGCAACAAAACAAAGGACAGCTGTACCTCAAGTAACCAAGCAGCATCAGCTCCAAAACCTCACTTACCTGAGCTCCCCTTTCCTGCATCCTGCACACCAGAGCTAGAAAGCTGAGACTGGCTTGAACCCTACTGGATAGAAAAGAGGTCCTGGCTCTGTGTGTCAGCAAATGACCTCATCCCCTGCTCCACTTCGTCCTCCAACTCAACCACCTCATCCACAACTTCGTCATCAGGGTTGACTCTGGTGTCTGCTGACTCTAGGCCCATGGAGGTATCCCACAGGTCTTTAGGCAGTGGAGGTGATGTTGCCACTGAGAATGGCTTTCAGCCCCATATAGAAGCGAGAGGTCTTTGGCTCTGCACCAGAGTAATGTTTTGACTCCCTAGCCTTTTGGTAGCTCTGCTGCTGGTCCTTGATTTTCAGATGGCACTACAGCATGTCCCATTCGTAGCCCTTCTCCACCATTAAATGAGAAATCTGACCATAGGTATCATAGTTCATTGGCTGAAGTAGAGCTGGGACTGCACAGCCTCCTCTCCCCAAACGCTGATCAGATTCAGAAGCTCCAGTGTGCTCCAGGCAGGAGACCATTTGGTTCATGGAGCTGCCCTGGTCAGCTGGGAAGATGAGATGTGAGTGCTCCACACCTACCAAGCAGTAAGTGGAATTTCAAAAATTTCCTGGACTTTAAAGGGGGAGAGGTGGATGGCTTCAGGGTAGTGGGGATCAAACTAATGGCCAGAGCAGTCAGGATGGGCATTGTGGGACACTTCCTGGAGGCCATTTACCATGACATAACCAAGCATAGTGTGTACACTGATGCTTTGTCACTAAAAGTTTGGCACAAAAAACTCTACACTTCTCATCAAGGTGGTTTTATTTTCTCACAAAATCAAGGGAGAGGGATGGATCATAGTGTGTATACCACCACTGCTTTGGCACAAAGAACTGACTTTGGTTTACAAAAGTCTCTAGTGCAGACCAGAATTAAATACCTAGTTTTAAAGCAGCTTGCTTAGGTTCATCATAGGGAAGATGAAGATGATGCTGGAAGAAAGGGGGAAGCACTTTAAGGGACTGGCAGACAGTGACCAAAAGCACCCTGTATTCACACCCTACATACTATTGTAATAATCTTTGTACAAAACATGCCTTGTGTGGAATCATTTGAAAACTAATAACTTGCTGTTCAGTAATATCATGGTGAAATATACACAGTTATGAATTCCTCACATTTTCAAACCCACACAGCCCTGACTAAGTAAAAGTTGTTAAACAGATCTATTTTCAACAAAGGAATGTGCATGTACCTCATTTTATGTATAAGTAGCAGACAGAGTCCAGGAGACAGCAAGAAGGGGAAATGGCAGGAAACAAGGCAAATCTGCATTTCAACCTTCACAGGGGAGAGAGAACATGGAGCCATCTTTACCTCCAGAGTCCATGTTGCCACCTTTACTGTGTGAATAAACTTTAATTTGAGGGGTAACCCTCAGAAAAACTCACTTCAGTGGTGACTGGACTATAAAAGTGAGGGGCAAAACCACCCCAGGCTTCTCTCGCTCGCTCGCTCGCTCTCTCTCTCTCTCTCTCTTTCACCTAAGAAATCAAAGGCACCCGCTTTTTGGCTCTGGGGGAGATCTTGACCTAAGAATTTGGTCAGTATTGTTTCCAGGAACATGTGGTACAGATTTTACCTTGAACCGAGTCTAGCTTGTTACATTTTTGCTTCTAGGAACCGTAATATCCTTATTTCTCTTGTAACCATTTCTGATTTTAATGCCTTATATGTGTACTCACTTAAAATGGCTCTCTTAATAGTTAAATAAACTTGCTTTATTTTTTAATCAAAACTATCCAGTGTTGTGTTTAAACTGAACTGTTTGGTAACTTCAGTTAAAGCAGCAAACGGTGGAATATTGTCCCCTTACAGGGACAACAGACTTATACTATCTGAACAGCCCAGGAGAAGGCTGGACACTGCAAAGCACTCATTTTGAGGAAAATTTGGGATTGGGCATTTGTTGGGGCCACCCTACAAGCAGTAACCAAGGCTGCTGGTGTGTAGTGACTGGCTGCTAGGGTGAGAGATGCTGGACCAGGACTGTAGCTACACAGACACTCAGGATGTAACCTGCATGCTACTTAGCTGCTTGTGAGAAGCCTAGCATAAGCATTGTGAGACACCCAGGGTTACGGGGCAGGTGGTGACACAACCTCTCACTGGTCAGGATTGCACCCCAGATTGTGACAGAGGAATTAGGGTGACTTCCTCAATTGATCAGTGTATCTGCCCTCTAAGTGTAAAGCTGGTACATAGCCTTGTAGTCCTTCTGAACTCAGCACTACCCTTGAGCCCTCACATTCCACCAATGACCACAGAAGTGCCTTTCTTCATCTTCAGCTAGCCAGCACACTGCATCTCTTAGTCTTGGATATGGACCTAGCCTCTTAAAGATCTAATACTTGATTCACATGACCTCTTTGCACCAGCTAACCCTCAATAAAGGACACTGAAAAATCACCCAGTGACTTTTTCCTCTAATTCGGTTACCAAGAATGATGCTTTAGGAACATAGCTTACCCTATCTTAGACTGTAAGCTTGCTAGGACTGAGGACTGGTTTTTTGTTCAATTTTTGTACAGCACCAAGCACAATGGGATCCTGGTGCATGACTGGGAGCCTTAGGTGCTACTGACTGCAAATAATAGACCAGGGTAGGGACTAATTCTTTAATCAGACAGCAGTGATACTTCTCTTGTATCTTGGGTTTGACACCTAGATTCTACAATGATAATTCTTTTGAAATATGCATACAGACAAACATTTGATGGGCGATAAAGCCATACCTCATTCACCATGTCTTTTCCACAAGGTAGGAGAATGCATAGTTAATTCCACACCCTCCGTTGGTACAGTTTTGCCAATGATTTTACCCCTTCTGCATTGTTTTGTCTGGCAATATTTGTTCTTGTTGGGTTAAAATAAGGAATCTTGCATCATAACCAAAAGCTCTATGTATATAGGTGCTCATAGTATAAAGAACAGGTGAGCCCTTAAAATCACAAATGACATTTATTGCTTCATTTACAATTTAAAAAACACATTAACAATGAACAAGTAGACCTTATTAAAAGGCCACTATTTCAATGTTGCACGATATCTGCAAGACCATATATCACAGCTGGCTATTGAAATTCTATATCTTGAACAGGAGAGGTACAAATGAGATGTAAGGAAAAACAAATATTTTGAATTGCAGTTCATTTTTCACTTTAGAATTATAATGATCAACTGTGATCCATAACAAACAGATCATTACCCCAAACTGTAATAAATCCTGAGCTCTCATATCATAAGCACGTAAGATGGAGTAGGTGCGGTAGCAAAGCCTATATTTCATGTACACTTCAAATTATTCAGGATATATGTGGATCAGACTGCAATATGGTTAACATGTATTTCTATTAAAAGGTGCTACCGAATTCTATTGCCAATGGGCACAAAACTCCAATACAGTTTGTTCTCTGCATTCCAAGTGACTTAGAAAACTTGAAGGAGTCATCAGTTGATAATGTCTGAAGTAGGATCTGATCAGCAAACTATTTTCATCTCAAACAGTCAGAAATGAAGTCCCCCACCATGTGAAATAGATTCTGGCTAAGCCCTGGTTTTATATTTTCTGCACTTATTAGCAGCATACTGAATACACTAAATTAGTCTCTAATGTATACATCAAATATTATATCTACATATTTTATTTTTGCTGTCTGGCTGTAATTTACATAAGGACAGATCCTGAGCTGATGTAAATTAGCAGTCAATTTACATCTGTTGATGATCTGGTCCATCAATATTAAGTACTCAAGCTAAATTTTCAGATGTTATCATTCAAGTTCTTTCGTCTGTTAGGTATTACATATAACACTCATGCATATTTATGCATAAGAAAAAGCTTCTCTTTTTTTTTTAAGACAGTAATAATAATACAATGTTTTAAGGCAAAAATATGTGCCAGTGTATTTCTGCACATGGTTAGTCTCACAGGCATCGTATTTAAAAATGCTTTTACCTGATTGAAAGTTTGTATTGGGATGAGAGACATTTGCAAGACGATGGTTTCGATTTTCTTAGCCCTGTAGGGAATTTAAGCACATACATTTCAGTGGGAGGTCTGCATCTAAGGCTCTGGTCTTCCAAGGGGCTCTGCATGGCTGGATCAGTATTGGACCTCCATGTGGTATGGCCCATGTGGAACCACTCGATAGTTCAAGGCCAGTAAACAACATCTATCTATTTAAAGAGAGATGTCAATAACAGTAGAACCAACGAAAGCTTTCAAGATGCTATTGCAATATTTTCCACCGCTGCAGCCAGCAGATGCACTCAAGCTGGAATCCCCCATGTATAAGGGAGAAGGAGCTACAAGCAGGACATATTTCATAAATGACCTTTAGCTGTGGAATCTACTGCCAGCCCTTTGGCCTAAAATAACCTTCAGGGTTGATTTACCCAGACCATGGGGGAGGATAACACAATGAGGGGATATTGATTGGGCTTTCCTTCCATCTCGGGTCAGCTAATACCTAGTTTTGGGATAAGGTTGGCTGATAACATGGGGTGGAGGGGGAGGTTCCCCTATGTGACTGTATTTTTAATTTCATGGCAAAGAATAGATGGGTTGTTTTACACATCACAGATTGGAATACATAAATATAGTCTGCCCAGCAGCCCTGTTGATGTTATAAGGAGTTGCATGTTTGGATTGCTGGCGCTGGATTGGGTGAAATTCTGCAATGTCATTTTTTTCAAAGATCAGTAACCATTCTTTTTGTTTTGGTTGCTGTGCACTTGCTGGGCTTAGTCCTACATCTCTTATTGGTGAAGAGGTTGAAACCCAGCCATTCTAGACATAGGGCATATTCTCTAGCGCTTTATCTAGTGAACTTTCATATCTCTCACCATGTGGTCCTGCTATGGATTCTCAAGCTTTTCCACAGGGTGACCACATGCTGAGAGATACCTTCCTAAACTAGCTGCCCTTCCCTTCATATAGCTGTCATCGTTTTCATGAAAAAGCATTATTAGGAAAGTGTGAATTTTAACCGTCCTTCATGTGCTCAGTGGTTTTTCCTTTCTGTACTGAAATCAGTCGCTATTTCCTTTTTCTCTTTGTTTCAGTTCTTCCTATAGCAACTCTTACTTTTCATGGGCATTAATTGCTCACGGTCATTATGTAAACACCTTGCAACCTTAACTAACCAAACTCTGGCTCAGTGACACTTGGAGTTCACAAAAAGGTCCGAGGGGTTCCCCAAGCCCAGAATTGCCACCATACATAACAAACTCCAGGGGAGGAGGAGGTCACCCGAGTCCCCAAAACTCCATTTCTAAGATTGGCAAGATCATAGCAGGAGAAAATCTGAGCAACTGCCCAGAAGCTGACTTTGATGTCTCTTCCCAGGTTTGCAAAATCCTGAGTGTAATTGTTGAAGCCTGATGGCTGGCTCCCTCCATTACCTGAAATTAACTGCAATCTTCAGATAAACATGATTCTAAGGTATAACACAAAAGGGAACTAGTACAACTTCATTTATTAGGATGGAAGAATCCCATGCACTGCTACAGACTGGGGACTAACTGGCTAGGCAGCAGTTCAGCAGAAAAGGACCTGGGGGTTACAGTGGATAAGAAGCTGGATATGAGTCAACAGTGTACCCTTATTGCCAAGAAGGCTTACGGCATATTGGACTGCATTAGTAGGAGCACTGTCAGCAGATCGAGGGAAGTGTTTATTCCCCTCTATTCGGCATTGGTCAGGCCGCATTTGGAGTATTGTGTCCAGTTTTGGGCCCACCACTACAGAAAGGATGTGGACAAATTAGAAAGAGTCCAGCAGGGGATAACAAAAATGATTAGGAAGCTGGAGCACATGACTTATGAGGAGAGGCTGAGGGAACTAGGCTTGTTTAGTCTGCAGAAGAGAAGAGTGAGGAGGGATTTGATAGCAGCCTTTATCTACCTGAATGGAGGTTCCGAGGAGGGTGGAGCCAGGCTGTTTTCAATTATAGAAGATGTCAGAACTAGGAGCAATGGTCTCAAGTTGCAGTGGGGGAAATGTAGGTGGGATATTAGAAAAAACTTTTTCACTAGGAAGGTGGTGAAGAATTGGAATGGGTTAGCTAGGAAGTGGTGGAATCTCCATCCCTAGAAGATTTTAAGGGGTGTCTGTCAAAGCCCTGGCTGGGATGATTTAGTTGGGGTTGGTCCTGCTTTGAGCAAGGCATTAGACTAGATGACCTCCTGAGGTCCCTTCCAACCCTCATCCTCTATGATTCTCTGATTAGTAGTAATTAGTGAACAATACTTGGTGCTGCTCTTCAAAGCTCTCTAAAGCCATTGATCCTCACAGCACTACTGTTATCCTTTATTTTACAGATGGAGAAACTGAGGCAGGGAGATTAACGGCTAAATTTTGCCATGTTTACTCAGGTAAAATTCCCACTGCCTACGTGAGCTTCTCAGTGGAAAAGGAGGTAGTGTAAGTGCCAGTTTAAAACTCAGGTGTGCCTGGCTCGTAGTCCTGTATTCCTACTCGCCCCCACTCTCCATGTATTAGGTATACAGTGTGTGAGCCAGATTGTGATGGTCCTTACATGGCTTTGCAGGAGGAGTAGGGGCTGTGCAAGAAGATTGCCCCTGTTGTCCAGCAACCACAATATCAGCCATGGTGCTCTCTGTGCTCCAAAGCATACAGAGGCTATTCCTGCTTTTCTCTCTAGGAGCAAGTTATCAAAAATGGAACAGGGAAGAGCTGGGCCGTGGCCACAGCCCTTCTTCACAGATACATCCACAGCAACCATACACAGCAGCCGGATAGACTGAAAGGATCACACAAAGCCTATGTATGGAGAAGCCCTAGAGAAGATTATGCTTGCCTGAGGTGCAGTCTCTTCAATTCACCTCCTGCGGAGTCACACCATCCCCCTGGACAGGGCTGTGTCATAAATGCCACAATCCAGGCCTGTGTGAGTGTAAATTCTTCCTCCTCTTCCTTTTTCATCAGTATTTCCTTGAATAAAATTTCAGTTATTTGTCTATAAATCAAACAGGGAATATTAGTCCCATCCCTATACAGAAGAGTTTACCGTGATGTGTTTGTCTGAAACTTCTGTGCATGATGGTTTGTCGGCTGTCCCTGTGCAAATGATTCAGTAAATCACCCAGCACAGCAGCAATTTTTCAGCGCCGTCTTTATATTTTCCCCAAGCGTGAACGGGGATTTTTCATTTTGGGTATCATTTGCAGCTCTGCACAGAGTCTGCAAAGTTACAGCCGAATCCTGCAGCCTTGATGAACTTTGTGGAACTTAACTTCAGCGGCCCTAGGGTTATGAATAAGGATTCCTCACCTATGTAAGGATTGGAAGATGAAGCATTTAGACAAGAATTCTTCTACTGTCTCCCACCGCAGGCAACACTTTCACAATGTGTTCTTCCATGCACACGGACCCTGCCCTTTTCAATGCTTACAGAATACAACTACAGCAATTTAACACCAGGAAGCAAGGAAAACCAGCATCATGTGACCAGCTGGTACTAGGGTCTCAGTCCCGCCGGGTGCCAAGTGCCCTCAGCTGTGTATCGTCCAGAGGACTGGCATCTGGCAGGATCAGCAAGTGTTGCACTAGGCACAGCTGGGGAAACATTATCTTATTGTACACATGCCAGTTTCCTTCACGCAATGGGGAGAGGGAAAAGGACATGGATTGTGTTTTGGGGTGGAGTCTGTTTGAGGAGCTTTTCTTTATTTGTAACAATGAGCTTCGTGAATAACCAGCCTAACAACTACACTGAAGAAGATCTCTTTGCTGAGGTTTGCTGCTATTCTTACACAACAACCTGAGTACATGGGGGGCATCTGTACTCCAATTCCCTGTCACGCCAATGCTGCAAGTTACACCGAGAGAAAACCAGCCTACTCTAACTTCTTATCTTCAAGTCAACAGAAAGCTGAGTATATGCACATTATGACTGTGCTAAATTACACAGCTTTGTACTCTGCGGCGTCTCAGCAGGCAGAATATAGTAGCCCGTATCATAACCTTATCACGCACAGTTTTTATTTATGTTCTTCCCGGACAGAAAGTAGATATTTTCTGTATTTCACTGCAGTCTCACCTCAGCTCACCTTTACTCGCTACTACCCTGTAACGCAAATCTCCAACTTTTCCCTCCGCCTTTTTAACGGAATATTAACTCCACAGCATGGATTAACTTTCTATTACAGTGCTATTTCAAGGCATCATGAAAAGCCTCAGCATGCTCAGGTGACACCATTAAAGCTTCACAGGGCTGCTGCTGTAAATCTCATAAGTGCCAACTAGAATTGTTAAAGGTCAAAATACAGAAGGGAAAAAACTGAAGACATTGCCCACAGCTGCTCTTCTGCGTGCCAGTCTCACTGGCTGTGCTTGGTTCCTCCTATGGCCCTGAGTTAGAGGCAGTCGAAAAGACAAATCTGCTGTTTCGTTGCAGACTCCTGAAGAAATATGGTCATAGTGCTGGTTACTAAGCTGAGGCTTGCACTGTGTTAACAAGCAACATAAAGCATGCGCTTGCCTTCTCTCTTTCCTCCCAAGGTGCATTTTACAAACTAAAATGTACAGGGTGGAGCAGAAAGAACAGCAGCAGCAAAATTGCTTGAAGAGGTGACAGGAACAAAACACCTTGCAGGTGGCACATGCCCACCAATTTTCAGCCAGCAGACCTTTTCACCTGGTAGCAAAGACAGGAAAACATTTCCTAGTAGGTGAAGGACATAGAGACAAAGAGAGAGAACAGCCTCAGTGACCCAAGCCCATAGTGACAGGAAAGAGAAAGAACTCTTCTCAAATGACTCAGCAAAAATGGAGCAACTGAAGATACGTGGGGTAGGAGGAAAGCACGTAGCAAACAAAAACAAAGGGGAATGAGGAGGTGGTCAGCCAGACTGGAGCATCACCCTCACTCACCCAGGAAAGTTCAGTCTCAGTTATTTTTGGAAAGTCAAATCGGCCCTGACTAGCCTCTACCACCAGAACGTGACTCAGTGCCAGAGAATCAATGAGGCATAGATATTAGAATGGGAAAAGACCTGTAAGGTCATCTCCACCTTCCATGCAAGTACAGGATTGCTCCCTTATTTCAGTGCCTTGCCCAGTCCAGGTATATGTGTTCCACCTGATACTGCCTCCAGCTCGTGCACCATCCCATTTACGCTTAGTTTTACCCCTCTGCAAATTCTGAAATTGCTCTCAATTTTTGAGGTTAAAAATGTGTCAATAGTTTGCGGATAGTTATCATGCCCAACATGTTAGCTTAGTCATTACTTAGCCAAAGTATTTAGCGCTTTTAGTATTTCTTTGTAAGATTGTCCAAATCTCTAATCATTTTTGTTTCTCATCTTTGAACATACTCCAATTTGTCAGTATCTTTCTGGCAATTATGTGCTCAGAAATGAATGGAATACTCTATGTAGCCAGGTAGTTCATTTTATCATTCATTTATCGTATTGGGTGGTGTCATGATCAATTCATATGCTATTTCATATATAAATAGATTTAAATGACTAGGCCAAAGGCTTAAGAACATTTTACATGAGTGGGTGACCTAAGAATAACCCTCTGCAAATAAGATCACAAAATTTCTGTAAAAGATGTGCCACTCACTGATGTTGCAAAAAACTAGATTCTAAAAAACTGCAAGGTATTGTCCAAGATCACAAGATACCTGATAGTAATCCTGAAATGCCCTGTCCTTCCCACAGCGTACATGTTGTGCGTAGATGCTAATGAGAATAAGAGGAAATAAGAAACAACCTCTGAAAAATGGGGGACCCCAATATTCGTGTGGTGTGGAAGCACAGATAAGGAAAAGAGGGTCTAAACTATCATGCATATGGATAAGGTGTTAGGTGTGGTCAGAATATGAAAGAGGTTCCCTGATTGGGTAAGAGTGGGAAGACCCAATGGATGACCCGACGGGAAATCCCATATGCAAGGGTAAATGAAACTTTAAATATTGCATTAATAAAATTTGTAGTATAGATCAGATTATGTATTTGTGATTGTGTCTGTGATCACTATCCTTGGACTTGATATGTTCCTAGAGTCTTCAAATTTGAGAAGAGTACCAGAGATGACTTTCACTCTGTTGAGCTTGAAACTGTAGTAACAGGAGCTGACCCCATTGAAGTTAAATACAAAATAACTAAATTATATTTAAAAAATTTTTAAAAGGCTAAAGCTAGATGAGGTCATACCAGAGCCATACAAAGAGGAACCGTAACAGCCCTGCTCTGGGACATGCCACCTCTAAATCTGAACACCAAAAATCACAATGGCCTTTTTTTATATCACATCACATTGAAAAATCACTGCCATGTTAATTTCAGCATTTCTGCTTCCCAGATTTCACCATCCCACTGAATTGGTGTATTTCAGACTATTTTTCTCGTTGGTTCCAAGTTGCAATTAGCGACCTAGTTTTATAGGCCCTGCAAATATATGGAGTTCTCCTTTCAAAATGGCAATTTAATAGTGTCACATCCAACTACTCATCTTTAGCATCACTGGCCTCTGCATACACTTTAGGGCAGATCCTCAACTGGTGAAAATTGTCATAGCGCCATTGACTTATATGGAGCTATGACAAGTTCCACTAGCTGAGGATCTGCCCTAAAGTGTATGCTGATGCCAGCCAAGCTAAAGATGGTTAGTCGGATGTAGAACTGTTCAATTGTCATTTTGAAGGGAGAACTTCACTCCAGTGGCAGAAATTTGTAGAAATAAAGAGCCTGGGTAGCTGTTAGCTGTGAGAAATCAGAGCAAGTAAATATGGTACCACTTGTACCAAGTCTTCAAGGTGGGGGAAGTTTTCTTCCTAGTCATATCTTCCTTGCTCTGTGGTAAGAATGAGAATTGTATATACCATTATAAAAGGGTAACAACAGATTATTCTGCAGCATGATAATATACTAAATCATGAGTGTATTATTATTCATGTTTATTATAGTAGTGCTTAGGGACAAACCAAGGTTGTGCGAGGCATTGTACAGACATGTGCCCTGACATCTTCCCTGCCCCGAAGATCTCACAATCTAAATAGATCAGACAGCCATAGGGTGGGGAAAAATATCATACACATGGTCTGCAGTCCCTTCCATAACTGGGTCATTCATATTGGGATTAGGGAGATTCTGTGTGTTGACACAAAGCATTTTAGGCCTGTTTTAGTCACATAGCTACTAGCAAGCAAGAACAAGAGTCTTTTCTGAGACCAGTAGCCTCAGGAAGAATTCCCTTTAGACTCAGCACAACCATGCCCTGCTTCTGTGTACTGCAAGGAACACTACAGGGAAAAGCAAGGACACAGAAGTTACCCAGCTGCGCAGAAGGACATCATGAAGCCGAGCTGTCAGCTGTGTTCTCCAGGAAACTTATTATGAAATTCACAGCTCCAGGTTGAAGGACTTCTACTATGTGCATTTCAAATTCTCATTGTTCAGCAGAGCACGTGCACATACAAACCACTAGGTATCAGTGATTACATCTAATCTTTGAAATTAATATAACCATATTCCCAAATAAACAAAACATGTAGAAAACTAATTATGTTATTTGTTAACCTCTCCCCAGCTCATGAGTTCTCCCCAGCTCATGTTCTCCCTGCTATGTACTATTTTTATTCATATGCTCTTCTGACTTTAAAAGTAAATACTGCACAAATCAAAAGTAAATAACTATTGAATTTTAAGTCCCTCACCTTTTGCCGATTTGAAATTCCCAGCACAATAAGGAGCTGAAACTCTCTTATTTTTAGCTAAGGTGTTCTGCACTGGAGTTGTGTTATCCTGGATTTACTCAGTGCCTGTTTCATAAATTTGAACTTTTGCTACGGAGGATTGCTACCAACGTAGAAACACATCCTCCTCCTGGTACTCCTAGGAACCACAGATCATTTCCTTTGCTTGCCTCAAACTAGGTAGAGCCCACAGAACTGGTCTAGCACTGAAAATGTAAGCCTTTCTTCCATACCAATCCTTCAGCATTTCAAATTATATTTATTGTACCATAAGTGAGCATGGCACTTTACAGATGAATAAAAACACCAATGACCCCTTCTCCAAGGAGCTTGCAGTAATTGAATTTACATAACAAAGTGCCAAGTTCATGGCTAGGGGAAGAAAGACAGGGGAGTGCTGAGTGGATGAGACACCGTAAGCAACAAGAAGGAAAATATTGCTTGTGGGAGAGTGAGAGACCTTTTTCTCCTTGGAGCACCTTGATTTCTCAAACCCACTACAATCGAATGTTTGAACATACTAATTCTTCAGTACTTACACAGCACTACAGATGTGCATAGTGCACTACAGAACAGAACCACAGTGAGCCTGATTCTCATTTAAAAGGCACTCTGGCCTAGTGAATAAAACATTAGACTGGAATTCAGAGGACCTGGGTTTTACTCCCAGCTGTATTGCTAGCAACCTTGGGTGATTCACCACTCTGTTCCTCAATTTCCTCATCTGTAAAATGGGGATAATGAAACTAACCGCCTTTGTAAAATACTTTGGAATCTACTGATAAAAAGTGTTGTACAAGAGCTACGTATTATTATTTATGATATAGCACTTTACTGAAATATGGCAATGGAAAGAGACATTGAAGTGGATGTAAGTTGTGTTTACACATACCTTAAATCCTCATTATGCTACTAGAGTGGTGTAAAGTGGCCTTAGTGTAAACAGAAGAGGGATGGCCACATAGGAAAGGGAAGAGGGTGAGGAAAAGGGGCAAAGCAATATAGATGTGTTTTTGTAACAGGGAAGATGGATGCAGAGACAATATTATGCCTAACTATTACTATTACACTCCCTGTCTTCCTACACCTCAGATTCAGCCTTTGCTGAAGCACAGGCCACAGTTTTGTTTTTTCAGGACTATTCAGAAAGTATTACACAGCACAGTTAAACCTCAGGGCTATTGTATGTAATAAATAGATGTCAGTAGTTCCCAGTGAACTGCAAAGAGAGTACCATGCAGTTTCTTAGTGACACAAACATTTAATGCACCCGGCAAATGTTATAAATAGTATTTGGAACACTATAAATGGGATGGAGTCTGATGTTGATGCCAACACCCAAGGATTCAGTGAACACTATACATTAACAGGTATACAGGAGATCAGACCAATGCAGAGAACTGCAAACATGGATACACATGGGACAGACAAGCTGCCCAGGACCATTGTAGGCTGTAGCATCCTGACTTTGCACTCTTCACGTTTTTCACATAAGGTGTTGATGTGGCTTGCTTCAAAGTGGTTAATGGCAATATGATAACTCTATTGCCATCTTGCTCTGTCATGTGCTCTTGCTGCCCAGTTACTGGGACCAACCTAACACACTTTCAAGTTTGACCGTAGTGCATCTCTTTAATGGCTGTATTGACCACCATAAAAGCGGGTGTCTTGCTTCAACAAGACCATAAAATATGGCCTTGAGTATTCTTGAGTCAGCCATATGAACAAGGTGCCCAGACCAATACAATCTAGTTGTTATGATCATACTTTGAATGCCAAATCACAATTAAGGATTTCGGTATTAGGAATCTTGTCCCACCATTTGCCAATGCAAATAGGCTAAAGACAGCACATCTAGAATGGATTTCGTTTCCTCATATGGTGACAATACATTGTCCATGTCTCACAATCACATTCAAAGCACAGCTGCCCAACAGATGTTTATCTGAGTGCTTATTCTGGCCTTCGCGATGTGATGGGTTATCTCATAGTCAATTGTGGTATACTGTAACAGAATGCTGCCTCCATAACAAAACTTCTCCATGGACTTGAGAAGAGCATTGTTGATCTTAATAACTGGGTGGAAGTGCCCATCCTCTCCTTATAGGCTGGCACAGTACTTCACAAACTCAGACTTCTACAGATGTCGGAATTAAGATTAATAAAACATTAAACATCCAACAGGCATCTTGAAGTCATGCATTTTGAAGCCATGATCATGTGATTCCAAGACAAACATTCCACAATCAGTGCAACCTTCATGAATGTATTAAATTGCTGCTCAAATCTAATAAGATTCAAAAGCATTTGTTCAAGGTATTAAACTAATTTAAGCAATAACTCAGCTGGAGTTTATTACATTGAGTGGATCTCCACCTTTGGTTAAGAAGATAGTTTCCAGACATCTGAAATGCTCCATATCACATAAAGAACTGTAAATTTCTTGCACTACTTAAAAATATTAGCTACTGTTGGGACTCAGTGCTTGGAACAGCTTTGTATCCCGTACTTGTACTATTTAACTTTTATGCAAATGAAATAGCTGGTTTTCTTGTACTATTTACCATTTTAGGCAAATGAAATAGCATGGTGCTTTCGGCAATTATATACATTTTTGTGAACAGACTAAGGCAATATGAGTAAAATAAGAGGTGTTGGCAACATAATCAAGAGAGCTGTTCCACTCACTCATTCTATCATATTGACTACGATATTGGCAGCTTCAATTATCTCTTTGCTTTTCCCTTGCAACTGTAGTGGCTCCTTTGTGTGGTATACCACAGCCCCCCTCAGCCGCTTCTTATCCTGTCTTCCAACAGTGGCCAATGCCAGATGCTTCAGAGGGAATGAATAGAACAGGTAATCCACAGGAGATTCATCCTGTTGGCCATTCCCAGCCTCTGGCAAACAGCAATCCCTGACTATTCTGGCTAATAGCCATTGATGGACTTATCCTGCATGAACTTACTTAGGGTTTTTTTTTAACCTCATTATAGTTATAGCCTTCACAACATTCTCTGGCAAGGAGTTCCACAGGTTGACTGTGTGTTGTGTGAAGAAATACTTCCGTTTGCTTTTTTTAAACCAGCCGCCTATTAATTTCATTTGGTGATCCTTAGTTCCTGTGTTATGCAAAGGAGTAAATAACACTTCCTTATTTGCTTTCTCCATGCCAGTCATGATTTTATAGACTTCTCTCATATCCCTCCCCCGCAAGCTTAGTCATCTCTGAAAAGTCCCAGTCTTATTAATCTCATTTTATCATTTTTTTTGTCCTTTTCTCTATCTTTTTCAATTCCAATATATCTTTTTTGAGATGGGACTACCAGATCTGCATGCAGGATTCAAGGTGTACCATGGATTTATAGAGGCAATCTGATATTTTCTGTCTTATTATCTATGCCTTTCCTAATGATTCCCAACTTTCTGTTAGGTATTTTTAGAGTTGCTGCCCATTGAGGGGATGTTTTCAGAGAACTATCCCCAATGACTCCAAGATCGCTTTCTTGAGTGGTAATAGGTAATTTAGACCCCATCATTTTATATGTATAATTGGGGTCTAAACATGCAACCCCACCAAAGTCAATGAGGGTCCATAAATGTAAGAAAGGACTAACTGTTAATTTCTTTCTCATTTAAATGGCTCACTCCATCTTCAATATTATTTTCATGAGTTGTTTCACTTTCCATTACAATCATGCAAATATGGTATATCTGAACCTCATTCCTGTAGACAGGCTATTATTATCTCTGGTGCTACCTTTTAAAGATATTTCACTGTGCACTTGTATGACTTGTGTTACTTTACTTTTAGGGTAAATGTAGCCCACACATTTAATAATATTACTAATGTATCCCTTCAGATATTCCTGTCTTATTACACTGAAGTACTAGCCTCTTCCATCTCAAATGGGCACACCAAAAATCAACTGAGTATTCTAATGTTGGATGTAAAAGTAGTTCTAATAAAAAAAACTTTTGCATCACTGCATAGATCACTATGACTTGCTTCACAAGCACAAAAACATTATTTTGAAAAAAAATAATTCTTTAGTAGATTTTTAATAGAACATGAAAACCAATTATCTTACATTTTCGCTAATTTCTTGGTTGACAGTTTTAAAGTGCAGCTATATACTGTCTTTTATTGCTATCAGACATTTATAAATCAGGTCACCAATTACCTACCAAGCCAGTTCTGCTGTACTTAGATTTATGTCACATATTTTCCCACTATATTCTAAACATCTTCCTGTATGTCTTGAAGTGCTGTTTTCTTTTTATTTTATTTTTTAAATCAGATATTGGCTCAGTTTTAGTGGGTATTTGATGATGACACATGCAGTCAGTGGGAATTGACTTTGAGATTCACACTGTTTGAGTTTCAAAAAGCATCCCTTTCTAAGAAAATATTTTTTGTACTTAACGAGTTTACGCTGTTGCCAACCCCAAGCACTCAGAAATCACGAGTAAGGCTCCCAAAATATCATGACATTGAAAAAATTACAAATGTAGGGTTCTCTGTATTTAACTTCTGGTTTTGGAAACTCCAGTGTCCACATCTTCATGCTTTCTTCTCCAGCTAGGAGGGCTAGAACCTCAGCTTTCATTTTTCTTTTAAAAAAGGGAGATGTTCAGGTACTAACACGATTGCAGTGGTTGGGGACTTTAACAAAGAGGTGAGGCTCATGATAAAAAATTGCCGGAAGTGGCAACACTGAATTTACAGCAGGGCAACATAACAAACAAGTTTCAAGTCTACGACAGGTACCTTTCCCCACTGTATTCGTTTAATATTGAATAACCATACACAGAGAGACAAAAAAAGGGTGTATCCCAGGCCTTCTAGTCACCTGGCTAGTATTTCCCAAGGGTGTTTTTTCAAATCTTTTTTTCTATGGAGAGCATCTTTTATGAGGGTAAGGAATAACTTCAGCCCACATTCTGTGACTGAGTATAATTGCCTGCTTTTTCCCCTGCAATTGGGAATGTGGCCATTTAAATTACAGTGGCTGTCTGTGGTCCCAATGGGAGCCTTTTGGATCCTTAGAAGGCTTATACAACTTGTTACAGGGATAAAGAGCCATATTCTTTGCTTCTGTGAAACCAGTGGATCTGTGCTCATCTACTTAGGCAATGCATTCGAACCAATATATGCACAGGAGCAGCAAAGGGCCGATGGAGTGGTCCCCTTCATTTGCATGTGCTGTTACTGCCTTTCTGGGACTACACAGGTCCAAAGAGCACAGCAGCTGAACAGCCGCTCTGAATCCTCAACCAACAGCCAGTGGGTGCAGAGCTTCTGTACTCCAAAGTAACAGGGACTTCCGATCCATTATCATAAGTAGCTGTACCATTCCTGAGATTAGTACTTTTAGGTATCGGTGAGCCGCTATTAGGAAGCGTCCTGCAGCGGGAACATCAAAGGCATTTGGCCTCCCTCCAAAGGGTGCAGCACACTCCTCACCCTGCAGCCAGCTTCACTGGCTAGTGTGGACTGGGGGAAGGGTTGGAGTCACGGCTTTCCCTATTCATTCTCCCTTTTGCATCCCTCCCTGTCTCTTCTGCACTGATAGGAAGCATCTTAAAAGAAGCCCTGTTCCCTCCTGAGTGTAGGCTTCACCCTGGCCTGCTCTTACACTCTGTGAAAAAGCAGAGAGAAAACTCCTTAATCCCTTGCCCTCCCACTCCATGTCTGTATAAGAGGCAGTCAGGATCTAGCTCTAAGTGATCTAGCAGCGGATGGGCTGGGGAGCTAGGAACTCCCAAATTCTAATCCCAACTCAAATACTGACTCCTTATGTGGCTGAGGCCACGTTACGTAATATCTTGTCACTGGGCACACTATTCACCACCTGACTAGCGCCCCCTCCAGGCACCCCTAGGATTAGCTTGAGGCCAATGCACCCCATCTGTGGTTTGCCCACCGTAACTCTCTGTCTCTGTTGTCCACCTGCAGCCCCTGTGACAAACTCAGCATCCTCTTCGTGGCTTGGTCCTCCAGCCATGTCACTATCCATGTTTCCACCTTCTGGGAGAGTTTAGCTCCTTAATAGTCCTAGGCAGTCCTCTCGCTCAATGCCATTCACCCAGTGGCTCCTCGTTGTCTTGCTGCCGCTCTCCCAGTGGCTGCTAGGGGAACCTGGGCCCACCCTCTTCTCCAGGCTCCAGCCCAGGGACCCTTAGCTCAGCAGTCTAGGCCTTCTCTCCCTGGGCTTTCTTACTACTGGTTCCCCTTTTCTTCCCGCATCTACCAGTTCCCAAAGCCTCCTCCCTTTTCCCAGGGAATGCCTGCAGTCTACTTAATTCCATTCTCTTGGGGGTGCCTGCCTTTTGCCAGCCTCTCTTCTTTCAGCTGCTGGGATTTATTGGCCCAACTTATTGCTGCCTAGCAGAGCTTCCTTAATTAGCTGCCTAATGGATTAATTGGCCCATCTGACCCACCTTAAGCCCTACAGGGTGAGAGTGGGGTGGTCACCACATCACACATCTATAAAACACAGATAATAAATTTTACCTATCTCAGTGAGGAATTGTGAGTTAGTTAATTTCCACAAAACACTATTAGGGTGACTCATTTTAAAGGCCTTTGAAAATGAAAAGTTCTATGTAAGCGCTAAATCTTACTATTGTGGTGTGGTATCTGTGCTGGTTTCAGGATCAGACAGACACAAAGTGGGAGAGGTAACAACTTTATTGGACCAACCTCTGCTGGTGGAAGGGACAAGTTTTCAAGCTTCATAGAGCTCTTCTTCGGGTCTGCAGAAAGTGACCACAGTGTCAGAGTTAAATGTAAGGTGGGACAGATTGTTAAGTATTACTAGGTCATTACTGCAAGGCACCCATTGCTAGATGTTCTACATAACACACTCAAACTAGCTCTTCTCCAGTTCAAACTTTCATTTAGCTTACACTTCCACCCTTGCCAATCAGCTTGTATCTCCTTTACCCTTTTTCTTAAAGTCTCCAACAGTTGCAGCTTCACAGGTGTTAGCAGCAGCTGGAGCACTAAAGGAATTTACCTATCAGCATTTTACAGCTCTGTGTCGTCCAACACTGATCAGAGCAGGTCTAGCTGATGTGACTGTTAAGAGGGCAAAGGCTGCTGTCTGTGTCTGTACTCCACCCACCCCCGACTGCTTCTCTCAGTGGATCTGCACCAGACATAGTAGAATGGTGGGACATTTGAAAAGAAGTGTGTGTAGACAAGGCCTTGGTGAGCTAAGGAAGTCCTTGTAATTTGTAACTTTCTAAAGAGATGCATGTTAGGTACAATAGCCAAATTCACTCTTGTGATAATACCAGTGAAGTCAAAGGATTCACACAAGGGAGGGGCTGGGATCAATAGGGCCAGATCAGACAGGAATTAATTCAGGAAAGTTCTATGGCTTATGTAATACAGAAGGTCAGACTAGATCACAATGGTGTCTTCTGGCTTTGTAATCTATGAAACTACGAATCAGCCCCCACCCAGCTACATTGTGGTGGAAAGGTCCAATTTAAATTCAAAATGCTTTGAGACTGCAGTGTTTCCACTGCATCATCCTCTCCATAAAGGCAGTGTCTGATAGCCCACTGAGGGTACAAGGGCCACAAGCCTCCAGCTCCACAGCTGTCCCTTGTAGAAATCACTCATATTTCAGAACACCCATGCAAAACTCATGTCCCTCACCGCAACACAGCTTCCTCAGGGACCCTGTTGCCCTCACATCCTTGTCCAGGGCAGGGCCAAAGTGGCTGGGATGTACATAGCAGAAATACATAGGTGTTAACCTGGACAGGGTCAGGATTGAGTCTTATAAGTACTTCCTTGTAGCTTCGCAATTCCTACATACAGTAGATCTTGCCTGATTCCAACTCCTCCCTGCTCTACTCTACCAAAAACACATGGAGCCCAGCCAGGCCAAGTTTGAGGGACTTTTGCAGGGTCAGAGAGAGGAGGGCATGATGCCACTTAGCTAACCTATTCTTCTGCAACAGATTTGGAATTAGGGGCTGGGTAGGTGGCTAAACAAGAACTAACCCCTGGAATCCTTATCAAAGCCCCTGTATTGCATGGGACTGGTGCTATTCAGCTGATAAATCATTGGAAGATGTGAACCTCTTCTATTAATCCCTTACATAATTTTGAAAATCTTAAATACACCAGCACAAAATATTCCTTTACTATTAAAAACATCCCAGATTCCTCTGACAAATACCTCTGAGGCCAAATCTGTCTGCTCAGTATTGCACCCTTGTGGGCACTTACATCTTTTCTAAGATGTGATGTTCACTGTTGTTTATAGTACTCCAGGTGCCTTCTAACTAGTTTATATACAATAATACTATCTTCTTTGATTTATATAGTATTTCTCTGGCAATTCTCTTTCCTTCTTCAATAGAGAAGCACAGTGGGTTGAAGGCCATGGGGAATTTCTCTGATAATAACTCCCAAATTTATTTCAAACTCCTAGTAATGTGCCACAGTACCTCTCTGTTTGTTACCTCATTGGATTCTGTGTCAGAATCTGTTCCTACTTTCTACATTTGTCTCTTAGAAAAAGGTATCTACATGATTTATATCCATATGTGATTAATTTCACTGTTTGTTTTGTGTGTGTGTGTGTGTGTGTGTATTTTTCCCCTCTTTAGTACCACATTCTGACCTGAAAATTCTGTTTTCTATAGCATTAGGCAAGCTATTACAGAAACAACAGAAAGATGAGGTGAACACACTGAACCTTTGGCTCTTTTATAGTTTCTAGTTTCAATAAATCTGTCCTGTCTTTTCCTATAGATGACTTTCATTTTAGTGAGCAAATTTTCTTCTTTGTAGACTTAAATTTCTCAAGAGTTTCTTATGTTCTTGCACTTGATTATATTCATTTCCCCAGAAAATCTTTTCTCTGCATCAGGGTAAAGGCAATGGCTAGGTGGTACTCATCAATATGTGCTTTGGAAAAATATAGTGGCTACTCACTGGCATTGCAACAGGGTTTGGTCAGCCCTCTAGCTGAATGCAGCTTTCATTGGCATTTAAGTTTAAATCTTCTAGTGCTATAATTAATTCATTAGAGCTGAATGAACTAGTTTGGATAACATATCAATCAGCCCCAAAACATTGACCGAAGTGTTATACCATGCAAGTGATCTGTGACGTGAACTTAGAGTGGAGAGATGAGCAACTGTTCCTCCTCTCTGAAGCTTCCTGTTATGGACCAGGATGTGGGTGGTCAGTTCCAGTGGGCAGAGCAGGTATACACACTGGGGAATGAAGCCACAGCTCAGCACCAGAGTTGCCAGTTACCATAGCCAGGGGTCAAGCCAGAGTCAGAACCAAGCATCATTGGAAGAAAACTTCATTCAGCATCCAGCTAGAGCATTCAGTAATCCAGCTTGGACATGACAAATGCATGGATCATTTCGTTTCCTAGTGAGCTGGAAGTTAAAGAAAACTATATCCATTCTTCTTGGACAAGGACCTGAATACACTGATCCATGCATTTGAATCCATTTTTCTTCCTTTTCCATGGTTTAGGCTGCTATGAGCACATTAGGCCCCTTCTCAAGTCCCTTCACCGGCTCCCAGTCAGCTTGCAATGCCAGTTAAAGCATTTGGCCCTAAACTTCAAAGCAATTAATTGGATAAAGCCCCCACTACATTTAAGACTGAATTTCAATCTGTGAACCATCACAACAGCTGCACTTCTCTAGAACAATGCAGATCACAAAGCCCAAGGCTGGGCATGTGACAGCTAGGGACAAAGCATTCTCAGTTGAGGGGATCTGGCTATGGAACAAACTTCCAGAAGAGATAAGCTAAATGCAATCTGACCATCTTTAGGAAATGCAGCAAAACCTTCCTCCCAAAAAGATCCTTCCACTGTCAGAATAACACTCACAAGAAAGACAATCCCTTCTAGTCAAAAAACCCCAATTGCCCCCAAAGTCCAAAAGAAAAACCTACTCTAGGCAAAGGCTTACCCCAAGCAGGGATAAGTGCCGAGGATTCCATGAAGTGCACTATGAGCTTTTCTATTGTTATTGATTTTTATGTGGAAGGTGCTTGGACACTACAGTGATGGGTGGCGGTATAAAACACTCAGATCAATAGAAGATAGATAGTTGTTTCAGAATTAGATCTTGAAACTTCACTTCATGATAAGGAAAAGCTGCATGTGCTTTGACAGCATCACTCTTAGCCTATGAGAATGTCTTGTCTGACTCTTTCCTGGCCTATTTGTTGAATAAGAAGCTTTATTCATGGGCTCTGTAGTTTAGTAAGAGGTTCCACAACTGTTCACATCAGAATTTAGGAAAATCCTATGTGAGGACACAAGGCATCACTGGCTGTTTTAATCATTCTGAGTGTTAAGGAGACAGAGAGAGCTACAGGGTCCATCTACATCCAGTGAAGGGTTCACTTTATATTTGATACAATGGTTTTGTCTTTTCTATACCAAGGAAACGACAGGATCCATAAACAGCAGAATCCAGGAATTTCCAGCTGGAAAATGCTTGTTAAAATAAAAACTTTCAAAGACATTGAGGAATAACGTGAAAAAAATGGAGGTGGTAAGGAAATAATTCCATGGAGTGATGTGAGAAGCTTTAAATGGCAAGGACTACATTGTTCCACTTAGCAGCACATCTCTACTAAGCACCTGATACTGTACCCACTGAAGCAAATGGGAATTTTGCTCTGAAGTATATATTTGAATTATAGTAGTGTCTAGAGACTCCAACAGAGATCAGGGTCTCACCATGGTAGGTGCTGTGCATACAGAGAGTAAGAGATAGATGCTGCTCCAAGGAGTTTATAATCTAGAAAAAGTAATGCTATGCATATTTTACACGGGAGGAACTAAGTAATTAAGTGGCTTGGCTAAGCTCATAGAAGTCGTCTACGGCAGAATTGGGGATTGAACCCAGCACACCTGAGCCGCAGACTAACAGGCCTTAGTCACAAGACTACATTTCTTCTCGCTGCTCCCCTAATTTTAATTTGTTCCTTATTTGTATATGACCATTCTGCTGCGCAAGTGAAATGCATAAAATGTGTTACTTTGTCTACAAGATGCTCCTGTTATTAGGGTTTTCCACAATGTAATGCAATGTGTGGTGATCCAAAAGCTCACCATTTCATGTTACATTGGCTTGCACAATAAGAAAAAAAAATTCTATGTCAGAGATATTAAAATACTCTGCAACTTGCAGGCAAAAATTGCCTTCATCTTGGATGAAACTATATTAACATTCATGGAGTGAAAGACTTTTTAATATATTATTTAGGTATTAGAGAGGGTTTTTTATTACTGAAATTTAAAATTAGCTATTACATAGTCTTGGTTCTGTCTCAGATTGGTGGTGGCAGTGGCATTTTAATTTAAACTGAAGCACTGGCAAAATGAAATGTGAGTCCAAGTGAAAGTCAGACACATTAATAACAAGAGAATAAAAATGAAAAACACTGGCACAACAGTCCAAAACAAAACAAGCAGAATGCCGAGATGTGCCACCAGACAATCATAGCAGCACTTAAACCCCAAAACTGAGACAACCACATTTCTTGTCAGACAACCAAGCTGAACTCTTAACTGTCTGTAGACAAATAATCAGAATAATTTCTAGGCTAGATGAGGGCTTTAAAAAGATATATTAGAGAACTCTTCAAAAGGTAAAAAAAAAATCTCAGAAATTTCTCCTCAGCATTTCTGAAAAATTCTCCTCCAGGTAGAAAACACACAAGCCAATGCTTTGGAACTGGTTAGCTAAGGGACCTTAGGGAAGACTTCAAATTCACCGTAGGGAATGCAAACAAAAAATTTCAAAACTTTCCACAAATCAAAACTCTGAACAATTTTTAGTTTGGGGTCGATTAAGATATTTTCTTCTGATAAAATCTAAACCATTTGTTCTAATTTTGACCATTCAAAAAACTTTTTTAAAAATTCTATAAAAAACAAATTTTGTTTAAAAAAAAGCCACTAAAAGAAATCAAAACATTCATTCTGAAAATGTCAAAGCAGACTATTTCAACATTATCCTAACACCTCACAGTTTTTAAATGAAATTTTATCAAAATTGACACTTTTCTAAGTGTTTTGATATGGCATATCGTATTTTTGTCAAAAATCCATTTCAACAAAAAATATATGACCAGCTCAAATTAGAAATATAGGTTCCATTGACTTGCTAGTCTTATTGCTTCTAAACCATTTAAAGGTTTCTCCCTTTTTTTCTCCACCCCATATAATGCTTTTACAGTTACTAGCAGTAGAGGCTGCTAGCTGAAGATTCTTTGATTTAAAAGAAAGGGGTGCTTTTAGGACATTCTCCATAAATGCCCCACAAATCTTCCCCACTTTCTCCCTTGAAATGTCAGCACCTGGAATGTTAAACTTCCAGCCATGCTTCAAAGCTCATCCATCTTCCTGGCCAAATGGGTAGGAAATAGATTGAGGGATATAGGACTTTATTATTTGGTCTCTTGGAGAGTTGGATTATGGGCATAAACCAATATACGTTGATTACAGTAGGAGCTGGATCAAGCCCTATTCAAATCATGGCTGAAGTGTTATAGTTTTATTCTTGTCGTACTTTAAAACAACTTAACTGTTTTGGCTCAAAGTTTCAACAAAAATTCACAACCCAACAGAGAACAAGCCTGGAAAATTTCATCCAAAAAGTAAATATTTCAAGATGTTCTAAGGGAGTGAAAACAAGGACGTTCTTACATAAGCTTCACTGTAGTGGTTGCTGCCACTCCTGTTCAGTCATCTGTTTTAGGCATTTGAAAAGCATCCATCATTGTAGTATCTAGGTGCTAACTCTGTTTAGTTTGGAGATCTGATAAGTTGAGAACTGAGCTGTTACAGTTAATTTAACCTTAATTCACTCAAAAATACTCCTTAAAGTAACTGATCTTCTGTTCCACGAAATAAAACTAACTTCTGGGCTTTTTTTCTCTCTGGCAGTTTGCTAGCTTGTAGTTTATTCTGGAAGACGATTGTCATTATGAGTGAAATGATGACAGGTGGCAGTATTAATGATATGGCAAATGCTATATACAATGCATGGTAAAAAGCCAAGATAAAGAGCTGTCAGCTATAAACACTGGGGAAATAATTCAGAACAAGAATAAAATAGGAAGAAAAATATATGCTGCCAAATTTACATCCACAGTAACTAACTGTACTGAATTTTCTTATGTAAATACCACGCATGAAGTGCTATTTTCTGATGTAGCTCTTTAATAATAGCTCTCATTACCATATGCACTGGCATGTAACTAGAAACAGTTAGGTGCATAGGGCATATCCCTAAAGGAGGTGAGTGCCCCCTAGGAGCTGTCACTGTGCATCCTCAACTCTCATTTAAGTCCAAAGGGGTCAAGAGTCTTATTACAGGACTTTCAGCTCTTACTCAGGACTTTAATCCACTTCGGAGGTCTTTGTTGAGTGTAATGCGGAACTGCACCACCTTCAGGAAAAACTTCTGAATCATTCTGTGTGCCATGGAGGCACTGAGCATGCTGCTACACCCCTTTGAGCAGTACCTCCACCCACAACATGGACAAACAGCACAAATGGCCAGTGTGAATAAATGGCATGTTGGCCCTGCTTCTTCTCCACTTTGTTTTGGAGTGTAGCCTCCCAAGTGGCACAAAGACAACAGAGAAGTCTCTGCACTCCTGAGTGTACCTAGATAATTCTGAGCTACAACGTCCCTTTCCCAGGGTGTTCCAGATTCATACAAACTTTTCTGGCCAAACCTTCATTGGGTAGGGTGAGATGGTCCTATATCTGCTCTGCTCTGGATTGGTGGCTTTCATTCCTGAGGCTGTCTGTTATTTAGTTGCTCTTTCTGGTGGACTATAGAGAGACGTCTTCACAGTTGGTGGCACTTAGGTCTGAGATTCACTGAGTGGTTGACTAAGTGGAATAGTTCCACCATCCATAAACTGAAGCACAAGGCCTCTGAGAAGTTCTGTTGCATTTGAACCTGAACCTAGTCCTAATTCAATCATGAGCTCAAACCTGATCCTAAATTATAACGTAAATATGGATCAAAACACAGTCAGTGGGAACTTGCCTCAATAGCCATAATTCCAGCCTCTTCCAAGTAATTAGTTTGCACCTAATCCTGCAATCCTTAACCATGTGAGTAAATCCTTACTCATGCAAATAGTCCCCATTGACTTCAGGATTACTCATAAGTGTTAGGGTTGTGGGACCAGGCCTTACCTGCTATTGGGGTCATTTAAAATGTAAGAAAACTGATAGCAAAATAAACAGTGGTTGCTATGAAAAAAGCAACATTTGCCAAAAGTTGCTATAGCGTGGTATCTGAAAATGGCAGTTATGTCCTATATAGAGAATGGCAGTATTGAGGAAACCTCTGTGTGGTGTCCATAAATGTTTATGTTTAATGGTCAACACATAAATTTATTGATAATTCTACAGGATTTGTTCCTTCTGATCTTAAAGTCTATGAGTCTATGAGGATTTCACTGAGATTCTTCTAGATAGAGTACAGTAACATCAGCCAGCCAAGTCACCTTGCTTCCTTTAATAATGCCCCATTTTTCACAAAAAGATTCAGGATAGAGAATCAGAAAACTTTTATAAAGGAACAAAAAAGATGGGCAAGAAAAATGTATAATTTGGGTCCTGCGTGTTCTAACTTTTATCGTTACCCACAAGGACAAACATGATAACTCACTGGGGCTCTGTAACGTTGAGTTATTACTCTTTTCCCTATGCGTCAAAAATATATTCCATCACATAGTTAGCCATCGCAGAGTCCCCCTCTTTCTCCCTTCCATCCCCTTCAAATCTCTCTCTGAAAGGATGACAAATAGATAGATTGATAAACGTACATCATTATGCTTCTTCATCCTAAGTGATGCATTGCTATGAAAACAGTGAAAAATCCCCATCAAGGCAGGCATTTATTAAAATAGATTTGGTCAGAAGACAGATCTAAAGCAACTTTAAGGAAAGTTGTCAATTCCTACACAGTCACTAACTGCTGAAGCATATTCAATTCATATTCAGTGATGCCCACGGCAAAGAAATCAGTGGCTGTAAGTCATTCTATTACTCTTAGCCATGACAAAATAATCTCCTTTTGATTAAATTGGGTGGGTTTTCTTTCACCCACAGCGGTGACTGTCATCGACAAAAGGTTCTGAGTGATATATTTTGAAATGTACAGTTTAACGTAAAGGAAGACATAAGACTAAGTCTATGGTTCATTTTATAACTTCTAAAACAGAGAGGTTTTGCATGTATCTTTTTCCATTCCTAGTTCTTGCTGAGTAGCTATGGAGAGAGAACAAAAAGAAATGTATTGCACATTGCATGGGGCACCAGGAGAGTCCAATAAAAATATAGGCCTAGGAGAGCACTTAACTGTCAAGATATTTTACATACACTATGGGGAGAAAAAAATTATTCCCATATTGGGTGCAAACTGATGAGGCTGGAAATATGGTTATTGAGGCAAGTTCTCACTGATTGTATTTTAATCCACGTTTACATTACGGTTTAGGATCAGATTTGAGCTCATGGTTGAATTAGGACTTGACTCCAACCAAGTCATAAATGAGTAATTTTTTGTCTAGATCTGACATGCTAGAAAAACACGCTGAGGTCAGAAATAAACTTGGTCAGAAATAAAAAGTGCTGCTAAGCAGCTGTAAGTTTTTTAGGGAGGGATTTCCAAAGCAGAGTTCAACAGGAACTTGCACCCAAGCAGGGTAACATTTGGGCATGCAAATGGGGCATTTGAGGCTGCAAATCAGATAGTAGTGCTTGTGCAAACAGGCAGCAAGACCTCAAGTGATCCAGCCTGCAGCCATGATATCCTTCTTTGAAAAGGTACCCCACAACCCTCAGTATTCAGGGCCAGATCCTCCACTAGTTTCTAAAATTGAAAGGCTCCACTGAAGCCTACAAAGCACAACAGCATTTTTTTAATCAGCCACACAAGACTTTCATGAAAATTGACTAGCTCGGGTGCAAAAAATGTCAATACACACTATATCATGAGGATGACATTGTTTGTTGAACAAATTAACACCTAACAGAAATGGTGGCTTACGTCAAGCAAGTGGAGACAAAGCAGTTTGTAAGTCTACTCTATGTATTAATAAATTAAAGGGCTGTTTTATGAACCATTTGATAGCATAAGGCCTGATCCTAAGAGGTAACACACATACATATATGACATCACTACTTACACCTGGTAAAAAAAATTATGAAAAACGTGTTTGTCATTGAAAATGTTTGTTTTCCAACCATGTTTTGAATTAACAATTTCTGGGGGAAAAAGTCAAAATGTTTTGAAATTTTCCATTAAAAATGGTGGGAAAAAATATCCTGTTCTCTTTACTTCCCCACCACCACCATATCCCACTTTCTTGCTCTTATTTTTTTTTTTAACTATTACCCCCACCATTTTCCACTAGAGAAGGCAGGGGAGAAGTTTTTCAAAAAAGAAAATTCCAACGTTTTTCATGAAAGACAAAACACATGAAAAATTCCAAATAAAAATGGAAATTAGTGGCTTTTTTAAACTTTTGACCAAAAAAACCCAAACAAACCCAGCATATTTTTACTGTAGGAATTGAACTGTAGAACTTCAACACTAAAGACCACAGGCTTTTGCTGTACTAGCTAAAGGAAAATTCCTTTCACTATGTGTAAGTAGTAGTCTATTATAGTTAGTGGGACCAGTCTCTAGAGGAAGACAGTATTTGTACATCCTAACCCTGTAGATATGACAGTGAGCACCTACACTCTTGTTGACTTCTTGGGAGACACACGTGCTTAGCACCTCTTAGGTTCAAGCCAACATGTGTTGCCTTACATGAAAGTTTGCAATAACATTTTGTGTTTGTCAGTGAACTGGGTGCCCTACCATGAAGTACTTCATATATTGCTGAGCTTTCCACTATATAGTGT
This sequence comes from Mesoclemmys tuberculata, assembly GCA_007922155.1. NCBI lineage: Eukaryota > Metazoa > Chordata > Testudines > Chelidae > Mesoclemmys > Mesoclemmys tuberculata. The sequence continues at coordinate 6,495,829 of ML675641.1, forward strand.
ACAATAAAAAAATAAGTTTTATAACTGAGACACAGCAACAATTTCAAAAGAAATAGGGTAGAATTACCAGCAGTTTAGGCAAATATTTCTTCAGCATTATCCCATATTGCCTGTCAACCCAGAATTTAGGGGAGATGTATTGTACAACTCTAAACAAAGGAACGAGCAGAAGCCCAGCCAAATCCATACTGCAGTTCCAAAGCCATAAATTGAATGAGTCTTTACGTAAATTGTGGTCTCGTGGGTCACTACATGACATGTACTACTGTCTGCAAGGAGCTGGGATAAGACCTTTACACTCTATTGTCTTGGCCTCTTCCGAAGAATCTCATTACTAACCTAAAGAGTCTGCTAATGGAGTTTAAAATGACAGAGAGTCTTTTATAGGGCAATAAAACCTTTTAAGATGTACTTCAGAGGCTTCTAATTCTCTCAGCAACACAGTAAATATAATGAACATAAAAATTATCCTTGCAGCTGTTGTGCATGTCAGTAACAATAACAAAATCTCAGCACAGTACATGACCAAAAATAGCATCTGGTACTTTGATTCACCCAATTTAATCACAACAGTGTTTGCACATTTACTGTTTTACAGTTTTTGTTCATCAATTTACAGTAGTTTAATAAGATTACTGTGCAAACGTATATGCTGAACATGTTTCTACATGGGACATATACCACAGGTATCCATCATTTCACTCACTGCTTTCTACAGATTGCTAATATGAAGCCCTCTGGAGTTCACAAGAAGATTTCACATTAAACAGTCTGCTGCTTAGTGTAAGAAGAAGTGAAATCACTGTCAGTCATTTTCTAAGTCTATTAAAAGGCTGATAAAGTCTCTAAAGGGTTTGCAAGAAGGAAAATTAAAACACACACACACAAAGTCATTTATATCTGTACTGATTTAAAACAGAGGTGAAATTGTTAAAGCAATACGCTGATTTTCAGGTAACTGCTTTGGCATCTCCAAAGTGTTCTGATCAGAAAAGTTGTGCATTGTTTTGTGCCCTGTGAAATGAGATGGTGGTTTCATTCTGGTCCAGAGGCCTGGTAGCATAGCACACTAGCGCGCACACACACACACAAAATCACAGTGTTTGGCATTAACTGGCTTCAGAGTGGAGAGGTCAAAGACTGACTGGCCCTGCAATCAGAACTGCCCTCTCATGCCAGCTGTGGTCCCTCCAGTTCAGGGTTGAGATACATTGTAAGGCCGTGTGTGGGAGCCTGCATTGCTGCAGTCTGTGATTTACGCATTTTGTGGATAAGCAGGAGACTTCAGCTGCCGTTCCGCCACCTTTTGTAAGCACTAAAAGGATGAAGGAAAGACAGGAAGAACATTTATCCTTCCTCAAGACAGATATGAAGTGATTTTTGTCACCTTCATCCCTTTAAACTTGGCCACCATCCTGAAGGCGACATAGCTTCTGGGAAAGGGCTCCTCAACCCCTGCCCATTACATCAATGATCCTGAGTGGGAAAGGATCTAAATACCTCCCTTCCACTAGCCCTTGGTACTGAAGGTGAAGACCTTCATCTTGTCTGCATAAGCACCTGTAACAGGCACAAGACTGACTCCTCGGCTGGTGTAAATCAGTGTAATTCCATGGGAGGCCCACTGACCAGCACAAGTCGAAGATTTGGCTAGGTCTCAAGAGAGCTCATTAATAATAATATTTAAGGACAGAGAAAGAATCCGATTAAAATAAAAGAAAGTCTGGCACCACATAGATTGACTAGTTTTTGTTACATCAAACATAAAAGCAAATTCTAGAAATGTCTTCTTTTCCCATCTTCAAAGCCCTGGTCAACTAGCATCTCAGCATCTGTCTTAGATATAATCACTATTGTTTGATCAAGTATTCCAGCAGTGGGGTAGAAACATCAGAGCCCCTGTTCTTTATAACAGCATTTCTCAAACTGGGGGTCCCAACCCAAAACAAGGCCACAAGGCTATTGTATGGGGACCATAGTATTACCATCCTTACTTCTGCGCTGTCTTCAGAGCTGGGCAGCCGGAGAGTGTTGCAGTTGCCGGCCGCATATCCAATTGTGAAGGCAGCACCACCAGGAGCAGCAGCACAGAAATAGGGGTGGCATGGTTAGAAGTGTTGTCCCTTTTTGGGGGGTTGTCGCAGCTGGAAATATTTTCAAAGGGGGGAGCCAGCGAAAAAAGTTTGCGAACCCCTGCTTTTTAAAATGGCTATTGTTCCCTTTGCAGTCTAACACAATGGCTTTCAACCTTTCCAGATTACTTGTACCCCCTTTCTGGAGTCTGATTTGTCTTGCATACCCCCCAAGTTTCCCCTCACTTAAAAGAGTGCTTGATTACAAAATCAGACATAAAAATACAAAAGTGTCACAGCCCATTGTTACTGAAAAATTGCTTACTTTCTCATGTTTACCATATAATTATAAAATAAATCTGTGCTCAATGCCAGGTGCTTCAGAGGAAATGAACAGAACAGGTAATCACCAAGAGATCCATCCTGTCGCCCATTCCCAGCTTCTAGCAAATAGCAATCCCTGCCCATCTGGCTAATAGCCATTGATGGACCTATCCTCCATGAACTTATCTAGTTCTTTTTTGAACCCCATTATAGTCAAGAACCACAATTTATGCCGTGTCAGGATACCAGAGGGCTAGAGGCAAGACCCAACTGGGGGTCAGGAACCACAAGTCAGGTGCCAGAAAATCAAGCAGCGGGAGCAGGAAGCACAAGGCACACAACCCAGAGCAGAAAGGAGCCCAGTTATTAGGACAGCCACCCGTTCCTGCTGCTGGCCAATCAGCTGTTCTGGGACTTCCGACCTCAGGGGTGGAGTCTCACACTGGATCTGGGCTTCTTGGGTCCCAGATAAGCCATCGTCAGCAGACTGCCAGGGGGAGGGGTGTGGTGTGGCTGCTCCCATGAACTGTGTAGGTTTGAGACCAATGGGTTATGACAGGAGGGCTGTTGAAGGATTGCTCCTGCCAAAGCCCATGCTAGAGCTGGAGTGAATTCTAGTAAGCTTATTAGCATGCATGTAAGTTCTTTAAATGTTTCCTATGTAATGCTTTTCCTTAAGAATGCAATAGGCTTGCACAGAAAGAGTGTGCTTGTTTCCCTGAGCTCCTCAGCATTCGTACAGGGCAGGCTGTGATGGCATGCGATGGCATGCATCCAGGTTCACCACAGGACAAGCACAACTGACCTTGATGGGTGTGAGTGACCGATGAGCCAGATCAATCAATCACTCTGTTAGTCTTAGAAGAGAAAGCAAGCAGATGTGCTTGGGTACCTGTCTCTGCTAGGAATACCACTCTGAAGGCAGGGAACTGTGCAGCCTGGAACCTTCCTGGTCAGAAGGGAGTGAGACAGGGATCTCCACCCAAGAAAGGCAACAGCTTAGGAGCTGGATAATTGAGAGTGGGTGCCCTTGCTGGACCACTGAGGGAAAATACAGATGCAGTTGCCTGGAGCTGTGGCATGCACATTATGACAAACAGTGTATGGAAGGCAGATCACTGTCTAAATAAGCACAGGTGTCACATAAAACTGGAGTTATTTAGATATTTCACATTTATTTTTATTTAAAAGTGATTGATTGCCTGTCTTGTATCATAAACAAAAGCAAATTTCAGCTATTACCTATGCAGTATGAGTAATTTACTTTAAACACGAGTTTCTTCCATTGTTTCCTAGTTAGAATATCCAAGGAACAATACATTTTGGCATCTAATGACACTGGCAATAAAAACAGCCTGAGGCAGAGGCATTTATTTCAGCCAAGTATTATGTATTCTTAGACTATCAAACGTGAGATCTCTCAGGAACAGCAGTCAGGACACTAATGACAGCTCTATATCGGTATCTCACAGAGAGCAGCTAAAGATATTTTTCAAACATATTTCAAAATCATTGAAATGATTATTACACTGAACGGTCTTACAGACTTGCAAAAGGAATGGATCTGAAGATGCAAACAGATGGGGTTTTTTGCATTTTAAAAACACATTGAGATGTTTGACCCCTGAAAGTAAAGCATTTTTCCCACTTTCTCTTTGGTTTATTCTTTTTCCTATGGCATTTCATAAACAAACATTTATTCTTCTACATATTACTTCTGTAGCAGTATGTATCCATGCTGGGCATTATATTGCACCAGGAAGCAAATTCTTTGCTGATTTACACCCTGTGCAAATTCCACTGCCACGTTTGCACTAGTCTTGCAAATTCCACTGCCATGTTTGCACTAGTCTTGCAAATTCCATTCCTTGTTAATAAAAGAAAATGGCCTTGAAATGACTTATGTTCATTCTAAACCATCTAGTCTGCGCTGCACAAGGGAGAATAATTTTGTGTCACCCCCCATGTTACAGGGGAACACTTGAAGTGGGATTCTAATCTGAACAGTGATGCGAAAAACGCTGCATCGTAGGATTTTATGTTTGTCACCACTCAGTGATTCTTTATCAGATAGGCTCAGATTTCATATACAATGTTTTTTGTTTTGTTTTTCAAACTGCTGACCCTGCAAACTGAGATCAGAAAGTCAAGCCAGATTTCTTCCATTTCATGAATCATCTTTAATAGTAAAGATTCAACAGGCCAACCAAGATCCTTAGTTATGGCAGTGTAAACCCGCAGTCTTCAATTCAGGCCCTGAGACCGGTGCAACACATAGCCTCCAATGTATTGCACAGGTATAACAGTTTGGAACACAGTAACCAAGTCTGGTGATGAAACTCGAGAAAGGCCACAATCCAATTCACTCCCTCTTTTGCAGTGAATCCTAAACATCTTTGAAAATTTATATTATCTAAGCCTGCATCTTGGCATGGGGGTAGATTCGATGTCCCTCGTGATCCCTTCTAACCCTATGTTTCTATTATTTTAAGTAGGTGAATGGTGGTAGGAAGACAATTTAAACCTATAAAATATGCAAAATTGTTGGAAGTGGGAGAGCACAGAATAGATCAAAGAAATGCTGTCAAGTGAGGAATTGCTGATTAGGACTGTAAAGTTCCTGATGAAGTTACAGAATTCTCACATAGCAGCAGACCAGAATCTTCTTAAGGTCCGAGCAAGTGCCCTCAAACGGATCAGAGACACCTGTTTTGATTGGGGTTTGGAACAAGGTTGCCATCCCCTTGGGATGTTTCTTTTCTGTGGAGCACTTGGCACCTCACACAGGACAGTAAGACGTTATTGTGCAGTATCATGCCCATCACATTCACTAGCAATATCATCAGGCGCAGCAGCGTCACCACCAGGGCCATTACCACAGGGGACTCAATCACTGTTGGCCTGCACCTTGTGCAGTTATTTCCACCCGTATAAAGTGACTGCAAAGTGGGCGTAAAATTCTACCATTCTGATCGGGCAGCGCTGCATGGCCACTTTGCATTGGTGTAACCAGCTGTTCGGGTGGAAGGTAATGAAGAATCACGCCCACGTATTCACCAGCACCCACTGAGCCTTCTTTTTTCTGGCCCTGAAATTTTCTGACTGGGCCAGAGGAGAAGAGGGGACAGATGACATCATCATCCTGGGGGCAGTATCCGCCTGACATGTGAATCTGAAATTCTTATCTCCTTCCACCTAATGTGTCAATTTTCACACCACTCCTTTATCTTCCTCCTCCTTTTCACCTTTTGTAATCATAGTTTGGCTTGGACAAGTTTGGTTAGATACAGAAGCTACTATCCCTAAGCTTGCCTATTCACTTTTCTCTCTCCTTCTTTGTGTGCACTGGCCCTTCTCTTACACTAGTGTGGGGGGAGGGAAGGAAAAAGGACTGTGTTGCTCTCAGTAAAGGAGCTGACTTGCTTTCTAGAGACTGATCTCTTTGTCTGGCCCAGTCTAGTAACACGCCCTGTCTAGGAAGCACTACAAATAACCCATCTAGACAAACAAAACAGAAGAATCCTCTGCTGATGTGGAGTTACCTGTTCCATAGCTAGAGCAACACTAGTGAACTAACTAGTGGCTAAAGCCTAGGCCCCTTCTGTGAGGAGCCCATCCATGGGAAACCTAGGGGAGGAAAGTCCTCTGAGAACTTTCATGGAGATCCCAGCACATCCTAACTTGGTGTACAGAATCATAGAATAATAGGGTGAGAGGGGACCATAGGAGTCATCTAGTCTAAGCCCCCAGCCAAGATGCAGAATTTATTACATCTAAACCATCCAAGACAGATGGCTATCCAGTGCATAGTTTACCCACTCTAGCAAAGGTTACAGGGCTCACTCCAAATGTAGTAACTTGACAACAATTAGGCTACTGGTGTGCTAAGATGACTGCTTAGTATGCAACAAATGTTGTCTCTGATTCCTTGTGCTACCCCATCCATCAGTCTGCAGCCATCTGTTTTCTTGTCTTAAATTTTTTTTTTTTGGGACCACTTTTATGGAGGTTCCCAAAGGCCCACACTAATCCTGCCTAAGAAGCAACATCAGTGAGTGGTCACACAAAGGTCACCTATTGTATGCGGAAAGTCATATTTTAGAAGGTCCTGTGTTGCATTACAATGTGACCCTGGTGCCATTCAGATACCAAATTATATGTCTTAACTGGGTACAACACTCTGGGGGCACTTGCTTTTAAAAGGAGCTCAAGAGGATACTTCTGCAGGATTCTTGTGGACTGAAAATATGCCGTGTGCATGTTTTAACAAAACGTTGACATTTGAATCACCTATTTAATCATGATGAGGATGGACTTTAGATTAATAAAATATTGATGTGGAAAACAGAGAGGGCTATTGGGAAATGCCTTTCATTTACTATATAAAAACCACTCACATATTCTCAGAAGCTTTGGGTTATCGACAAATGTATAAATAGTTGCCATTTTAACATGCCACAGGAAAAAACACATTGCTATTATTACACATATTTATAATGCTGCAGGGGAGCCTTGAACTGCTCCTACGCTGGCCAGCCAAGCTAATTATGCAACTCACTTTTCCCCTCCTTGTCTGCCTACAATGTCAGGGTTTTTTTTAAAAGGTAATTTCTTTCCAGGAGTGACACACTTCTATAAACATACAGTGAAAGGACATTTGAAAAGGATACACATTTTTGAAAGCAGAGAGCCAGTCACCATTATTGAAGATAGAAGAGTATAGGATTTGTCATACCCTGGGTTCCTCAGTTCTAGTAACTACCTCTGGCAGAGCTTAGTGCTAGATCTCTCAGTGGAGGTTAAACCCTCCTTTCTCACCACATTAACTATATATGTTTCCACAATAAATGTGACACAGCTAGGGGTAACCACCCTTACATCTTTGCATGAATAAGCTTTCCCCCTCGACCCCCTCTGAAATATTGTTTCAGTTTGCTTTGGTCTTGTTTTTTTGCATAGGAAAAGAGGAAGTACCATTTTGACTCAGACTCAAGGTCCACCTTGTCCAGAAACCTGGCTCCAACAGTGGCCTGCGTCAGAGGCTTCAGTGTAAAGTGTAGGAATCCCAAAGTAGGCAGATGTGACATAATCTGACCCTCCCCACCTCATCTCCATTAGGTCTCATCCTGATCTCTAAGAGTTAGAGATTTACTAAAGCGCTGATGTACAAGGTTTAATATCCCTGCTAAACTTTGGGCTGTTATTAACGATATCGCTGGATATACTTGAAATCCATATAAACGTCCAGACCCCTTTTGAAATTGAATTCACAAGACAAGAAGAAACCTTTGCATGTGAAATGTTGTGACAATTGTGACTACAGAATTCTAGTGAACTCAACCATGAAAACAATACTATAATAAAAAAGAGAAAGAATAACAGCAACAGCTTTTATATTTATATGGGCTTTCATCCCAGAAGAGTTTAAGCAGTTTACAAGCTACACCTGAGAATCTGAGTGCCTCAATAGAAGATAACCCCCTGCAGCATTCAGGAACCATGAGTGGCAGTTACCTCTTAGAGTGCAATCTTATTAATATAGTCACCAACTTTTTGTTAAGTGTGTGTTCAGAACCCGGCATAAAGAGGCCCTTATCCGGCCTCCTGGCACTATCACGACATAAATAATAATGGACAGACAAAAGAAGCTGTGAAACAGTTAGGATTGCTACATCCACGCATAACACAAAAGTAAGGAAATGAAACCACCTATCAGTACAAACCATTTACTGTAAGATGTATAGAGATCAACATATTTTCAAGGCCTGTCTCTGTCCTTTTTATTATCTGGTGGCATCATCCTTATGCATATTCCAAACCTTAGCTTCTCCCCACTGGTAAAGACAGTGAGAGTCAAATGGCCCATCCCAACAGATGGGACATTTTGCTAGGGAGCATTAAATGAAGCTAAAATACACAATTCCCAGGAAAGCTCTGATACTTGATAGAGATTTTTCCAACTATTGTTAGTTTCTCAACGCAAAGACTCCCATAATTTATTCATGGATGAGACTTCCATCTCCTTTGATCAGGTAAGTAGAATTCCTGCCTGGCAACAGACAAAAATAGCTGCCTCTTTTCTGTTTAGTGTGACCTGCTGTCTTCTATATGTCAATAAAGAGCCAGAGGAGATGAAAAAACAAAATGTAGGTTTAAACCAGTTAGGAATAAGTTGCTGGCAACCCAAGAATCTGAAAGTTCCAGAGGTCAAGCTTCCTGAGACCTAAAGAAGCCTAAATATATATATATTGCATAGTATATATGAAATCTTTCACCTCAGCTTAAAAACTGTACCTTTGTTTGCCTTGTGAATCAGATAGAGAAACATCTATGTGAACAATTTGTCTTGTTCTTCATAATATAATCTCTCAGCCTATGATAAGCATTGAAAGATGTGAAGTGAAGAGTATTTCATTTTATCTAAGAATGTAAAGATCATGTCCACTAGATTTAGAAGACTATATTGGATTCTGTTTGTTTTCCTTGTAAACGATTGCTGCAAGTTGATAAATTAAACAGTAATGAGTGACCAGGATCAGATGATATTTACCCAAGAGTTCTGAAGAATCTCAGGTATGAAATTGCGGAACTACTAATTATGGAATGTAACCTATTGCTTAAATCAGCCTCTTTGTCAGATAACTAGAGGATAGCTAATGTAACATTGATTTTTAAAATAGGCTCAAGGAAATTAAAGGATGGTAAGCCTAACTTCAGTACCAGGCAAAGTGGTTGAAACTACAGTGGAGAACAGAATTATCAGACATGGATTAACATAATGTTGGGAAAGAGTCTATGTAACCCATGACTGCTTGGTGTGGTGCTCTGTCTCCCTCTAGTGGCACCTAACCCAGATAGAGATTGAGGAGTCTGCTTCAGCCTTAACTAACAGCCACATGGCTTTTAGCTTATATAGTAGAGGTTCATACATTAAGCTTTAGAGGTTCCAAGTTTGATCCTGCCCAACGATGATCAGGGTCTGTTGGTGCTACATCAGCATAGCTTTTGTAAAGGAAGATCATGCCTCACCAATTATTAGAATTATTTGAGGGTGTCAACAAGCATGTGGACAAAGATGATACAGTTCATATAGCATACTGGACTTTCAGAAAGCCTTTGACAAAGTCCCACACAAAAATCACTTAAGTAAAGTAAGCAGTCATGGGAAAAGAGGAAAGGTCCTCTCATGGATCAGTAACTAGTTAAGAGATAGGAAACAAAGGGTAGGAATAAATTATCAATTTTCATAGTGGGTAGAGGTAAATAGCAGGATCCCTCATGGATCCTGTGCTGGGACCTATGCTGTTCATCATATTAATAAATGATCTGGAAAAAGGAGTAAACGGTGAAGTGGCAAAGTTTTCAGATTTTGCAATATTAGTCAAGACTCTTAAGTTCATACCTGACCATGAAGAGTTACAGAGGATTCTCACAAAACTGAGTGGCCAGGCAACAAGATGGCAGATAAAATTCAATGCTGATCAATGCAGAATATTGCACACCAGAAAACATAATCCCAACCATGCGTACAAAATGTTGGGGTCTAAATTAGCAGCTACCACTCAAGAAAAAAATCTTGGAGTCACTGTGTATAGTTTTCTGAAAACACCTATTCAGCGTACAGCAGTTGTCAAAAAAGCTAACAGTGCTAGGAACCATTAGGAAAGGGACAGAGGAGACATAAAATGTCATAATGCCACTGTATAAATCCCTGTACACCCACACCTTTAATAGTGTCTGCAGTTCTGGTTATCCCATCTCAAAAACAGATGTATTAGAATTGGAAAAGGTACAGAAAAGGGTAACAAAATTATTAAGAGTATCATTGCTGGAGATGCTGTGAAGGCCAAAAGTATAGCTGGATTAAAAAAAGAATTAGATAATTTCATTGAGGCTATGTCTATCAATAGCTATTAGCCAAGATGGACAGGGACTCAGTCCCATGTACTGGGTGACCCTAAGCCTCTGATTGCCAGAAGCTGGGATGGGACAATGGGATGGATCACTCATTAACTGCCCTGTTCCATTCATTCCCTCTGAAGCATGTGTTGGAAGATTGAATGTGTAGGATTGGTTGAACATTAGTCTGACTCACAATGGCCATTCTAATGTTCTTATGATAAAAATTGGATATCACTAAAAGGAATGTTGAAATATATAGTCACCTAACCAGAGTATATCTATGAAACATTAAGAAAAATTGCCTAAAAAGGGGGATCCCAATTAGTAGTCAGGGCTGCTAATGAAATACAATTCATAAAATGAATCAAACCCTCCAACTAAAGGAAACATCAAAGAAATTTGTTATACACTGACACCATTCACTAGATAACAACAAAAGCAGCAGAGAAACTGCAAAAATGGAGAGCCAGTAGGCAAATGGCCATAGAAATCAGTGGGTGGCCCTCCATCAAGCCCTGAAATCAGGGAGTATAACACTGAGTCATTGCATGGAGTCCCCAGAAGATAAGTTGCAATGCCCCCAGGTGGGAAAGAGTATCCCCCTTATCCAGGGTCAGAGGACAAAGTGTTGATTAAATCTACAAGGAAGGTGCAGAATCCCCAGTGAAACCAATGTCTAGACATGCTGTGTGGCAGCTCTCTCTTATTCCAGCACTAACAGGTTAAGAAGTGGTGAGATTTCATTTCAAGTAGTGTATTTCCCCTTCTAGTCTTTAATAAAAATAATGGAAATTTATCTTGTTAAGGCTACACTATCTAGTGAGACATGAAGTAACACTATTTATTATATGTTCTATGCATGTTCTTCTTTATAAATCCAAACAAATTGGAGTAAGAGAGACTTGAACCATAACTTTAAGCAATTGCTTTTGATATTCCAAACTTGTGCCTTTAGGACCAATCCATTCAAGCAGGAAAGCCTACGCTCTCAAAAGTGCATTAATGACAGGTAAATCCTTACACTTACCTCCCTTCCAGTAGTTCCTCAAGGAGTGTTATGATCATTAATTCTTTAGAACCTAAAGTAAATTATAAGTCTTGGTGATGTGCATTGTCCCGTGGTGTAACTGCTGAGCCTCAACCATAGTCTATGACAAATGCTTTTAGAACTGTGTGCTAGAAATGTGAAATTTTAGAAATGTGTGTTCAGCACATGCCTAGGACATTGGCCGTGTCTACACTTGCTTGATGAACTTTTGATTGCATACTGATACAGTTCTCGATTAATTTATCATTTGTTGATTGGTTAAGAATAACCAAAGTGTCTCAAGTTGAGAAACAATGTTAAAGTTAAAAGGTGGCCTGAAAAAGAATCCCATATTAAAATTCCATAGACTCGAAGGCCAGAACTTCCTCTAAATAATTGTTAAAGCATTGCTTTTAGAAAATCGCCCAATCTTGACTTAAATTGTCAATGATGGAGAATCCACCACGACTCTTGGTAAATTGTTCCAGTGGTTAATTACTCAATGTTAAAAATGTATGCCTTATTTATGGTCTGAATTGGTCTAGCTTCAACTTCCAGCCATTCGTAAGCTAATGCTCCCAGGACTTAATAAAAAATGGGTTAGCTTAATAGATTGTAATCTAATATTGGCCATAAAACTCAACAAATTAGCAAATCTAGTTTGATAGATTTCAGTTTTAGAATCTAACTGGAACCTTGGTAAATTCATAAAATTGACCCCCTTTCATGCTTACATTACTCTTCCATTCATAGGCGCACAACTAACCATCACCACGAATACTGTACAAGGCAGACAGTGCATCACAACTTTAACAATGTTCCCCTTAATATTCCCTTCTCCATACACCCTTTACTGTATTGCACTCACCTAACACCATTAGGTGTAAATGTTCAGTAGAGTGTGTGTTATGTTGGCAGAGTTTACTAAAAGGGGTGATGGAAGGCTGGCACCCTAAAAAGGCTGCAGATGAAAGTGTTTTCTGTTCTGCTCAGAAGCTGCACATAAACCTTTATGCACCAGGCGCTGCACTTAAAAGCCTTCCCTCAAGTTCAGAAACTACTGCACATAAATTCTTGTGAAACAGCTGCTGAAAATAAGCTGCACATAAATTATGAACAGTTGTGCATAAACTTTATTATGTGCAAAAAATGTTTGCACAAAATAAACTTCCCTATCCATAACCTTTTGGGCATACATTTTTGCTTCTGATGAAAAGCTGACAAAAATGTCCACTGTCCTTTAATTAATGTATTTATGAACTACATGTTGCACCGTTATCTGCTCTGGATTCACCTCTCTACTAAACTTTGTGTACAGAAACAATGTTTTTTAAGAGACATCAATCCACAATGGGACTGCCAAAATGATTTCAGACAGAATCAAATTTCAAACCTTTTTCTAGTTCTTGTTCTGATCAGAAACAATAACTGCATCGAAAATTCAAAGGGCCTAACCATGTGTGTGAAATTTTACACTGGTAGGACATGTACTTTTTAAGAAATAGATGTATGCCCATTTAAAATCATTTAAAATGATACCAGGGCATCTCTATAATAAAAAAAATTGTTCACTGAGGGGAAAATATAACCATATTATGATTCATTTCAGTCATAAATGAAATGTAAGTACTTCTAGGATGCAACATGGAAGATGTTAAAAAGAACGCAGCAATCTACACAACATTTCCTGAAAAGAAATGAAGAAACTCTTGTGAGCTGGGGCGTTTGATAATGTCAATTTGCCCTCTGATTTAACCTGGATGGATCTGCAGTGAACTAAAGTCTCTCCCAACACAAGTGTTTCAATACATTTATCACTGTAAAGCTACTGAAGGATGTTTAGAGATTTAGATCAAACATTCAAAGACCACTAAAAGGGCAAGATGGAATTTGGGGCGATGAAACACCATTCCAGTTTTGAAAGGTCTCCCAAAGAGACTTGTGTTTACATTTTTTGTAGCCAGGCTCTTTGGGGTTGGAGGCAATGGAAGGCACAAAATGCCTTTTTTTTTTTCCTTTGCTAGCAGGGTAATTACATTTCACACTGAACAAAAACAAAAAGTAGGTGGCTGTTTTTATGGCTAAATTTTCACAAAGCAGAAATGGAGCATCAAGTAGTATTGCAGAGATATAAATAACTACACAGAGTATAAGGCAAAGGAAAAAATCAGATCAAACATCTCTCTCCTGGCTTGCCTTGACCGCTGCATCAAGTTTAAACTTCTCATCCTCTTTTTCAAGTCTCTCCACAAATCCCCTACATCTCAGACTGCCTCTTACCACATTTTCTGCTCCAATTACTATGTGAGGCTTATCGTCTTGCTCACCATCTTTTCCCACTCCCATCTCATGACATTTTTGGATGCAATAATCTCATTCCATATCACAAGATACTGCCTGTCTCTCTCATTAATTTTAGGTATGTGTATGGCCCCGGTATCTGAGCACCTCACAATCATTAATGTACTAATCTTCAGAACCCTCTGTAAAGTAGTGCAATGCTATTATCCCCATTTTACAGATGGGCAACTGAGGCAGACAGACTTGCCCAAAGGCTCACAGAAGTCTGGAGAGCAGCTGGGAATTGAACGTGGGTTTTCCAAGTCCAGGACTTGTGTCCTAACCACCGGGCCATCCTTCTTCCTTAACTGCTCCTAAAAAATCATATCTTCAGTGATGCTCATAAAGCATTAACTTCTGCCTCCTGGTTCCCAGGGCACCACCTTCTATGTCTTTTTTTCTTGGTATAGTGTGTGTAAACCATTGTGGGCGACTCTGAGAACACTGCTAATGCGTCACAAATCACTAATACATACACATAAGCATACTATTTTTTAATACAATTGGGATCCAGCAGCAGGGATGTAAAGCAGGAAAGGAAGGCACACCTGGGAATTCAGGCACTGGATTGGACCTCAGGCAACCTCGGTTCAAATCCTACCAGCTCTCTACCTGCTAGGTGTTTTGTGATTTTAGGCAGGCCATTCACTCTCTCTCTGCCTTAGTCCCTCATCTGTAAAATGAGAAAGATAATATTCCCTTTTTCTGTCATGTCCATTCAGATTGTAAGCACTTTAGGTCAGCGACCATCTATATGTTTGCACAATCCATGATCCTGACCTTGGTTGAGGCTCCTACTCATGATGTTTGTCTCATGCCAAAAATGTGACCATTGCTTTTACACAGTATCAGTGGAGAAACTTGTGCATTATGCAGTACATAACCTCCAGAACAGATAAGCCTGGACATTGCACAAATGCAATAATGCATCCACTTCCACCCCCCACCCCACAATCTCAGCACCAACACTGTATTTACGTACGTGAACAAATTGGTTTGCATCAAACAGACCAGAGAAAATAATGAACATCAAAGCTGTGTCTTTTTGACCTGCTCTATTGTTCCCTCAGTTTCCTCTAATGTCTATAGCAATAATGATCCAGCGTCTCTCTCAGGATAATTAGACTGCCCTAGTCAGTGGTCAGCTTTCCCTGCACCGTTGCTCTGTTAGCTGAAAAAAGAGCAATCAGTCAAAACGCAGAAGCAGATACTCAGGTGGCAGAAGAAGCCAGACTTGAATATTCCATGTACATTTAAATGTGCACTCAAGCAGTGACACGGAAATCAGCAAAGCCGCCACTAATGATCTGGTTCCATTACCAAATGCTCATTTGGGTGGTAAGTGACCTGAGACAAAGAGGAAATGCAATTTTGAGTGCCAATACAATGAAAAATGGCTGCCATTACCGCTATATAGAGGTTATAATCAATGATACTTTTTATTGGCTCAATTCAACTACATCATAGCTGATTAAACTCTCGTTTTGATGACATCAAATAAAAAAAGTTTAGGATCTTTCATGGCTTTTACAAAATCACCTCATGTATGACTGCGTTCATTTCCTTATTAACGTAGCAAGGCACCTTGCTCATCCGATTCATAGAACTTATCCTCCACAGAATATTTTTAACCTCTGCATTGTTAACCCCTAGTAATTAGAAGTTTTCAAAAGTATTTGCTTTCAACTAATAGATCAGCTATCTAAGTACAGGAGAGGGACTGTTTGTGTGAGCCAGTAGACCAGAGCGGGCTCAAAGCAACAGATTATCCGGTTAACCTCAGCCAGCCTAGTCTGTGGATTGGGCCACAGCAAAGGTACCGACTGAAAGGAGCCATGCATGCCCATGAGATGTAGCTGAGTGAGTTCCTGCGGCATGTCAGGCAAACCAAACTGGACAACCAACATGGCTTGCAGCTGGGAGACAGTGCAAAGGGATCCCTCAATGAGATGATCCCTGAAGCCAGGGCCTGAATCAAGTTGCTTCCAGATAAATACAAGAACCATTCAATAATGGTACAGCCTTTAAGGGGTATTTTGGATACCAGACTGGAGGAGCACCAAATGTGGTGTGTGTTTTTTGGTGTGTGGTTTGGTTTTTCATGTTTTAACACACACAATTGTAACTCTTACTAGCTACCAGAACAGCAAACTGAAGGAGGAAAGCATTTCCATCTTGCACCATGAATGAAACATCTGAAAGTGATTTATTGAAATGCGTCAATGGTATTTTAAGATGCATCCAAAACAATTAATTAAAATTAAGGATCAAAATAATAATCCGACACTCCAGAAAACAGCTCAGTATATCTATTGTACTGGCGGGTTACCAATAAGAGTAACAAACCCAAAGTGCATTACCATCTACCTTCAATTAAACCATTTTTCTGCAGGCAACCCAGTCCTTTGTTTGAATGTTAGATTAGTTTTTCTGGATTTAAAATAGAAAGTCCCATATTCTGTGGCATTCAATCTTTAGCCTACTCAAGTAATTTATGATTTTTCCTTTAGGAAAAGGTAGTCTGTAGACAGCTCCCAATGGGCTCCCTAAAGAAATGTACACATGGGTTGTTTTTTAAATCTTGTTATTTCTTGTCTTCACCTGAAAAATACAAAAACTCTACTTCATCACAAGCCCTAGGTGAATGTGGTTTTGAAAGGTCTTCAAGTACCTTTTAACATAACTGAATAGCAGTGTTTGGAGACTGCGTTTACTCTGAAATGGTTAGCAACTTAATCCTCTCTGTGGCAAAGTTTTTACAACTCTGATTTCTTCTGAGTTTATTTTAAGCAAGAGTTGCTGATGATAAAATATGTTTTAGTATTTGAGATTGAAAGCTATGGACTTTTCACAACGAGTGCTTTAAAAAAGGATGAATACTTCAAGGCTGGGCCGCAGATATTCTTCTAAACTGACACTGGCTCAGAAAAGATGGATGATCTTGTAGTTAAGGCACTGCTCTAGAACTTGAGTGATGGGGCTTCAATTCCTGGCTCTGCTAGAAGCTGCCTATGTAATCTTGGTCAAGTCTCTCAGGCCCTGCTTCCACAGCTTTTAGGTCAATGGGAGCTTTGCCAGTGATATAACTGAAGGCAGGATCAGGCCTTCACCGCTGTGCCTCAGTTCTCCATCTCTAAAATAGGGATAACATGTTCTTTCTCCTGCCCTTTTTCTTTTTAACGTTTAAGCTCTTTGTGGCTCGGCACCTAGCACAGCGGAGTCCTGATCTCAGCTGGAGCCTCTAGGCACGGCTTCAATCTAAGTAACACCAAGAAAGGAATGTTCACCTTGGAGCTTTAGAACTTTGCTGATGCTACATAATGATCAAAGACTTATACAAATGGGAGGGCAGGGCTGGGCCATGTAGCAGAGAAAAGGATAACATCTGCCTCTCATATATTCACTCAGTCAATGTTTCTTTTGGGAAATGCCGTACCAAGTCAGAACGAGAATCAGAAAGCGTTAGCATAGTCACTGGGGGGGCCGTGCAATAAAGTCAGTGCCCAGGCAGTTGAATATCATGTATGTGGACAAGGTGCGAGAAATCACAGAGAAGGCACGCAGGGAAAAACAGAGAGCATAGCACACTGGTTGAGGGCAGAGTAGTACTTTTGTAGTTGGGACTTTTTAATGCACAACATAATGAAAATCTACACCGAGGAGGGCTAAAGTAGACTACGGAGAATCAGCAGCTCCACCACTGAGCAGCAAAGAAGGCGATGCTGTAAGGCAGAGAGGCCTCTCCTGTCGCCTGGCCCTTTGAGTTTGTTGTTAGCACGGTGGAATGCTGCTGAAGCTGCAGTGTTGTTACAGCTGCCAATGTTGCTGGTCTCACAGCTCTAATGTCAGCTGCACTAGCAGGCGGTACAGCATGTTAATTCAGCACCTCGATGTTATTCCTAAGAAAGACCACAAGCTCAGTTTGATGGTGAAGGTGCCCGACCAGGCTTATTGTCAACAAAACACGGTGCTAGCCCCGCAAAGGAGCTACAGGTACGCTGTCACATGTCTGCCTTCCACAAGGTACCAGCTCAGTCAGGACACCAGCATCCTGGCACAAAGGTAACCCTCCTATGACTTCTCCTTTTATACACTGATACAAAGAAGTTGCACGTTACTCTCCACCTGTTAGTTACCACCCTTATCCTTGTACCTGCTAGCACGAACAAAACATCCTTATCGGTTATCCTGCCATCCCAACCTTATCTTACAAGGCGTGAGTGTGTTCTTGTACCATCTCTTAGCAATGCATTTACGTAGTTACTTGAGAGATCTGTGTGTTTTTGTACCATCCTCTCCAATCAGGGATGTGTTTAATTGGTGTTTAGCTAATACTTAGTGTGTTGTTATTCTGCCCAGCTCAGGCCTATTCTGGTCCAGCCTTTGATTCACACTGCTAGTTATGCCTAAAACTCCAGCAAGGCCTACAGAGTTCTTTGCTGGGACTGGGCATAGCAAACCAACACCCTGGTGGAAATCCTGGCCCCACTGAGGTCAATGGCAAAACTCCATTCCAGGAATTCACCCTGGAACAGAGATGGAGCAAAAGCAATGTTGAATCGAAGAGCCTGAATCAGATACGGATGGGAATTTTATAACTGGGGCTAATCTGTACACTATTCATAATCCCACAAATCTACACAATGCTCATACAGGGCAATAGCTAGAACTAGTTTCAAAAGGGACGAGCCAAAAGTACAATATTCAGAACCAATCTCGCCCTGCCCCCTCACCTCCAAATGTTCAATGGTATTTGGATTTGAGATTTTCCTTTGAGCATATTTCAGACAGGTTATACTGGCATGACTCCCCCAAATTGTCAGTGATTGCCAATGACATTCAAGCAAGAAATAAAATTAGAGAGAATCAAAATAATTTCTGCCAGAACATATTTTCTTATAAAATTGCCATTTCACTGAAATTGAAATGTTCCATGGAAACCTTTTCATAAAAGATAAAAGGAAATGTTTGAAAGATACCTCATTCCATTTCAACATTATGAGAATGGACTGTGTCAATTTTTTATTTCAAAACAATTTTGCATTTCAAAAAAGTAAAAACAGAATGAATTTTAATCAAAACAGAATGTTCCAATTAACCTAACTGAATTTTTTTCAAAAGCTTCATTTCACATAAAATTGTAACATTCTTTTGGTTTTGTTCTGATTCAGAATGAAAACAAAATTTTGAAATCTCAATTTTTTTCCCCACAGATTAGAAATTACAGTTCCTGAACAGCTCTCAGTAAAAGAACGGGAAGCTGACAATCCATTTTCTGGTTGGGTTTCTGAGGAATCTTAATTGATTGCGGAAGAAAACAACAGAGTAACAGTCCACAGTCTAAAACTGATCTCTTCCACAGGACATTAAGCCAGTTTAGCTGGAGCACAAATAAACCAATGAGGAATATGAAAGTCAATCTCCATTTTTTCATTGTTTTTGAAGAATTTTTCTGTCTTTGAAGAATGGGTTACAAGCTAGATTAGGTCTCTGAGATAACAGCAGAAATATCAGAGAAGAGGAAAATTCATTCTAGTATCAAAAGTGTTTACTAAAAGACTAGAGAAAATGGAATGAAGACAGGGTCATTGGACCTATCTAGACAAAAATGCTTCTGTCCCAATGGGTGCTAGTTTGGGAACTTGAGTCAGCTCTAAAGGGAACATGAAGACACAGAACAGACACTGAATTCTTTTGTATAAGGAACACAAATAGCCTATTACACTGTTCTGTTACAAGATTTAGACCAGTGCACACTAAGTGAGAATGAGATTTAAAGCCAAATATGCTTAAACAGACTTCTCTACATAAAGTAATCAAACACAAAACAAGTAATATAGTCCAAATACATTTAGATCATCCAAGTACAGCATCTTATAATGAGTGACCCATTCTAAACACATTCATCCAGAAGCAGTTTATCTAGGACAGCTGATTGACATTTTTCAATTTTTTTAAACAAAAAAATTGTCTTTTTTCAATTTGTAATGAAAATATTTTCAAGAACATTTTACAAAAAATAACTCTTTGCATAACATATTCAATATTTTTAAATTAAAAAGTGGAATGAGAATATGGGGAGGGAGAAACTCTCTTTAAAATGTTAAGAAAGACTTAAAAACGGGTCAGTTTACTGACCTTCAAAACAAAAAAAATTTTGATTTTTTTGTTTTACAAGACTGGTTTTCCATTTTTTGATCAACACAGTGATTAGTTGTCCTAGCCTTCATTTGCAAACTTAATTCAAATAATTAGGCTACCTAAACTAGCAAATGGAACCAAACTAGTGAAGGTAAACAGTTATGAGTGCAAGAAGAAATGGGAAAGAATCCTCATCAATAAATGCCCATATAAGAGGAAAATGTAATAAAGCATTTTGGCAATGGTGTTGACATGGAAATGATCTAAATAAGTCCAATCTAAGTACACAGAAGGAGATCAGCGTGTCTTGTATTAACAATAAGGTACCTATCCCAGGTTCTTGTCACTCAGCTGAGCAGCTTTTCCACAAAAGGAGAATGTCAAAATATGCCAAGAAAACAGGAAAACTGAGTTTGAGGAAATCAGATTTTTAACTGTTCCAATAAGGTGGGAGGAAAGAAGTTGAAATCTCCCCAGAGAAAAAGCAAATAAGGAATTATAAAAATGTTAACGTTTTCATGTCAAGTTATCCAATTCTTCTTCCTCTGAGACAGTTAATATATTTCACTTCTAAATTATTTTATTTATAAAATAAATTGTGACAAAATGCACCCTTATTATTCACACCCAACACTTTTATAATAATCTTTGCACAAAATATGCCTTCAGAGGTATCATTGGAAAACTAATAACTTGCTGATCAATAATATCATGGTGAAATGTATGTAGAAACATATGTAAAGTTATGAACATAAGCTGAAATTTTAACTGAAATGTGGTTACCAAATAAGTCTGGAAAGTGGATAAACCTACTGCTCAGAGAAAAAGAACAAACTGATGCCTCTAGCCAGATGTAAAAGTTGATGGGAAATCACTTGTCAAGTGGCCATTCTTTGGCAAAGAAGGGGGACAGGAACAGACTGACTTACATTTAAGCAACATATAACCTCAGCAACATGTAACCAACAGCAGCATGTAACCTCTTTCACCACAAGACTCCATGACTCCAACCTCACAGCAGAATGAACTTTATCTATAGGTAACATCCAGGAACATGCATTTCAAAGGATGACTGGACTATAAAATTGAGGGGCATCCATCTCTCTTCATTTAATGCAGCAAAAGAAGCAGCCATTTGACTTTGGGAGAGATGCTAACCTAAAATTTGGTCAGCACTGTTGCTGGGAGCATGTGGTAAGGATTTTATCTTGAACCAAGTCTAGTTTGTTAAGTTTTAGCACTAGAAAGTCTTTCATCTTTATTTCTCTTGTAACCATTTCTGATTTTAATGCCTTGTTATGCACCCATTTAAAATCTATTTCTTTGTAGTTAAATAAACTTGATTTATACCTTAATCAAAGTAACCCGGGTTGTGTTTGAACTGAAATTTTGGATAACTCCAGTTAAAGTAGAAAATTCTTGTATATTGACTCCTTACTGGGAAAACAGACTTATGATATCTGAACTGTCCAGGAGAGGGCTGAACAGTGCAGCACACATGTTTTGGAGGAAAATTCAGGAGTGTGTTGTCACTCTGTAGGTAGTAACCAAGGCTACTAAGGTCAGTGTTTCTGGCAAGTTGCCATTATACACAGATACTCAGGGTGTGACCTGCACACTGTTTGGCTGTTTGTAAGGAGCTCAGGTTGGGTGCTAGGGAAACAAATCATTGTAAGGCCTCACGGTTGCAGGATAGAGGATGCCACAACCCTTCACAGGTTGCACAGTGCACCCTGGAATGTGACAGAAATCACTGGGACAAAAACCATGATACCTTAATGTAGTTCTAATCTGATCTAGAAAAGCTATACCAATAAACCTGTGGAAGTGGTAGATACCCTGGAAGAGAGGGATAGGATGCAGAAGGACCTAAACAAATTGGAGGATTGGGCCAAAAGAAATCTGATGAGGTTCAACAAGGAAAATTGCAGAGTCCTGCACTTAGGATGGAAGAGTCCCACGCACAGCTACAGACTGGGGACCGACGAGCTAGGCAGCAGTTCTGCAGAAAAGGATCTGGGCGTTACAGTGGATAAGAAGCTGGATATGAGTCAGCAGTGTGCCCTGGTTGCCAAGAAGGCTAATGGCATATTGGGCTGCATTAGTAGGAGCATTGCCAGCAGATCGCGGGAAGTGATTATTCCCCTCTATTCGGCATTGGTGAGGCTGCATTTAGAGTATTGTGTCCAGTTTTGGGACCCCCACTACTAAAAGGATGTGGACAAATTGGAGAGAGTCCAGTGGAGGGGAACAAAAATGATAAGGGGACTGGAGCACAAGACTTATGAGGAGAGACTGAAAGAATTAGGCCTGTTTAGTCTGCAGAAGAGAAGAATGAGGGGGGATTTGATAGCAGCCTTTAACTACCTGAAAGGGGGTTCCAGGGAGGATGGAGCTAGGCTGTTTTCAGTGTAGAGGCAATTTCTATGGGCAAAAATATAGTTATACCAGTGCTCAAAACAAAATAAACTCATGAGCACTTTTTCATTGGTTTAATTGCATCTACACTAGGGATGTTGCCACTGTAAAAATGTCATTAGAAAAAAAATCAGCCCCTTAACTGATATTATTAGTTTGGCAAAAAACTCAGGCAAAACTGAAAATGAGCAAAACTGAAAGGCATTAGAACTTCATGTTTAGGCCCTTGTTTAATGGGACTTTAGCAGGAGAACTAAACTGAAGATGGAATCATTAACCAGGAGGGCTGGAGAATTGTGAATTTATTGCATAAAACTTTCCAGGCCACCAGACATGGAAGATGGACTATGAAAGCCCCAACTCTGAACATGTTATATAATAAGATATCTGCTCTTGGATAGTACGGTCTGATCTAATGCCAAAACGTGGTTCTCAAAAGAAAATGAGTCATCTGCCTGAAAAATCATCCTAGTTACATCTGTGCCAGTCTGTTTAAACCAGGGATGTCAAATTCAAATACACAGTGGGCCAAAATTAAAAACTTGGAAAAAGTCGCGGGCCAACCTTGATATTTATTGAAAAAATGTCTACAATTGAGGAAGTTTTTCCTTCTTATCAAATATAATGATGAACCTTTTCATATGGAAACAAACTTAAGTTTTGCTTAAACATTGAATCTGGAACAAGCAAAGCTTAATACTATAAACACATGTGAAATCGGTGCATACACTGTCTACCGGCAGGCCAGCTCTAGTAGACATTTGGTATTTTCTCGCGGGCTAAATATAATTACACTGCGGGCCAGATTTGGCCCGCGGGCCTGAGTTTGACATCTATGGTTTAAACTGACCTTTAGGTGCTCCACATAAGAATAAAGTGGAGTTTATTCCTCAATGAGCATTTTTTTAACTGCTAGGCCAAATCAAAAGCTGGTCTGACAATTTTAGACAATATTTGTGGATTTCCTTGTAAAAATCTTTGTGCAATAGCTTTGCAATTAATAATGGTCTTGCATAGCTTATTATCTAACAATAAAAAGCTCACAGGGGCAAATTAATCCCTGGTTTAATTCCATCGGTGTACAAAAGGGAGACATTTGGCCCATTTCAATATGCTTTTACTTGCTATATCAGGATGCGTGAGTGGTTTGTCAGATAATGAATTTCTTGAATATATCACAGGTCAAACATAATTAACCCATCAGCTATTCTGACATTATTAAAAGTATTATTAGAATATTAGTACTTTGTGCGTTTTATCTAAAAATCTCAAGACCATTTTCAGAGAGCAATGCATTAATCCTTACAACAGTCAGGTGAGGAAAGTTAATATTTTGCATCCCTATTTTACATATGGGAAAACTGAGGCACAGAGACGTTAAATGGCCTGTTCCAAGTGAATTGCTAGAATAGAAGTCAGGGGTGCTGATTTCCTGTCAACTGACAAAAGAAAGGAATAAAAAGTAGGGGCCATAAGTTCATAGAGCTATAGCTGTATATGCCAGTTGATAATCTGACACTAAGGCATGAAAGCTGTTCACCAGCATTTCAAACTCTGCTGAACAACTGTCTCCTGCCTTGTGGAAAATCTCAGTTCTCAGGAGTTTGCTAATTTTGGGGGAGGGGGAAATCAGTCTTTTCAGTCTGACATTTAACTAATGGCTCTGAGCCACATGAGTCATGGAGAAGCTTCAAAAGTGTAATACGAAATGATCAGGGAACATTCAAGCACATCCTGAATGGTAACCACTTGATTTTGATTTTCTGAGCAGCAGAATGAGAAACAGAGGAAAAAAGGGGTCATCATGGCATTTGCCACTGATTTCACTGAAGCAAATCACATTATTTTGTCACAGGAGCTCAGCATCCTGAGAATCTTATACTCTGAAAACTTTTTCTAGCTGCTACATGGTAATTTGAAGTAATTGTTATATTTCTTTTTAATTATTTGCTCAAAACCCAGACAAGGAGAAAAATGGCAAACTAGGTAGCAGAGAGAGACCAGGACAATGGAATTACCATATCATTTTTAATATCCATGCTGAGGACATCAGCCTTATTTCACTTTTGAAAGGGAAGACAAAAGTTTCCTTTCAGATGAGTAGAGGAATTCAATGCAAGTTGTTCTTGTAATAGATAGAACAGTCTAAGGGAATCTTCTACCTATTCAGTACTATTACAGGCTTCAGTAGCTAATGAGGTTTGATTGTGATAGTCCCAACGAAATCAGGATTGGGTTTTTTTGTGCCCAGCTGGAATGGATTCTGCCTGTATCTTTTTATTCCTCTCTATCCTTTTGTAGTTTTTCATCTTCTGATACTTAACATTTTCGTTATTTTGAAACCCAGGCGATTACTGACTACACGCGTGTCAGGAATAACTTGGAGTACTTTCCAATTTACCAATAGAAGATAGGTTTTTCCCACAGTGTGTTTCAGTTTCATAGACGCAACAATCTACATATTAGTAGGGGAAATGAGGACCTCATTAAATGCTCAGGAAGGTTTCTTGGCAGCTGAAAACTAATCCTGCAAAGTGCTCAAATTCCTCAGTTACAGTAGTTGAGGGCACTCATTCCTCACAGGACTTGGCTCTTAGGGAGGAAAGAGCCTGAGATCTGCCTCAGGTAGTTGGGGTTAAGGTTCAGGCCAAATGTTCATGAAAACAAGAAGGTTAGATTGTTCGATGGCCTGTACAGGTCCGCAAAGGTACAAGTTGGAGTAAGATCACTTCGTATGCTCCTCCACAATTCTAAGCAAACAATGGTAAATGGTGCTTTGCTTCCATCACTCCCTTCCTACAAGCAGGCATAAGATGGTCATCTGATCTAGTAGCAAATCACTACACCATGCCTCTCTGAGCCACAATTCTGTGTGTGCTTCACTGGGGTAATTCCCCACCCCTTACACAGGAGAAGAACATAGCCTAGTGGATTAAACACCCCACATAGGAAGTGAGCTAAACTGGGCCAAAAGCATACACAAAAACTACTGGGGAAAAAATGAAGAATCTCAGTAGCCCTCAAAAAAAGTGAGGATTTCACAGAGAGGGAGGGAGCAGAAAGCTTCACAGCTGGTTTCTAGAGAAATACTGGATGAACTAAATTACGACTCGATGCATGACACCTTAAGGTCAGTTTTGAATGAGATTGTTAGAAGTAGAGATGATCAAGGCATCAAACTATCTCTTCATTTAATACTAACGTTTCACCAGCAGGGAGCCACATCTCACAATGTGATGATTCAGTAGAAAATTGAAATTTAATCTCTATTAATTCAGTTGAAATACAAACTCATTCAGACGATTTTCAGAAAATAGACAGTGACGACTGAATACTAGATTACTTGGGATATTCGAGAATTCAAAAAGGACTAGACTTTGAAACAAACTTTGCGTTCAAATGCCTAGAAGAAAAAAAATATAGAACATTGAGAGAAGTGATGCTTTTGAAATTGATGCAGCCTATCTTTCTCTAAGAGACTGGCCATGCCCAGCTCTTTCCTCGTCAGAAGCTAGTTCCAGTGATTCTCCTAGTGCTGCTTGATTACAACAGTGCTTCCTGCAGGTTCTCAAACTACCTCAGATGGAAAGAGCTGCACAAAGGAACCCATTTGTAGTGCACAACAAGTTTTATTGTTGGTATAAAACCTAGAAACTATGCTACATGTACTGGCACTTCATCTGTTAACTAATTATTTACATGTATATGGACTTGTCTCGTAACAGTGACCACTGGATCCCCCAGACCCCAGTGTAAGAAAAAAAGACATCCAAATTAAGTTAACCTCATTATTTATTTGTTGAGCAAAATGGACCTTGTCCACAGTCCACTGAAGTCAATCAGAATCTTTCAACTGATTTCAATGGACTTTGGATCAGGCTCCAACAGAACACTGAACACTATCTATTACACAAAACATAGACAATGACACCATTTGTCGTCCCAGGAGATCACAAGCCAAGTGAACAAGCCCTACCAATCAGAGATGAAATGCACTGAGAGATCAGGGGACTGATTAGCATGGAGCCAGATAGGGGTTATTATTTTAATATTAATTCACAAAATCATAGGAAAATTTCTCCCTTCCTCTCCTCCCCCATCACTCATCCTCCCTTGATCTTTCCACTGGTTTGAACACAGTGCCCTAGAGGGCTGCCTCTTTCACCTATGCCTGCCAGGAACGAGAACCTGCAGCAGAATCTGTCTGGAAGCAGGACCTGTACAGCCAGTCTCCGAGCACCCTAACTAGCACAACTGACCTGTAATAGGCCGCCTGATTGGGTACGCCGCCTGATTGGGTGGGAGAGTCAGCACACCAACTCTTAAAACCAGCAGCAACAGTCTGGTGGCTCCTCAAAGCATTTACGCATGGCTGTGATTTCTTATTGGTCTACTTGGCCACAGCCTAGCCCCACTCCAGGTAAGCTGGTCCTGACACTGAGCTCTGAATCCTGGCTACTGGCCCGTGCTTTAACCATAAGGCTTTACTAACCACTGGACCTGACTCCTGCTCCAACCATTAGGCATGATTGGTCACTGAAATGCCTAAAACCAGCACTGTCTCTAGATATGGCTAGAATGATCAGAGGACACCACAACAAATATAACTCTTTTGTGTAAGCACCATCTTGTACATGTCAAGACTCCTACTTCCTTCTTTTTGGCAAAATATCATTTTGCTTGCTTCCCTATCTGCTTGAGATGACCTTAAAATAAATAGCATAGCTCTAGTTTCAACATCTGTTTATGACTTAGAAATATTTTTACAAAGAGTGAAAAAAGTATTCTAGTAGCTGGCTTTCATTTCCTGAATGAAATTAAGTGAAGATGGAAATGCACCTTGAACAGATGCACAAGACTTGAGAAAGGTCTCTTCAGAATAGTCTCTGTATCTCTGTGTAAAAGACAACTGATTATTTCTGAGTGATCTAATGTATGCTGTTGATCTAATGTTAACAGTGACATTGCTCAGCCACAGGGAAGTTCACTGTGCTAACAGAATTTAATTGGTATTGGCATGGGTTTTTAAAAGCTAGTTAGAATGAATAAGGAAAACAGTACGTATAAGTGAAAATTATTAATCTAGGTCAGTGAAATTCATAAAAGCAACGCATTTCAGTGGTTTAACAATGGCATACAATGATATGCTTACTTCACTTAAGTCCAGCAATTGTTAGCTGAACAGCAACAATGTCACAAGTTACTTTATCACATGACATTTTGGGGGTACCTAATGATGTAACTGACCAGGGAATTAGTTCCATTCTGATGCATTTTGTAAGCAAAAGGAAAAAAATCTGTATGTATAGTTCAGCTGAGCTGAATATTATTGGACACCAGAATTTATCAAGCTGGTAATATTGATGAAAGGTAGATTAAAATACTGCTGGTTTGCTAATGGAGAGAAGGGCCGTGGGAAAGAAAAAAATTCAATATTAAAGGATGAAAACCCAGCCATGCAAAGTAATAAAGATGCTCTATTACTCTCTTCTCTCTGGGAGATACATTCATTAGGATAAGTGAGAAGAATAAAAAGCCCACTGACATTAAATGACCAACAGGCAAGAAGCAAGTAGGAGTAAAGTTAAAAAAAATTCTGTGTAGCTCAGTGGGAGAAAATGAGTACAGCACAGATTAAACGGGTAATAGGGCACGTTTCAGAAGTGCCATGTGAAAGCGTTTATTGAAATTCTGAACTCTATCTCCTCTCATTAAGTTGATTCATTGAGTAAGTAACAACGGAATAACTGGCAAGTGCTGACTGCTGTGTGAGCTGGCGCACTATACACATCTATCACTTTAAACGATGAAGAAAACGTGCCTATCCAGCCTCGTCTTACACAGCTCATCTTTTCCTTCCACCCTTGTGTTAATATTATTTCTTTTAGCATAACTGGTTAGTGAAGCCAGTGCATCCCACCACTGTCATTTCACGCTGGGGGTTAGTACAAATTAACCAATGACAGTGCCACTTAAAGGGCCCAATCCAAAAGCCACTGGAGTTAATGGAAAGAATTCTATTGTCCATAGTGAGCATTGGATCAGGCTTTACAACCAGTTAATACAATTCTCTCTCAAAAATGTGTCTGTTTCAGAAATGGATACTTGGGGCTCATTAATGAAGGAAGAGGGGACACTGTCTTTTTTCCCTCTGAGTAGGATGCTGTTGGGGGCAGGGGAGTCCAGAGGACAATTGATTGTTCTGATTAATATACTGCATTTGCACAGCTAGCTAATGACTATACAAAGTGCAGAGGCCATATTCCCTCATCAATTCATAACAAGCATCCCCGTTGAAATCAATGAGGAGTCTGCCTAAAAAATCTATCGTCCCAGGCATTAGAGAACAAGATGCTCAAGTCCAACTCCTTCGGTGGTGTAAATCAGTGTCTCTCCACTGACTCTAATGATGTTACTTGTGTTCACATCAGCTGAAGACCTTCAGAGTATTGTGGCATTTTGTTTTCTTATTCCATTTCCTGTCTTTTTTTTAAACCTACAAATGAACCTTATTAAAAATGGATCTGACTCAGTGGTTTGTCCATTTTAAATACTGAAAGACAGTTTAAGGTCAGGAAAGTAACTTGAATCATTGTTCTTAAAACTAACCCTGTTTTTATGTTGCATTGGTGCATCTTTCCTTATTTTTCATCTTTTAGATATTGGGCCTGATCCTGGAAGGCAGTGGACAACTCTGGAAAGGTGCTGAGCATCACTGCTTCCCAGATAAACACTGAAATTGCTCAGCACCACATAGAAATATTCTCTCTTCCCCTTTGTGATTTATCTTTTTCTTCTTCACTTCTTTCCAGCTTTTTTAAATTTTCCCCTTCTGATACCCTGGAAGACTCTGTATCCTACCCAGCTCTTTTTTTCCTTGTACATAGTTTGTTCAGGAGTAGAATTTACAACGCACAGAGATCTACAAATTTAAATCCCTTCACATGAAAATGATATATCCTCAGACTGAACTGAAGTAGGAGTTCAAAGTATGAATTTGACTTCCCTGGATTAATGGTAGTATGTATCCTTCCTTTGAAGTCTGCCACCGCAGACTCAGATTTCTCTAAATAACATTGGGATGCACTGGATTGTACCAAATTGCAAGCATTCTCAATTTTTTTCTAAAGGAGGAAAATAATATAGGTCCTAAATACATATAGGTGAACCAGAATGAACAACTAACTAACAGACTGGCTCACACACATGCATGCACACACACACGCTCACTTGAAAACCCTTGTAGTATTTCCAGCAAAGATTAGAAGTGGACGTGCCATAAATCTGGAGATAGAATCACAAGATTGGAAGGAACCTTAAAAGATCATCGAGTCCTGTCCCCTACACTTATGGAAGTACTAAGTATTATCTAGACCATCCCTGGCAGGTGTTTGTCTAACCTGCTCTTAAAAATCTTCACTGAAGACTCCATAACCTCCCTAGGTAATTTATTCTAGTGTTTAACTACCCTGAAAGTTTGGAAGCTTTTCCTAATGTCTAGCCTAAATCACCTTTGCTGCAATTTAAGCCCATTGCCTCTTGTCCTACCCTAAGAGGTTAAGAACAATTTTCCTCTCTCCTCATTTTAACAACATTTTATGTACTTGAAAACTGTTACATTCCCTTTCAGTCTTCTCTTCTCCCGATTAAACAAACCCATTTTTTTCAATCTTCACTCATAGGTCATGTTTTCTAGACCGATAATTTTTTGTTGCTCTTCTCTGAACTTTCTCCAATTTGTCCACATCTTTCCTTAAATATGGGTCTCAGAACTGGACACCATCCTCCAGTTGAGGCCTAATCAATGCAGAGTAGAGTGGAAGAATTACTTCTCATGTCTTGCTTACAATATTCCTGTTAAGACATCCCAGAACGATATTCGCTTTTTTTGCAACAGTGTTATACTGTTGACTCATATAGCTTGTGACCCACTATGACCCCTCGACTCTTTTCTGCAGTGCTTCTTCCTAGGCAGTCATTTCCCATTTTGTATGTGTGTAATTGAGGTTCCTTCCCGAGTGATGTACTTTGCATTTGTCCTTTTTTGAATTTGATCCCATTTACTTCAGACTATTTCTCCAGATTATATTGAATTTTAATCCTATCCTCCAAAGCACTTGCAAGCCCTCCCAGCTTGGTATCATCTACAGACTTTATAAATATGCTCCGTAGGCCATTATCTAAATCATTGATGAAGATATTGAACAGAATGGGTCCCAGAATTGATCCCTATGGGACTCCACTTGATATGCCCTTCCATTTTGGATATGAATCAGTGGAAACTACTCTTTGAGAATGGCTTTCCAACCGGTTATGCACCCTCCTTATAGTACCTCAGTCTAGGTTGTATTTCCCTAGTTTGTTTATGAGGTGGTCGTGGGAGACAGTATCAAAAGCCTTACTAAAGTCATACTGTAGATATACTGTAACTACCACTTGGCCTCTATCAGGAAGGCTTATTAGCCTGTCCAAGAAAGCTATCAGGTTGGTTTGAAATATTTTGTTATTCCCCTTTTTATAAATTAGCACTATATTTGTCCTTTTCTGGACCTTTGAAATCTCTCCCATCTTCCATGACTTTTCAAAGATCATTGCTAGTGGCTCAGATATCTCCTCCTTGAGTATTCTAGAATGTATTTCATCTGGCCCTGGTGACTTGAAGACCTCTAACTTGTCTAAGTAATTTTTAACTTGTTCTTTCTCTATTTTAGCCTCGCATCCTACCTCATTTTCACTGGCATTCACTGTTAGACATCCAATCGTGCCCAACCTTTTGGGTGAAAATTGAAACAAAAAAGTCATTTATCACTTCTGTCATTTTCACATTTTCTGTTATTGTTTTTCCCCCCTTATTGAATAATGGGTCTACCCTGTCCTTGATTTTCCTCTTGCTTCTTGCTACCCTTTATGTCTCTAGTTAATTTAATCTCATTTTATATCTTGGCCTTTCTAGTTGTCCCTATGTAAGCAGGGTTTGAATGAGCTCTCCCCTGACATCTAGTGATGAGCTGGGAAACAGGACTTCAGGAGCTGGCCTTATTAGCATGGGCACACCCACCCTGCCTACATGCTCAGCATCATGGGTCTGCTTTACTGGGTAGGGGTACTAAAGGGACGTTATTCTTCTTGTGTGACTCAAGGACAGCAGATCTGTGCTTGGCATACCCTGATTGAGGGACTCACCCTCATCTGAATTGCACTCGCTAGACAGGGAACATAGGTGCCAAAGCCCAGTGGAGCTGAGAGAGAGTGATGACAGATACTTGTACCTGGGGGTGTGGACATTGCCTAAGCGTCTCAGACACCATTTGACCTTTCCGCTCTTCACTCTAATAACAGCTGATTAAGATTCAATTGAGAATCTTGTTACACACCACAGAGATGACATCACTGATAACTAAGCTTAAGCATTACACCTGCTGTAGGACACTGTCTCCGATGCAAGAGATGGCCCAGAGTGCATTAGCAGCGAGGCTCACCCACAAACAGCTGAAATCACTGACAGCTGTATTAAGTGGGGGACCCTCAAGACATTCCGGAGTGGTCATCAGAGCAGCTGGCGGAGCAGCACATAGCCAGACAACGGAGCGAGTAAAGTGCCTTCTCTTACTCTCCACCAGCCAGAGTGGGAGGTAAACTCCACAGATGCACCTCTTAACTCTGGGTCTTCGCTGACCAAAGACACCAACTGTGAGTGGGGTGTGGTGAAAGGAGGGACACATTAAAGGAACTTTTGGTTGCTGGACTTAAGAACCTAAGACAAAAAGGCACTGCCCAGTGAACTCTGGAGTGGGTGTTTTCCTCATGGTTTTATACTTATAAATCCTGCTTTCCCAAGTTACTTTCCCCCTTTTAGTAAAAGTTTCTTTTCTACACTTTGGGCCTGGTCTACACTGGCTATGGATTTTGGCAGCAGTTGACGGGTGATACGCAAGCTACATACAGTAACTTCAGTATCTCCAGTCAACTTCCTAACATCTACCTACTGCAGTGTCACTGTGCCAACGGAAATGCCCTCCCATCAATGCAGCGCTATGCTACTTGCCAGGGTGGATTTACAGAGTTGACTTCCAGGTTCGATTAAGCGAGTCTTTACTACTGCTCAATTGAACACACAAAATTAAGCCTGCATTACCAGCAGCACCGCTGGCAGTGTAGACATAGCCTCAGACTCTGCTTTCAAGAGGGGAAGTATTGCCTGTAGAGGCACCTGAAGGGGGTATGTAGTTGTCCAGGTTACTTGGTGGGGGTTCAAGCCAGTTTTGTGTTGTATTGTTGAAAAGGAAACCCTAAATATTGAACACGACCCTTGTTGCTGCCAGTTCCAACTGGCCAAAAAGGTTGCACCTACATACTTGTATTTTGTTTATATTCATCTTTTGAAATTTGACCTAATTTCCACTTTTTGTAGGATTCTGAGTTTCAGATCATTGAAGATTTCCTGGTTTAATTTACTTATGCATTTTTGGCTCACACAGCCTCTTGCCATATTTCCTACATTTCATATGCAGTGGGATAGTTTACCCTTGTGCCTTTAAAAATGTCTCTTGGAAAACTGCCTGTTATTCTCCTTAGATGTCTTCTGATGGGATCTTACCTACCAGCTCCCTGAATTTGCCAAAGTCTGCCTTCTTGAAATCCATTATTTTTATTGTGCAGGTTTCCCTCCTACCATTCCTTAGACTCATCAACTCTACAATTTCATTATCACTTTCATCCAATCTGCCTTCTACTTTCAAATTCTCCACCAGTTCCTTCCTATTTGTCAATATCAAATCTAAACCAGCCTTTCCACTAGCCTTCTACTACTAGCTGAAAAATTTTTTGGTCTCCAATACATTCCAAGAACTCGTTGGATAATCTGTGTTCTGCCATGTTATTTTCCCAACAGACATCTGGGTAGTTGAAGTCCCCCATCACCACCAAGTCCTGTGCTTTGGATGATTTTGTTAGCTGTTTAAAAAAGCCTCATCCATCTCTTCTTCCTGGTTAGGTGGTCTGTAGTAGACCCCTACCAGAACATCACCTTTTCTTTTTACCCCTTTTTTCCTTAGCCAGAGACTTTCAACAAGGCTGTCTCCTATTTCCATCTCAACCTCAGTCCAAGTGTACACATTTTTACATATAAAGCAACGCCCCCTCCCTTTTTCCCCCGCCTGTCCTTCCTGAGCAAGCTGTATCCTTCTGTATCAATATTCCAGTCATATATATTATCCCACCAAGTCTCTGTGATGCCAACTATATCATAGTTGTGTTTGTTAACTAGTATTTCAATTTCTTCCTGCTCATTTCCTATACTTTTCACATTAGTATATAGATGTTTAAGATCCTGATTTGATTTCCCACCTACGTTCTCTCTTGTCTTTGCCCAAGCATCCTAGACATTAAGAGATCATCAGTTGGGGCAAAACAGCCTCTCTTTCAGTGGCACTACATCAAACAACACTAGCTAAGGAAGAGGGCCTACATACATACTTCTTAGAAAGAAATCCAAACGGAAGACAGGGATTATCAAAGTGGTCTAAAAGTTAAGCACACAAGTTCCATTGAAAGTCAATGGGAATTTGGCACCTAATTCCTTTAGATTCTTTTGAAAATACCAGCACAAACTTTTTGAGGTTCACTATTCACCAGTCCTGAGTAAGGCAGTATAGGGCAGAGAATTAAACACAGATCTGAATGAATTAGAATCTAGTTTAATACCGGCTCAATATAACTGCCCACTGTCTGATGCTTTGCTGCATAATGTACTATTGATTTTTGTAAAATGATGAAATGGTGACTAGGAACAAATTCCTGTCTCTTTCTCCCAAGATTTATTGTTTCCGATAATGAGTAAATACATTTTATGCAAGAAGAGCTAGCCATGCTTTTCTCGCTGTCTTAGTTCTATCAGTATGAAGGACAAGAACCTTTGTAACTTTGTGGATGCTGAACATAAAGAAAAAAATAAAAATCTGTGAGTAGCAGTCAGCTAATGATGGCTCTGATGAAGTGCAACTGACTTCTGCATATCAAAGGTTGCAGACAAAACTATTCATAGCCTACTTCATCACATAACTGCATGTCTTTTTTTCAGTAAGCAGCATGGAGAAAATTGAAAGCTTTCCCCTTGGTTGTTATTAACTTCTCTGCTAAAGAAGACCTCGTGGTCTTCTTTAGGACTAGACATTTGTCTATAGGAAATCTGGCTTTGGATGGTCTCAGGGGTTAGAGCTGGCTGAATTATTTGTTATTAACATCCTTTATGAATTTTAGCTCCCTCCGCCCCCCATGGAAATTGGTGGCACAACTTTCACAGACCTCAGTGGGGAGAAGTCTGGTCCTAGAAGGATGGTAGGGCTGCCAGCATCCTTCACTTGCAGAACACTCTGCATTAGATGCCTCAATCTCCACTGAGGATCCAGCCTACACAGAACCCACTTGAGATGGATGAATGAGAGTTAGAAGTACTCCTTCCACCTTTTTGGACAATACTGGAATGAACTGGTTGGTTCAGTAGCTCCCTCCCCGCCTTCACCACCCTCTTATTTGAGGGCCCCATGGGATGGATTGGTATCAGGGAGTCTTCCCATATTCCTTTATGATAAGTTTCAGAAAAGTTGCTGCCACCTGTCCTTTCTCTCCCCAGTCCTTTTCAGTCTCTTATCCGCCCCCCCCTTCTTCTGTTTGCTTGTGTTTTGCATACCCTTTGCTATCATTTTTTGTTCTGTTACTCTGTTTCTCATTGTAGTGCTCATTCCCATATCCCCTTGAGCTGGCAAACTAGTGTATGAGTCTGCAGTCAGCTATCCACAAGCTACTCACATAGGTGGCTATGGCAGGGGCCACCACAGATACAAGCAGGTAAGATGGGCATCTTCCCAAAAGAAGACTGCCACTCTAACCACAGCAACAGAGTTGTATTTGCACAGGGTGGGAGATAGATTTTGAAATAGCCAGCTACCCATTCTCCATCAGTTCCTCTCCTTCAGCATCCCAGATTTGGAAGACACTTGACCAGGGAGTGTGCCTACTAATGCACTTACCTCAAAGAAATTTATTGCTAAATCCTAAATATGTAAGTCCTTCAATTGGGGAACTGTGCTTTGGGGGGGGGGAGAAGGAACAGAACACTCTTCCTACTGTTGTCATGAAGTTCCAGGTATCTACCTGGGCCACTGCAGTGACATCTTTGAAGTCCTAGATGACCAGATATTTGTTGCAATTTTACCTGCATTAATTAGGGAAATGGATGGATCACAGGGACCATGCAAAGGAACTTAAACTCTGTACAAGCAAAGGACTCCATAGCTATTATGAATTATAGTGAAAGGACCTTTTCTCATCATCTTTAAATACTTTTTGAAGAACTGGAATCAACTGAGCCTGAAATATTTTATACAGATTTATGGGAAAGCCATCTCTACCTGGATTTTTATGGGAATTTAAAGACTTTATTGTATCTGATATTTTTGCCTCTAATGTGGAGAGATGATAAAGATGAGTTAATCTTGATGAAACAGTAGGGATTTCCCCCTTGTTTAAAATTATTGTACTAGATCAGACATCATAATAGATTCATATTGGTGTACAAATACATGATATTCCCAAACACGCTTTAATATCATGAGGTTCTGGAATGCATATGCCTGAGGATGTCCCAAGTGATGATATCATACTTGGCCCTTGTTCTTTTGAATAAAACTCCCATTGCACTTTAGTCTTCTATATTTACCCAGAAGTTGTGCTATCCCTTATTCTCAGAATGGAAAATATTATGGTAAGTTTAACCAGTGCAACTTGTAAATATCATGGTGTTGATGGCTCTGAGTCTACAGTATATTCCATTTTAATGTCTGCAAAATCAAGTAAAAGCAATTCTGGAAAACAGGTCAGGACACTGACAGTAAGAATTAAGTTCTCTGTCACTGTGTGTATGTATCATCACTGTAATATAAGTAACAGTAATTATACTAATGCCCTGAGGCCTCAACATGGACCACCTTGCTGGATTCTGGTATTTTGAGACATTTCCTACCCAGATGAGCTTACAGTCAAAGGGTAACATTTTGACACCATTACTCACATGGAGTCCAATATTGCCACCCTTACAATTAGTAGTACCTTACGATCTATTAGAGTTTGCAGTACAAGGCCCACAAGCTGTCACCCTGGCTCACATTTAGTAGTACTTTATTCTTCAGAGTTCCATTTATTTCAGTGGGACTGTGTGTGCAGCAAGGTACTGCTCGACACGAGTAAGCCTGGGAGGACTTTATCCCTCACAGTTGACAAGCTAAAGCCCCGATCTTGCAGTTGGCTCTGCTTGGGTGGATCCTGCTTCTCTTGCAGAGCCCCATTACTTGCAGAGGTATTTGCAGGAAGTGAATTTCAAAGTAGCATATGCAATTATGTGCAGAAATTGGTTAATTCACTCATAGGAGTGAGTGTACCAGAAGAGCTTGTGCACTTGCCTCAACATGAAGCAGAAGCAATACCACATGATTTTGTTGACTAATCACAACCAAGCAACACCACTTGAATTTTCAATTCCACAGAGTAAAGCATTCAAAAGTAGATTTGTTGACTATATTCAAATAACAAATAAGGAATCAATCTTCTCCTGGATATTACACATACAGCAAGATAAAGTCAAATAAATTAGGATTTGTTGAACTCTAGCTGTAACACAAATTTGCCATGTATATTATCTATAGGGAGAGAGTAAATCACTTCCATTGCTATTTGAGAAGCAAAAATCAGGTTAAGTGAAGAGTTGTTTAAACCTCTCTTCAAGCCAACAATAAAGTGGGTTATTTGAAAACCTGTAACAAATTTAGTTACATGTATCGGAATACATTTCAATTACTTTTCATTGTGGTTTGGCTGAAATGTTTGCAGTTTTGAGCTCCATTCATGCCCACAAGATCCTCGTGTCATCCTCTAGCAAGAATTCAAAATAACATCCAGTACTCAAATTCCAAAATCTAAGAATCACTGTTAATGTAAGCATAGCAAACATTTTATATCAAAAGGAAGATGTTCTCCAGTTTTGATGGATACCAATAGTTATAACTGGAGTAGTGGTTACAGGAGACTACGGCAGGCTTCTAATTTAAATGAATAAAAGTCAATACATATTTCTCTGGATTTGACATAATCTATGGTTATATTTATCAACCATTTTATCAGCTAATGCTCTAAGTGGATGTGCATGAATTCCTAATGTTAGACAGGCGTACTTGTTTACATTTCATCCATCAAACTGTTTCAGGTAGAGTTTTCCTTGTCATTTTGGGGAAAACTCTGAAACTGGTTTTTTTGCCTCTCTTACAAAAACGAGATCATACCACAGAGACACTTGACCTGAAGTTCAGACCACAGAAGTTCCTCGCTCTCAATCCCATACTCAGTCCATTCTCTTTGTTGCTATTAAGTCGCCCTGGAAGTTACAATTAGAGCAGTGTGAACAACGATTTTCAGTTTACTGGCCCAACCAAAAACAAACA
This sequence comes from Mesoclemmys tuberculata, assembly GCA_007922155.1. Classification (NCBI taxonomy): domain Eukaryota; kingdom Metazoa; phylum Chordata; order Testudines; family Chelidae; genus Mesoclemmys; species Mesoclemmys tuberculata. The sequence goes on from ML675641.1 coordinate 6,533,544, forward strand.
AACAAAAGAACCAAAAAATCACTTTGTGTCAACAAAACAAAAAAGTGAATTTTTGGCAAACTGATAAAAATTAATGATTTCAGTTGGGGTCAAATGAAACATTTTGTATGACATAAAATAAATGTTTCATTTTGGGTTTTTGTAACTTTTCTAAATACCATTGAAGTAAATTCACAGAAAAGTGGTTTCAAATCAAAATGTTTTCTTTCAAAATATAAAAAAAACCTTGATTTTTTTCAGATCTTTTTTGACTGAAATAATTCCAGAAGTTTGATATGAATTTCCAAAATTAATGTTCTGTAGGTCACAATTCATGACAATTAGCCTAGAAGCAGGCTGTCTTTCCAACTGTATGATAATGAACCATTCCTTCAAAAAGGCATCACACAATCAAAGGCTAATGAGACTTTACATAAGCAACCTAGATCAAACACCTCAGGTGGAAGAGAGGGAACCCTTTGCAGTATCTGCAAGTGAGTTAGATGACGCAAAGCAACAACAGGAAAACAAACAAGAAGCTAACAGAACGGTATAAGCAAAACATATTTGCCATGCCATAAAAGGGCAAATGTGTTGTGCAGGGTTTCCAAGGTCATTGGAGGCCCCTGCACCAGAGAATATTTGAACTGGGTAAACATTTCCACTTTCAAATCAAATAATATTGCTTTAGATGGGGCTAAGATTAGGGAAGGACTGAACCAAATCACAGGAACAAACTAAATCTCTTCAGTTGAAAAAAAAAGTTAGATTTTTCTTTAGTTTTAATTTTCCAGGACTTTACGCTTCCTAGTTCCAGCAAGAACTAGAAGCAGAAGTCCCGAAATTAAGCTAGAAGGGTTGTACTCATGATATTTTCACCCATCACTTTCATCAGGAGGTAGTGCATACTCACAGTAGATCACATGAAATTTTCAGGCAAGTTTTGTAGACCAAAGAGCTTCAGATAACCATCCCCTCAATAAAACTCATTAGTTAGTGTTAGGGTTTTGTTTTATTGAAGAGATTTTCAAAGCATCCTGGGGGATAGGGCTGGCTGCCAAGCAAGATTTATGTCTTGCCAAATGTCAAAACTTCAACATTTGTTTTTGATTCCACCCCCTCCCGCAATAAAATTTCAAAAAAAACACGGGACCCACCACACAATACCCACAGACCAGTGCAGAGCAGGGAATTGGTTCTCACTCAGTTAAGTCCTTTAACAACCAGGTCATTGGCTATCTGGGGGTGGATCTTTCTCTAGTAATTTCATCCGGGACTGGAGAAGCCTTTCCTGATGAAAGTTTTATCAAAAACCAAAACTTTATGGAAATACAGATTTTTTTCTAATAAGTGTTCTGTCAAAAAGTTACTGCCCAGATCTGATGAGGGAGCTAGATACATATCTTCCATTAAAACGATCCCTTAGACAGCTTTGAAAAAATCTCCATTTATTACTAGGTTTTTATATTTGACATTTTGCTTCGCTTCTGATGCTTATCCCTACCACTATATGATGCTGTGTATCTAAACAAATGGATGAAAACGCTGCTTTCAGTAAACTTGTGGGACTTTCTATAATAGATGCTCATTAATCCAACTTCAACCCTTTCACTGAGATTGGTTTATGTCTCCTGACATGGATCATTTCCTTTGAAGTTTACCCCATTTATCCAAATAAATTCCATATTTCCCATTCTGTTTGGATAAATGGAGTTTTACTAGACAGCCCTGGTCAACAGAGTGTTTTACAGTTCTACATGGGGTTTTCCACTCTCACTCTCCAGGACAGTAATACAGCTGACATTTGAGATGAGATAGGGATAGAAAAAGTGGAAGAGAAAATACAAACCACCACCTTCAGCACCCTTGCTAACTCTTGGACAATAATATTGCTTCATTTCCTGAGCAAAACCCTACCAGTACTTTCCTGGGTGATATGTTCATGATGAATTACTGCCGCTGAAGCAAAGCTTCAGGAGTCTCTGACTTCCAGTGGAAGCCAGAGAGCCTTACGGGGAAAACAACCTTAGCACTTGAGGAGTTGAAAAATGCTTCCATAGGCTTCTTATTTCAGTCATCTTAAAAAGGGGTCAATCCACCCATGATTGATGGAAACTGAATGTACAGTCACTTCTTGAAGCTTCAACAGCTATATACCAGGAAGATATTATTCAGAGTTTGAGTCACATACAGAACACAATTTCAGAATCTGCTGGGGTATTTATTTTTTTTAAATTCAGAATTCACAGTCATTCAAAACCACGGCTTTAATACAGAATACTGGGGCAAACTATCCTTACCTGCAGAAACTGACAGATGAAGGAGAGTGATAGCGTATCACCCAGAGACAGAAGTACTTCATAGATTTCCAGATTCATTCAGCTAAGCAGAAGGTCCAGGCAGAAAGTCTCAGAATTAGAGGGAGTAATTAAACCTGAGTTTCCAAAAAAAGGGAAAAGGAATCATATGCAAATGCATCAGAGGAAGTAATGAAGGATGAAGTTAGGACTGAGTTTGCTTTATACTATTCAAACCAAGAGAACTGCATTTAGTTGCTTTCAATAACACAGTAAAAAGGCCTTATTTTTCATTCAGTGCTGTTCATGAGTTGATAAGGGCTAGACTATGTCCAAAGGACACAGCTGTTACTAAGCGTTAAGACTCTGGGTACGTCTGCACTACAAGCTAGGGATGCAATTCCCCTGCTTGGGTATGTATTCTCATGCTAGCTTTCAGCGAGCCAGGCCAAGTATAAAGAGCAGCATAGCCACAAAAGCGTTGGCAGTGCCAGGGGATAACTGATCTGTACGGGGCATGGCTCAGATCTGCCTCTGCTGCCATCACCAGTACTTCCACAGCGACACTGCTCTCTATGCTTGCCCTCGCTCGATGAGAGCTAGCATGAGTATGGATACCCAAAGAGGGGAATCACAGCCCTGACACATAGTGTAGACATGGCCCTAGTTCCATTAACCCTGGATCATTCTAGAGGAGGAATTGTGGTTCAGTGAGCCGCTTTTCCCACCCTGCTGCCCCCATGTTGCATGGGGAAGCCCTTTTCTATGCAATGTTACCAGCTGCAAGCTCCTCGCCTCCATCTCAGCATAGCTCAGCTCTGTTGGCTGGTTTCAGCAGGGAAAAGCTGAGCCAAGTTCCTCCTGCTCCCCTCCCCATTCATTGTCAGTGCAGAGTGAACAACTGTGCAGCATGCCGTCCCCATTAACACCCAGATCCAAGGATTAGGAAGCCCACAGAGGGGCCTAATGATAGGTTTTACTCCCCACCCCCTCGTTATGCCTCCTCACAGACATGCAGTCCAGGCTACAATCTAGCCCTAAAGAAACGAGCTTTATTTTAGTACATTTATGATAATCAAGGCCAACTTGTCCAGATTTTAAATCTCTTATCTAAATAAATATGATTGATGCTCTCTTTTCCAGCCCTGCCTGCCAGGATATTTTCAGGTAGCATATGCAGACTTGCTATAGCATGCTGACAGAGAATCATTATGGACACAAAAGGGCACCTGACAGACATTAATGTGAAGGAATGGAAAATTAGCTCAGGCCAGGCCCAAGAAGAGTTTAAATTGAGTTGGTTTCTACAGTAAAAGAAAATCCTTTTTCACAGGGAAAAGCTATTGATATAGTTGTGTATTGTCTGTCAGTGGAGTAGTGCCAAATTCTAGTTGAAGGCCAGATCATCAGCTTCCAGTCTAGCCCACAGTAAGAGGCACTGCATCTGAAACAGTATAGGAGGGAGGTTGTGACTTACGAGTCACCCCTCTCACAGCCTCCCTACTGCCACAGGTCAAGACCAAGTTCACGGACATAACAGTCTAACTACACCAGACTCACTGGGGGTGGAGTGAAGACGCTGCCCATTCTCCACCACTTCCCAGCCACCTGCAAGGTAGGTGGGCATGCAGCAGCTCTGCAGACCCTGCCTTTCCTCAGGCACAGGAAGCAGTACTATGCAATACGGTATGGTGGCAAATGGGAGCCTTACACATCCTCTAGTCCCTGACCTCCAGCACACAGGGACTAGCCATGATCTAGCCCTGAAACTTGAACTGCCAAAGCTCAGTGGCCCTATTTGCAGGTCTCTATTTATGCTGGGGACACAGACAAGACTATGTGTGACTTGAGAGCTGCTGTGTAAGACATCAGTCTTTCCTGCCATTTAGTAGCGTTTCAAATCTCAGAATCCAGGGCCAGCCTTCTGTAGCCATACTTATATAGACAAACCATGAAAATGCCTGAGAGAGACAAAAGTGATGGTCTCGAAGTACTGAGGGAACAACCTAATAGAGTTATATGTATGGCGCAACACCACCATTCATCCTGAGAACTCACCAGAATGTAGTTGGAGACCAGTTCTGTTAAAACAATGGTGCAACCACTGCTTCACAGCTAGGGTTAGAAGCACGCCAGGAATGGGAATGCATTAGCTGTTATGAGGGAGACATCAATAGGATAATGAAAAAAACTGGGGGCAAAAGGAACATTTCCTCATCCCCTCCAGTGGTTGCACATACTAATACATGCAGCCTTATCTATGGTGACCCAAGCTGAGTCTATACTGACTGCCAACATATTTCTCTGCAAGATAAGATGCTGGTCTTTGCTCACCAAAGACTATCACTGCTGAACAATATTTTTTTGGATATTCTATTTCTACAGATCTTCCCAGCCGTAATAAATGTACCAACAAAGCCTATTTGCCATTCTTTTCTACCCACTGCAAAGATATTGCTTGCTAATTTTGCCATGCTCAGAGGGTTGGTTTTTTTGTTTGTTTGTTTTGTTTTTTACTGTGCATGTTTTGACTTTAGCTGCCAGTTGATGTTCAGTGCTGTTAGATGATGCATACTAATCCTTAAATCTAGGATCAAGCCATGTATAGATAAAACAAGTTGCCACACATTCAAATCAACAAACTTTTTTTACTGATTTAGTAGAACAATTTATAATAGGGAGATCGCATGCCTTTTGGGTGAAGTGATTTCTGTTTTGTGTGTTCAATTGTGAGACAAACATATGAACAGACTAGTTGACAACAATTCATCCTTTGCATGGATGTGGATTTCAATGCTAGCCATTCACCATCAGGATTTCTGTTGGCCACAATTCATTAACTAGAACTGGTGGCCTCAGAAAATGTTATTTCTACACTGGGACCTCAGAACCAACGTGACTCAGAAGAAGTTAAAACCCCTGCAGATAAGAGCATCTGAATAGATGAAGCCAATAAAGTGATTAATAACCTTTTGGCAACTTCCAATAGAATCTTTTGCTCTATATCCAGCAAGCCATAACGACTTGATGTACCAAAGTTTGAAATTCTAACTCAGAAAATAGCCTATTTCAAGGATCTGTATATATTAAGTACATAGTACAAGGGAGTTTTCGCCTTCCTCTGCAGCATGGAAACGGGTCACTTGCTGTTGGATTCTCTTTACCTTGAAGTCTTTAAACTATTATTTGAGGACTTCAATAACTCAGTCTTAGGTTAGGGGTCTATTTAAGGAGTGGATGGGTGAGGTTCTGTGGGCTGTGTGGTGCAGGTCAGACTAGATGATCATAACGGTCCCTTCTGACCTTAGAGTCTATAAACCAGGCCACAGTAGACCATCAGGCCCTTGTCTCCGGGCACAATTTGTTGGTTAAACCAAAATTTAGACAAAATATCAAAATAAAATAGTTCCTCTGCCCAAAATAGGCTACAGTTCTCTCTTAGCCCTTTCAGGATTGATTCAGCGGAGCTCTTGTTGGCCATTATGGGTGTCTCCACAGCATTTTGGAGTGAGCCTCCCAGCCTGGGTCAGACTCAGGATAATGTGGCTCATGCTAGTGCTGTAAAAATAGTAGTATAGACAGTGTTTCGGAGCTGCTCGGACTCTGAAGCCCACCCACTGTCCTAGGCTTCAGAGCCCCTGCTCTGGTCTGAGCCACAGCTTCAAGGCGCTGTCTGTATAGCTAGCTTTAGAGCATTGGTTTGTGCTCTCCTAGTCTGTCTGTCTCCTTCAGTCTGTCAACCGAGGCTGAAGGCTCATTCCTGCTCACTCCAGAATGCTGTGTAGATATGCCCTATAAGGACCAGGTGCTTTTCAGGCAACCACAGATGGGGCTGGGCCAATCTCCATGTAAAGGGGCCAGTCACCCTGTGACACTGTCTAAAGAGTAAGGCTGTTTTTCTCACTAACAAGCAGCAACATCAGGCTGTTATTCAATTGTTTTGACTGCAACATGCCTGCTGTCATTTCCAATACACATAGTTTAGGATTCATTTTGCCACCCTCACGCCCCCGCCTCCACTAATCCTCTCTTTTGTGCTCTTGGATACATGACGTAGCTTTGGGTTTTCAGAGCCTTGTGTAAACTGACAATAATGCACTGAGAAAAAGTAAACCAAGATGCACTGCTATGTTAGGTTTTAATTCCTTTGGCAGCTCTCTGAAGTCTGCAATTTCATCAGAAAAAGAATCTGACTGTCACAGGCAATCACTTCTCCAATCAGTTGTGTTATTCACAAGGCTACTGCATGTGCAATTATGCCATGTGCATAAGAGACCACTTTAGTTTTTTTTACTTTATATTTAGGGCTCATGAAAGGTGCAAGATTGACAGCCCTGGAAACCAAAGACGGATAATTTATCCACAAAATGCATATACGTTTTTAATCAAAGGCAACAGCAATGAATTTTCCCACCTCAGTCAAGGGGTTTGCCTCAGCTCCAGAATTAGATGGGCCAACCAGACCAAAGGGAGATCAGGGCAGCTTAACATCCAATTCAGTCTTTTTAAGGATGTGCAGAGTAAAAAGAACCAAACATAAAACTACTTGAAATTAAAGGTTTTCGTGTTTTATTGTGAACCGAAAAATAAGCCCTTTTTGAAAGCAAATTATGTGAGTTTTTCAAGTCAAAAGGATCAGCAGCTGAGGGGAAAAAATACGACTACCTTTGTGCAGCTATGACTTTCACACTGGAAAATATCGAGTTATTTTCCACACTATTTATTCAGAACAGTCATTTTGTTAAAAATGACAGAGAGCAACTGTGGAAGGAAAGGTACCTAGGCAAAACAGTGCAGGATTAAGCAGAAAAACTTTTAATGATACCTTGCTTTCCCAGTTTTCACCTGCTCCATGAATAAGATTCTGATCAAATCCATGGAGAGACTTGCCACTGATTTCATCGGGTTTGGATCAGGCCCTAAGTCCACAAAACTGACCAGGGGGCCACTATACTTGTCTTCATTTGGATTTTAGATAACCTTTGCGGATACTAATTAGTGCTATTGCTCAAGTGGCAACAGTCTGCTTGGTGCAGTTTACAACATACAAGACATGGTCTGTCCTCCAAGAAGCTCACATTCAAACAAACAACAACAAAAAACACAATACAGTGGGTGACCAGGTGTTTTATGACAAAGGATTTGGGGACTTATTTCCTATTAAGAGGCATAATCCTTTTAATTCTTGTGGGGCTTGACAGTTATTTACTCATAGTGCAGTAGCACCTAGGAGTTCAGTCAGTGACCAAATACTCATTGTGCTAGGTGCTGTATACACAGATCAAAAAAGATTATCTCTGCCACAAAGAATTTACAATCTGTGATTCTAAACAGAAACAGATTTTTTTTTTAAATGCTAGAAGGTACCTTTTTGATCATCTAGTCTGACCTCCTGCATAACACACCATTCTATCCACTGATTTCTTGCATCTAGCCCAATGACTTGCCATTGAACTAGGATCATCCCTTAGGTTTAAAATGAACAAAATCTGGGAGGGAATCTGAATCTGCCAGGGGGACATTTGTCTACAGTGGGGCGATATTCTCAGTTTTGGAGAGCTATAGGCAGCATACTACAAAACTCAGAAGGGTTTTTGGTACAGTTGTGGCCACTAGGTATGGTACCTGCATATGGAAACAGCAAATGCAGGTCTATGCAGTCATATTCGAGACTACAGTATCTAAGTCTTCCTCAGTCAGGCCTTATAGGCAAGGGAAAAGAATCTTAGTGAATGCACTGCCTTGTTAGGAAACTTGCAACAACACTTAGTGTTTATTGTAAGTGGTTAAAAATAAAATAAGTGGCAGCAGGATGCAGAGCTCTGGCTGTCTACAGCCACCTGCTCCAGTCTTCCTCCTGGGGCTCTTTCAATCACAATTGTTAGCAAGTGGAGGAAGAGTGATTCACCTCAATGAAAAAGTAAACTCAGTAATTTTGAAAATTCCCTATATTCATACGAAGCCTCAGAATGCAGGGCAATCAGTTTAGCTGGTGGCAAAACATGGTGTTTAGCAACAGATGGTAAAACACCACAGCTCTGCAGACCCTAACCTATCTTTTCCCCTTATTAAGCACAAGGCATCTGTCCAAACTACTCTTCAAAATCTCCAATGGCAGATTCCATAACCACCGTAGGCAATTTATTCCTGTGCTTAACTACCCTGAGAGTTAGAAAGTTTTCCCTAGTGTCTAACCTAAACCTCCCTTGCTGCTATTTAAGCCCATTGCCTCTTGACTTTTCCTAAGAAGGTAAGGAGAAAAAATTTTCAGCCTTCTTTGTAACAATTTTTTATGTACTTGAAAACTATTATGTGCCCCCTCAGTCTTCTCCAGACAAAACAAACGTATTCCTTTCAATCTTCTCTCATAGGTCATGTTTTCTAGACCTTTTGTCATTTTTGTTGCTCTTCTCTGGACTTTCTCCAATTTGTCCACTTCTTTCCTGAAATGTGGATCCCAGAACTGGACAATATTTCATTTGAGGTCTAATCAGTGGGGAGTTGAGCAGAAGAATTACTTCTTGTGTGTTGCTTACAACACTCCTGCTAATGCATCACAGAATGATGTTCACTTTTTTTGCAACAGTGTGATACTGTTGACTCATATTTAGCTTGTGATCCACTATGCCTCCCAGATCCCTTTCTGCAGTACTTCTTCCTAGGCAATCATTTCCCATTTTGTATGTGTGCAACTGATTGTTCCTTCCTGAGTGGAGTTCTTTGCATTTGTCCTTTTTGAATTTCATCCTATTTACTTCAGACTATTTCTCCAATTTGTCCAGATCATTTTGAATTTTAATCCTTGTAACCCCTCCCATCTTGGTTCCATCCCATAAACTTTGCAAGTGTACTCTCTATGCCATTATTTAAATCACTGTTGAAGATATTGAAGAGAACCAGGCACAAAACTGATCTCTAAGGGATCCTACCCAATGTGTCCTTCCAGCTTGACTGTGCACCACTGATAACTACTCGTGGGAATGGCTTTTGAACCAGTTATGCATCTATCTTATGGTAGTTCCTTCTAGGTTATATTTCCCTGGTTTGTTTATGAGAAGACAAGGGTTCTAAATCTGACCATACGGTGCTGTACACCATTGGATATTGTCAATGTGTAAAATGGAGATTTAGTAGGTAAACATTATGTTGGTGAAATATTATGTAAGTGCAAAGAATTAAGGCCAGTCAGTGGTAGAAGCAGGAACAGAACCCCTGACTTCCTGTAAGAGGCTTCTTCCATGGCAGATTCAGACTTCATAAATATGAATTTTTGCCAGATGTTTCCATCTTTCACAAGCCATAGAGCATACATATTTTCCATGACATTTTAGTCAAATTTGAAAAATGTTGTTCCAATTTTATAGCTTCAAAAGCTTAAAAACAGGAAAACTTTTGTTACAATATTTTGCCCAGCCCTAGTTGTAATACAGGAGGACTTGAGGTAGGATTTCTTCCATTAATTATTCATGGCAAAAACCAGGTGTTCCACTGAGAACTAAACAATTTACTGATACGTAAACAGATTTTTATGTTTCTCTTTGAGGGACTACTGTAGCCGTAATGAGGAAGTAGTTTAGTTTTGGGCAGCTTTATGAGAGAATAATATATTGCAAAAGATTTAGTAAAAGCTACAACAAAGAGAGGAATCAGTGACAGCCTCAAGGATTTTAGTTATTCATAAAAGGTTAGACAAACTAGGTTTCTGGAAAAGAGGAGATTAATAGGGGATAAAAGTGATGTATAGTACATTTCCAAGGGAATAGAGAAGATAAATGCTACCAGAGTATTTGAGCTAGTGTTAAATATAACAGTATAGGTAAATAAGAAAGCATAGAAGGAAGGACTAGCATAAAAGGCATTAGTTAGTTCCTTAATCTAGAAAATCTAATATCCTACATATACTACCAAGATCACAAAGAATAGTTAGTAGAAACTGTTCTAAAAGGAGTAGGCCAACTATTATATCTGAAACACAAGAGTATTGCAGAGAACAAATGATGTATACAGAGAAGAGATGTGCTGTCAGGCCTATCCAGAGCTCACAATACAAGGGCCCAGATCTAGAAACCTTGGCACTCACACTTGCAGTGAAATGCATGAATAAGGGTCTGCAGGAGCAGGAGCAGAGGGCCACTCTTCCCAACACTTACTACACTGTTTAGTGCTTGTTATCTTGAGTCGTCCTACTGATGGCCAGTAATATGCAGTTGCCAGACCATGTGCAGAAAAAAATGGAGAGGGAAAAATTCATTCAAACATCAGAAATCTTTGGAAGCCAGGACAGGATTGTCCCCCACATTTTGCTCATTTCTTTCCCAAACCACTAAGCCCAGAATGGCACAAGTTGTTTGAGGCAGATCTCTTTCACTTTCAGAGGTGTGGATTTGAGTTCAGTCTCTCTGAATTTAAATCTGCAGTTACTAGAAACTCTGATCTCATTCACATGAAGTTTTGACAGGTCTGAGGAAGTTTTATTTACAGTGGACAGGAGAATTGAAGCCATTTCATCTCAGATGAAAAAGAGGGAGTTTGAGTCCGAGATTTGAAGGTGCTTCTTTAGGAAATCTCAAGATATACTCTGTTTGACATCTTAATAAAAGAGAAGAAGGCATTGCAATGTAGAATGAACCACAGGAAAAAAGGTCAGCACTGCTAACTTTCAATTAAACTCATATCCCAGAAAAGGTTGAGGTGAAGAACTTTGTGGTTTTCTGTACCAGGTTTAGATGCTGTACTGGATGTTCCCACTGAAGTCTGATCTCCATGAAAGGAGAGATTGGGGAGTCTGCTTAGTGACATGCACATGAGAGTAGAGAGAAAAAATAAAGGGCTCATTCTCCATCCTGTTGGCCATAGACTCAGCAGCTGTGAATCAGCATAGCTCCATGGGGCCATTGACCATCAATGGCTATTAGCCAGGATGGTCAGGGACACAACCCCATGCTTCTTAAACATCCAGCTGCCAGAAGCTGGGACTGGACAAGAGGGGGATGGATCACTTGAAGTTGACCCATTCTGTTCATTCCCTCTGAAGCATCTGTCATTCACACCTGTCAGGTGACAGGATACTGGGCTAAATGACCCAGAATAGAATAGCCATTCTTATGTAATGGAGGTAGAGTGATTTACAGAGGATCAGGCCCAGTGCAAAGAGGGCGTAAAAATATTAATACTAAAAATAAGGGGTTGTGAGAGGAAATGCAGTTCATCCTCTTCCATTAAAGGCAGAGGGAATCCCTTGCCCTCTTCTTCTGTGACTTGTGAGAACAACATTCCCTCACAGCTCCCTCTCCTCCTTGGTGGATGGGTGTGGATTTTCCTTCCTGTTTCAACCTACTTTAATCACTTGATGATACCTGTAGTGAAGCAGAGTGGCATCCTTCCAAGCTTTTCAGGGAGGGACAACCACCAGCCACCATGCCATTCATTTTACTCTGTCTGCACTCACTTTGCAAAGCTGTACTGTGACTACTGTAGCTGCAAAGCAGTGGAGAATCAGGTCCATGATTTCATGGCACAAGAATGGGCATTTAAAATTAGAAGGTTTTTTTTAAATCAACGGTTGTGAATAGGTCTCAGCTACTCTAACTGTATGGACTTTGCTCTTACCCACCCCACTCCTTGCTGTACCTTCCCCTTGACTGTATACATACATATATACACACACACACACACACACACACACACTATCTGATTTCCATTCCCTGCATCTGATGAAGTGGGTTAAAGCCCACGAAAGCTTATGCCTGCAAAAAAAAAATTTTTTTTAGTCTTTAAAGTGGTATAGAACTCTCGTTGCTTTTGCTGTATACCAACCAACACAGCTACCTCTCTGGAACTGAATTTTCAGGGTATTTTTTGGTCTCAGAAAAAAAAATCATTTTTAGGTTTTCAGTTCTCTTATGAAAAAAATCAAAATTCTGCAAACAATCACTTGTGGTGAAAGTGTTATTTAGTTAAAAACCCAATTTCCCATCAAAACCTCATATAATAGAAAATGTTCAACCAGCCATAACTGTTACTGATGGGCTAATCAGTATCTTTTTTCACTTAAAAAATACTATCTCCACTATTGTTGGATGCAGAAGTCCTCATTTCCATTTCTTGCAAGATTGGATTCCTCTAAAAAGGAAGTCCTTCATGTGAAGTTTAGTTACTTTTTTGCATTTGTTCCACTCTGTTTTCTACTGTCCACATCTGATGTCATAGTTTATTATTCTAGCCTGAATATCTGTTTTTTCTATAACTATTCTTGAGGTTGAACACTCATTCTAAACCCTAATTTACAGTAGCTTGTTACATTTCAGCCCAATTGTTTTGGAAAGTTTTGTGTACATTCTGAGTCCAGAGGTAGATACATTCAATGAAAACAAAATATTCTCATGTTTGTCAGTTTTCCAGGGGGGAAAAACCCAATTTCCAATCAGCTCTAGTAACTGTTTTATTTGAGTTCTATATGCACTAGGCTGGTCCAAGGATAAACATAAGCAATCCATACCAGACAGAGATAATCAAAGTGATATAACAGGACATTGAAAGGGGTCACTCACCTCTTGAGCACCTCATGCCACTGCACCTGGAATTGCAGGACTTTTTCTTCCCCCGGCATCCTCTGAATTTTGCCAGTCTCACTTGGCAGGACTTCAGTGGCTCACCCCTCTGGCCAAGTCACATGGTTAAAATGGAAAAACCCTTTCCAGGTAGTAAAGAGTTCACCAAACTGTCTGTCAAAGCACAATCTTGGGGTCCTTTAACTTCAGCCCTTCTCTCAGGCCTGTAAAGGAGGTTTGTCCCCTGATCAGGGCTTAGGCCACTTTGCCAGGTCAACCCACTACTCCAGGTCCCAACCCAAGAACCTTATAAACAGCAACAATAAATTTCTTGCTTTAATTACTTGCTACTGTTTTCCCTAGGCTTCTTCCCACTTGGTCCCATTCTTTTCACCCATTACCTAAGAGTTGAAGTTGTCAGGTCCCCTCTCTCCCAAGTACATGCAGCCAGTTGAACTCCTCCAGTCAGAACACCCTTCCTCACCTCTCTGTTCCCAGCCAGGAACTACCTTACAAAGCCCTTGCAGTTCCTTTTATCTGGGTTTGCTGGGCTCTGATTGGCTGCTTCCATGCAGCCTTTCAAGGCATTCTTGGATGACCGACCTTCGCTGCTCCTTTCAGAGATGGAGTGGAGTAGGACTGCATGGGACCACAATGGGCCAGGTACACCACATCACAATGACCCATGACATAATGCTGTTCAGTAGCATGTAGGAGAAATTTCCTTTGGTAGACATTTTTCATCTGTTAATGACAAATTAAAAGTGCACAGTTTAGAATTATTCATCCATAATACTTTCATGTGTCTAAATAATAATACACTGATGCCATGCAAGTTTCAAAAGCTTTACTTTCAGAGAAAAGCTAAAAAAGTAAACTTTTCAAAGTCAGAGAAATGAAACAGTGATCTCCCACTGAAAGCAACAAGCCTTTGGATTTCATGACTCTTAGCTGTGCTTTGCAAAACAATGAGGAGTCATAATTCAGAGCAGCCAATGACTTCCCAGAATTCTGTGAATGTGAAAAGAGATATCATCAAAAATGGGAACAAAATGAACTAGTATTGCACAATTTCTTGTGTACTCTAATTTGCATTTAATTACATTATGTATAGATTCTTCAGTGAAAATATATTGCTTTCAATTAAGTTGTATAGCTTGCAGTTTACAGTATTGGTCCAAGCTGACATCTACTGAAAATATCACAGATTTAATTAGAGACAAATGCCTGCTTAATAAAAACCAATTTATTGGAGCTTAAGTCAATATATTGTTATATTGATGGATTCATTATGACTGGAAACTACTATTTAAAAATCAATAGACATGTCTTTATAATGGGATTAAAAATCAGTTTAATTAGAGCAGCTCAGTGGTAAGAATCAATAGAGCCTTTGGTTCTTTTAATCTTCCACAATGCTGAGACCCTTCATTCTTCATGATATAAACTTAAGGGGTTTCAGAGAGGTCCTATATATAGCTCTCTACAAGAGTCCTTCTACTATTTTAGTTAGATCACTAGTTAGATCACTGTTGATGGCCACGGGGGTCTTTACCTGAATGATGGGTACAGGATCAGAATGAATGGGGCTCTTTCATCTCGGTTACACCACATGTAGTCTCAAAGGGCCAGATTCTCACCTAGTGTATATCCACAGAGATCCATTAAAGCCAATGGGAGCTCTACTGATTTATACCAGCTGAGATTCTCTCCCAAAGCAACTGTTGAAATAAAGCTTTACATCTGGCATTAACTGAGATCAGAACTTGGGACTAAGGCACAGATCATCAAAGGTATTTGAGCAGCTGCCTCTTTAGGGGCCTACATCCACCATTTATGTACCACGGGCGTTTTCAAAACTTCCTCTCAGCTGCACAGGTCTCAGGATATTTGGTATTGTTCTTAAAACTCCAGTTGCTAGAGTCAAGATGTTACATGAGAAACTGCTCTTTCATTTAAAAACATAATAATAATAAGCTTGTAGACTTATGGTCGCAGAGAAAAGCATGATACATGAAATAAGCACACTCCAAAGGCTGAAACTAGGAAGCAAAGGGCAAAACATTTGAAAGAATATTCTGATTTTAAGCCAAACTTATGATTTTCTGGGGGCCCTGACTCATGGTTTTTGAGCATTCATATTTGGCCACACTGCATATACACAGCACAGCACAAAACACCAGTCACTTCTCAGAAAGTGGGCTCAGAACAGCTAGCAGGGAACTGCTGCAGCCCTTTGGAACACATTCAGCAAATCTGTGATTATGGAAAGGCAGAAAAACATGAAAGAAGATTTGGAATCTAAGAGGTAAAATTAGCTTAATAGGTTTCAGAAACAATTAGGCATTTGTGACTAAGAATATGCCTTATGATTACACTAACTAGGATAAAAATTAAATTGGCCAACAGTCTTCATAATTTCAAACATAAAATGATCACCAGTTTGGGACAGACAGAGATTTCATCTCATTGTATAATATTGCACAATCAGGTGCATCTTTTATACCTTCCTCAGAAACATCTGGCATCAGCCAGTGTCACAAACAGCCTGCCAGACTAGATGGACCATTTATCTGTTCTGGTGTGGTAATTCTTATGTTACTTTATCTTACATTTTTAAGTGGCTGCTGGAGAATATCTCTGAAATTATAGGGAAGAGAGGAGAGATGTTATTTCTAATTGAAGAACTTGCTATCTCTCACCACCTGTTGTTTGTACATATAAAATGACAGGGTTCCAATAGAAAAACTATGCCCACTTCAGATTAGAAAAATATCAGTCAATCTGTTTGATTCCCTTATTATAAGCCTTTTCAGCACCAAGAACAATTTTAAATATAAACTGTAGAAATTTATTTTAAATTACTTCAAAAGTTGCATCTATCATTTGCTCGTAGCCATACAGAATTTTCCTTGTCTTGTTATGCAATATGTTATGAAATCCATGGATTTTTATTTTATTTTATTAAAGCAGCATCTCATAGTTCAGATCCAGAGAACAAACTCACATAAGAAATGTAAGGTCCCATTTTCATCCTCCCCATCATTCCATCCTGCATCAGAAATTGTGCCTTGGAGGTGGAGAGCTGGGGAGAATTATCTTTTCTGCCATACCCACACCGAGAGTAGGAAGAGAGGAGCTGGTCAGAAAAGAGGAGTCCTCCTTTCCCCACTGAAATTTTTGTCTGTACATTGAAAAACTAAAAACCTGAAAATTGAAAACTTTTCCACCAAAACAGACACTCTAGAAAACTCTATTTTTCATTACAAAAGCAGTTTCAGTGGCAAGTTTTGGCCAGCCCTAATGAATAGATTCTCTCCTCGAGTTTGCCATCTGTTTGCAATGGATGTGTGGAACGGGAATAGAGCTCAGGTGTTCACCACATTAATCCCTCAGTTGCACGGAAGGACTCACGATTCCCAGACCAGGTAGAGATGGAGGAGCACTGATGAGGATTCTCCATTCTGTCCTGAATTGAACCCTATCCTGTTCTGTCCCATATAAGTTCTTATACTGCCCTCATCAACAACACAGCATCTTCGCGCATCTGAGTATCTGACCTCCTTTCTCCTGACCACGGAAAAAAAATCCCTCAACTCCTATACCTCGGACTCCAGTGAAGGCAGTGAAAATCTCTGGCCCCTAGGGTGGGTGGAAAAGGCAAGTAGTCACAGATCCACATACATATACCAGCGGAGATGAAAGGTGTTATGCCAGCATATGGGTTGGAAATATAGCCAGGATGATAGCTCAACACCAGCACCACACCTTGGCTCTGATTTGAGTATCCCTTTTGTCTCCTCACACCCTCTGCCTCTCACTAACAGAGCTGAAGTACTCAGGCTTTATGCAGAAGGCATGAATTTCATTCTGTAAAAATAAGGGTCGAGTTGCTAATATGGGAGTGGGAATGGTAATGAGATGATGTAATGCTAGTACAGGAGTGTATTAAACCTCTGAGTTTGCCCAGTGTGAACTTCCAGATGAATACACTGAGCTGAGCAATCATGCATTCAACAGAAATGTCTCCAGGCAACCTGCCTTGTGAGTACTTATTAAATGTTACAGATCTCTCATTGTGCTTAATATAACCACCAAATGGAAAAGCTAAGTTAAATGTTTCGTTCTGACTTTTTAAAATGAAATGCTTTCATTTTTCTATTTGAAATCATTTCAATTTCAAATTTTTCTTTAATTTTATTTGTAAAAAAACAGTCAAAGTGCTCAAAATCACAATGACATTTTTCCAACGTTTCAATTTTCCACAAATTTTAAAAAAATAATAATAATTTTTAAATCAACCCACAGCAAAATCTATCTTTTGATTTTTCAGAATTGCTGGTGAACAAAATTCTATTATTCACCCAGCTTTAAATGTGACCTCCAATGTTACAAAGCCAGCCATTTATTGTTGGCAGTAAGTTAGTCCTTCAATATCTTTCCCAAGCCCTATCTCATAGATAGGAGAAGTCTCTTGCCCTCTGTACCTCAGAGACAGTTACTCAGGTGGTAGATTGTGCGGCAATGTCTTTCAGTAACCTGAATATAATGTCTTAGTTCAGAGAGACCTAATAGTATTTGACAAAGCTATTGATCAATCTGCTTTGGAACAGGGAGAAAACTCAAGCAGTCGTTAAAACAAGACAAGCTTTCCAGAAAGTTATCAGTGATGATCTTTTCAGAACACTTTTTGATGAGCTTTCATGGTAGAAAATACCTTTGCTCTCCATGAAGTGAAGAGGGAGGACGAGGAGTTTAGTTGAGCCGCAGAAACCGAAGCATAGAGTGAACTGTTGATTGCTGTCTAAACTATGTATGAAGATACAGATGCAATCAGGTTAAGCTTGAAGTCAATGGGAGTTCAGTGCACAGCAAACAAAGGTTAAGCCTGTGCATAGAGATGAATTTAAGCCCCTATTTCACTGTTTTCCCAAATTGGGGCCTAGAAATGGAAACAGAACAGAAATACAGAAAGTGATGCTATACCACATCACTAAGTGGTACAGCACACAACTCGCAGGAAGAAAAGCTAAGGTGGTTTTAAGCCACTTTTGTGCTCTCACAGTCCTGGGCTGTTCCAGGAGCTGCAAGTGTGGCGCAGCCCCATGCCTAACACACCTCTCCCACCTCCAGCATGACCCCTATGTTTGGGCTAATGAGAAGGGTCGTCAGGAGGCAGTCGTTCCACTTTCTTCCACAGAGCCTGAAGTGGGGAACTCTTCTCATGGCTGCAACTCAGGGTCTTAGGACCTCTTTCTGGGACATAAAGGGGCCAGAGTATCCTCACCCATTAAAAATCCTCTTTACCCAAAGAATAATAAAGGATTTTGTTTAATTTCAAAGTCCTCTACTGTAGGATCTTATGGCTGACAGGCTATTATATAATATACACTAATAAATATATTTGCTGGGTACAATTTTTTTATCCTGTATTGCATAGTAGTCTGGTATTTCTTCTCTCCTTCTGTGATAGAATTGATATAGAGCTTGTGAGGGTTTGTTTTTAGTACTTGGTTGATGTACGTACTTATTGTGTATTATGTTCAAAGATAATGACTTCAGATATTTTCATAGGAGTTTGGTTTTGGGTATAAATTTTGGCTAGATATGAGTTTTAATGGTACATAAATATCACAGTGTGAATTATTTTACCTCTGTGCTTTTGCCTCTTTTAATGCTAGCTTCAACCTTTAGGGTGTAATTTTTTTCTCCAGATAAATAAAATGGAGAAGAGGCTCATCAGAAGTTCTTATTTCTCCATCCAATGCATGCCTTTTATACTGTATTTTAATATTGGCCTCTGAAGTGGAAGAATGTTCTCCCCAAACATTTACTAATATAAGAGAGTTATTGAAAGGGAGAGCATCTAGCAATAGGACAACTACAGCATCAAGAAACCAACAATGGAAAGACAGGCAGACAGTTTCCCTAGGTGTCAGCTTCCAACTTTATTGCATGCCAAATGATGGCTCCAGTCTCACAATGCCTGGAACCCATGCACATTTTCAAAATATATTCTCCTAAATGAAGGCAGCAAAGTCAGGAAACACATAACCCAACACATGCCAAGACATAGCAAAGGACCTGCTTGATTCCATATATCCAGCTGTACAATATACAATAGTTTATGACAAGAACATAAGGAACAGTAGCAACAGTTCATGCTAACTGCAATTTCTCAAATTTCCATTATAATCCCTTGTTTTCACATGCTGATAACTGTCTCAACAGTTGGTTTTGGAGACCAATATTTTTCTGGCTTGAGACCTACCCAAAGGTGATTTTTTTGCATGCACAAAATTTTCAGCTATGTTTACAGCTGGCCAAAAAATAATCACTTATTCAATAGATTTTGTAATTATTTGAGTAGACTATTTGATATCTATTTTCCATTCACTCATTTTATACAACTGGTCAAATAATCTGCAGATATATTCATGAATACATTTATTAAATAATTGAGGAAAAATGGAATAAAATATTCAGTTGATGTTATTCACTCAGCTCCAATTAGGTGAGAATGTGGGGCAGGGGAAACAGACATTGTAACTTCCTTATTTGAACTGGTCTATAGCAAAATTAGCTGATGCTGTTAGCCCTAAATTTGGCCTGGACATATGGGGTGTCCACTGGGGAGCATGTGCATTGCCTAATTTGTAGGGGGAACAGGAAATATTTAAAATCTTGTGGTTGAAAAACCATTTCCCAGCATGCTCAGTAAAGATTTTCAACAAGGAGGCCCTCCCCCTTTTGTGACATCACCATGCACAGTCTTGCACATAGCCAGACAGGGGGTTCAGGCAAGGGGGAAAGGATGTTGTCAGGCTACTTTGAGGACAATTGGCACGAGGGAGAGAGTGTTTCAATGACACATGGACAGCTGAAGTCCTCCAAAAAACCCAACAGCTCAACATCAGGAAAAGAGGAAAGTCACTGGGCATGGGAAAAGCAGTGAAAATATTAAAAGGGACAGCTGATGTCACTTGGTGAAGCCTAGGGAATGGCTCTGATTTACACTGGCTGAGGATGTAGCTCAGGGCAAATGAACCCTTTAAATCCCACTGAAACCCCACCCCCTAAAAAGATCTTGATTGGGATTTTAATGATCCCAAGTCTTGCGTGGGCTATCCGCACAGCTTTCATTCACACCCTGTAATCGGTATTATATGTTCCCTTTAAATTTAACAAGCCAGACCTATAACAATACATGGAATCAGACATACCCAAGCAATAACATACATCTATGCAAAAAAATCAAAAAACACTGACAACTTTCCAAAATAAAAAGGTATGAATGGTTTTAACTTCTATAGGTTAATTAAAAAGAGTTTTCGAAACTTAGTTTACAATTTTTTATGAGAGCACATCCCTAAGATCGGTCTATTGATATCTTGTTGCAGGCCCTCAAATAATGCAAACATTAAGTTTTAAATTTTATATACATATTTATTTAGCCTTTGGCTGCAGAATTAATAAATACCTGTCTCTCCTATTGTTCTTCCCCTTCCAAATCATACAATATTAAATGAAAAAAAAAATTGAATGCAACAGTAAGAACCTGATATTGCAACCCTGACTCATATGGGGCCCATTCCTGCATGACCGCCATGTGCCGAACCCTCATTGAGTTCAGTGAGTGTTTTATACATGGAGGAGTTGGCAGATCAATTTAATGGTCATTTGGCATCAACAGGATTAGTCGTATGAGTAACAGCTCTAATGGTGCATGCTTGACTAATGGACAGTCAAATCCTGCAGTTCTCTGAGGCTTAGGAAATGCCCTGCACTCTGGTGGACTTCACTCTTACAGGGATACAGACATTGTATGCTATGCCAATGAGAGCTGCCGGGGGTCAGCTTTGACTATTACTGCATTGTAGGGATTTGAATATTTAGGGGGAGTTTGGGTATTTTGTTTATTGTCTGTCTTTGTGCAGCTCACTCCGATCCTACTTGATTCATATCCCCCTCCACTTGCGGGCATCCACCTGTCTCCTGTGAAACTATAAGTGACAAAACCCAATTTACGTGTCACTTTAATGACAAAAGGAAAGGGACTTCAGAGTCACAATCCTGAAGGAAAAAGGCCCTACTCTTTTGACAGGCATCTAGCTAGACTGTTTTCCCCTCAAATGGACCTGTCTCCTGTAGGAATCACAACAGAATGCATTAATTCCTTGGAAGTTCCACAGATGATGCTTTAAGAACAAGATAATTAGCTGCCTCCCCAACACTGTTGGTCAACAAATATGTTAAGTGTGGCTGCTGCCTACCCACAATGCAATGTTGCTCCATCAGCACTCTGGACTTCTCAGCTTGATTCAGAGCAGGAAACTGAACTGACACCATCAGCTCATTTCATAGCAGCTACTCAACAGCAATCCCATGCAATGACTTTTAGTCATTTCCAGTGTAATTCAAACCAGTGAATTAAAGCAGCAAGGTTCTAATTCTCATTACCCAAGGACCAACCATCCACTTCCTCAGAGATGCACGGTCTCTGAAACAACTGGCTTGATTTTCATCTCGCCATGATTCTGACAAGAATAAATCAGGAGCAAATCCACTTAAACTAGCATGAAGCAGTGTGGAAGTGAGCAGACACTGTCTCAAAGTGTTATTTACTGGATATGACCTACTAGCAAATGAAATGGCAATGAAAATTCATAGAAAGTTTCAAGCTCTGGGCTATTCAATGTGGTTTATTTTGCCCAGATGTTTCAGAGTATAGCGCGATACGGTGTCCCCTCAAAGCTAAATGATGCGCTGGAAGAATTCATGCTCTCAGTCAATAACACATCCATTAGGTAAGCAGAGTGAGAAAATAGTGGACCCACAGGTACGCTCACTGAAGCACTTGTGCCTACTGTCTTGCAAATTACTTACAACTTCAGGCACTAAGGAATATGCAATTTTCCCTACCTGAAAAGCTGAAGGCAAGGCTGCAGTGTAGGTGGCTGTAATGTGATTGGGAATGTTAATGGCTTAACATTCTTTTTAGTGCTGAAAAGAGGTCTTTAATTATGTTTCATTACTTTCTCCATTCAGGACTGGAGATGGCCAGCAATATATTCTTGTGACACTACAATGTGGATCCTATCAATTATCATTTAAATGGCATTTAAGAAGGTCTTAGTAAAAAAGTTAAGCATGGTTCTGCTCTGAAAAATGACTGTAAATATGGCAACATCTTACTGCACAGATCTGCTCTCAATACATATTTAGTCATCTGCTTACTTCAGTAATTAAAATAGGTTTTTAACTGCATTTTACTCGTTAGTTCTGCTGAGCCAATGCAGCTAAGAGAGGAAGCTGGATTCTATTCCATTTTGGGCAGAATAAGCAGACCTATAAAGCCAAATTCTGATGTAAGCTATCGTTGTCTTTGCAACTAGAGCTGTGTGAATAACTGACGTTTTCACTGGCAATTAAAAAAAAATTTAAGTAGTTTTAAGTCAATCCAAAAATGAAATTTCAGTGAATCAAAGTCAGGGGAAAAATGTTTTGGTTGAATGAAGTGTTTCATTCGATCCAAAAGGAAATGTTTTGTTTCAGTTTTGAGCTGTTTGTTCCCTTTGTTTGTTTTTTCAATAAAAAGAAAGGTAATTTTGAGGTGAATAATCATTTCAAATTGAAAAGTCAAAATATTTTAAACGTTTCAGGAGGAATTCATGACATGAATCTGCATTTTTCACCATAAGAGGTTTTGTCAAAAAGCTTCACTTAGCTCTACTTACAACACCCATGAAGACAAGAGGATGCTAATACAGCATGTGGCCTGCAGAATCTTTATTACTGTTAGTGATGCATGAACCAGACAGAATCAGCTTGATTTTCAGATACCGGGTTGAATTTATGTTGCTAGAATCATAGATTCATAGCATATTAGGGTTGGAAGGGACATCAGGAGGTCATCTAACCCAACCCGCTGCTCAAAGCAGGACCAACCCCAACTAAATCATCCCAGCCAGGGATTTGTCAAGCTGGGCCTTAAAAACCTCTAAGGATGGAGATTCCATCCTTGGAGCCTTGTTAGACCAGAGGAGCAGATGTATCACAGTAAGAAACTAAGTCTGATGTATAGGTTGGACCAGACTTATACAAGTCCTTGAAGGTGAGACACTTAATACAGTGGCAAAGAGAGATAAAATGGATGGATTCAAGCTCTTGCGGGGTAAGAAGCACACGTACGATTCCCACTGAGTAATGAGAGCTTTATAGGTACTTCTATTCATTATTCTGAAAATACACCCCTATGTTTTCCTAGTAATAAATGCCAACTATTTTGTTTTCTCTGACTGAAAAAAGGTATTGTTTAGGGATTGCCTACACAGGGAAATTGACCAGAATAGTTATTGCAAAATAAGTTATTCCACAATAGCTCCCCTAGCTTGAGTCCATTCAACTGTTCCCTCTTCACCACCGTACCAGGTTCCTCACCCCTGAGGCCCTACATAACTGTGTCTGTTTACTCGGACCTACTTTCTTACTACAATACCACCAAACCTCTGCACTCACAAGTTGTGTTTGTAGCATGCAAACAGAAGAAAACATAAGATACTCTTTCTGGAAGGTTGCAATTTAACACGATTTTATTTCTTAAAATCCTGAAGCTTAACAGACAAGAAGCAACAAGAGAGAAAGACAAAGCAGGCTGCTCTTGAAAGCAAAGAGGTGCAATTCACCCCACCTTGCTCTAGGCTGGCTCTCTGCAGAGTGACTGCTGCTAGATCCCGATCACACACTTTTCTACAGAGCCCTGTCTCCCTCCATCTATAAGCAGGACCAGGAAAACATCTGAACATTTAAAGTGATAGCTTACATTTTTAACACAGTTATTAAAACCTTGCTGTCATGACTCCATAAAGTCAGAACATAACCCTAACACAAGAGAAAAGAAGGAGGGGCAGATAAGTAGCCTGATCTTTTCCCATTGACAGTAAAACTCCCATTGGACAGCCCCAGGACAGTGCTTCTGATTCTCCACTGCAGGGTGTCCGCTGTAGTCATTTACAACTGTGCCGAGTGGTTGTAAGACATGAGTGTAAGGTCAAAGCTCCTCCTGGGGTAAGTGGTGTAGACCCATCAAAACTCCACTGAAGTCAATTGAGTTATGTGCATTTACACCACCAGCAAACAGGATTACTAATATTTTCCACTTACTTTGCCTCTGCATAAATGACTACACACAGTACATGGCCATGGAGAATTAGGCCCAGTACCCATGTGATCTAGTTCTTTCACAGTTACAGTGCTTAGCGAAATCCAATTTCTCCTCTTCCCAACTCCCCATCTATGAAGTGGTTTTAAATTTCCACTATTTTGTTTTTATTAGGAAAAAACCTTCACTTGTGCATTGTTCAAATGTCCTTTATCATTACCTTATCTTGAGCCCCTTTGGGACTGACTGCTCTAAAGGGCATGTTATGGCTGATTGAATATTGGATTGCCCAGGAGGAGGCATTTGGGGAGTCTCTTGTGAACTTGGAACCAGCCAGGTGACTGTGTGACACAGATTGCTTTTTCAAGGCAATTTAAATTATGCTGACTGCCCCCCGCAGCCTGGGTAGTTGGAACATTAACTCCATATTTGCAAGATTCTCTCAAGTTTTCAGTTTCATTTTCAGGCCATTTTTTAACCTCTCCATCCTACTCTTTCCCACTGCACTGTGTTCTCTCCCTCCTTACCCTATGTTCTCCCAGTCTCACTCTCTTTCCCCCTTCTCCACTGTGCCTTTCTCCCCTCCAGCCTTTCCTCATTCAGACTCTTCCCTCTGTCTCTCCAGTTTCTTTGCTTCTCCTTTCAGGCTCTGCTTCCTCCATTTCAGTCTGCTAGACCCATCCCCATCTTCTTCCAGCAGTATCTAAGGAGCCCAGTCCCCATTGCACCCCACACAACACTCCTACCAACTGTCCCAAGTCCAGCCTCTTCTTTTCCTCCTCAGTCTCTGTGTTCCCATTTGTCATGAACATGCCTGTCCCTCTCCTATCCATTCCCAAATAAGCCCCTTTCTTAGCCCTTCACCCTAGAAATCCCCCTCAATTTATGCCCCCTTTTCCATTTCCCAACTCCCTTTATTCCCACAAAGCTCCTTCTTCCCCTGCCTATTTGCACTCAGACCCATGGATTTCAATGAAGTTGCACCAGCATAAAACTGTCAACTCTGTGACACCAATTAACCCCCTCACATGCAACAGGCAAGTCAAGGAGCTTGGACTGTGCAGCGACACACCCCTTCTTGCTCCCCAGTGTGAGACTGTGCCTAAAGGGCACATGACAGCCCTATGCATTTTTAATAGCTCCTTCTAGGCTCAAGTTTCCATCAGGTTATGAGCTCCCGAGGTGCACCACATGCCAATTAAAAAGCCAAGTCTGGTTTTTGTTCTTTTGGGGGAGCTTTGTCTGGGTAAGAGAACTTGTGTCGCTGCTACAACACAAGCTGAGCTGACAGTTTCATATCCATGAATTAGCGCACGGGTCTATAAATGAAAAAGAAAAAAGGAAAAGTATAATTGGTATGTTCCTGGGGTTTGATTGCTTTGCAGTGTCTAGGCGCTTGGGGCTGCAATTGTATTGTCATTGCCCCCCATGCAGAGCACAATCATCCGTACACAAGAGTGAACATGAAATCAGTGCCAGATGTGCCCAGCCATTCCTTATATTAGTTTAAGGGAGGGGAGGGAAGGACATTTTATCTTTTCTTTCTGCTTTGATCATTTAAAGTGACGTGACCTTGCCAATACAAGGTTAGTAACACTAACTGAAACTGTTCACATGCTGTCTGTCAACGCTGCCTGCAGCTTTGTGCACATTATGTACTATTGTTAGGGCAAGGCTACCCAGGGGAGCAAAAAGGCAGTTTGCCCTGTGACCCCCATTTGAAAGGGCCAAGTTGCACCACCACCCATTGAAGTCTGGCCCAGCCAACCATTTATGACCTGAGTGGTGCCAAGCTAAAGTAAAAACGTAGGAATGGCTCAGCTGTGCATACTATGTGAAAAATTTCTGGGGGCACTTTGCTGTCTCGAGAAGAAGGATAACAAGGGTGTCAAATCTTTTCTGTTGTGTTACTACCTATAACCATTGCCTCTTCTATCTATCTTAGAGACTTACATGCATGCCTTTATTGAAGTATCTGAGCACCTCACAAGCTTTAATGTGTTTAGGTTCACTCCACCACTCTGGGGTAAAAATGTACCATTATCCCCAGTTAGAGTGACCAGATAGCAAGTGTGAAAAATCAGGGCAGGGGGTGGGGCGTAATAGGTGCCTATATATGAAAAAGCCCTGAAAATCAGGACTGTCCCTATAAAATCCAGACATCTGGTCACCCTACCCCATTTTTTTAAAAAGGAGATGGAGAACTGAGGCACAGAGAGGCTAAGTGACTTATCTTAGGTCATCCAGGAAGTCCATGGCAAAACAGGCACTTGAACACAGGTCTTCCAAGTCCTAAGCTAGTGTCCTAAAGACTGGATCATCCGTCCTCTCACTGGACTGTTCTTAACTGATTATGCACAAGTAGTATGAATGCACAAAAAGGTATTACTGTAGACATGTTATTGCAATATAATAAAATTAATGCTTCAAGTCCTATGCAGTATATCATACTGTCCACTGACAGTGTTATCTGAAAGAAAACTGAATTTTAAATTTGGATCCGAAACCTGAATGATTTTCCTAGCGAAATCAATGAGCACCCAGTGCCACCAACTCTCACTTTTTGGAATTCTAGATGATACAGAAAGGCTGGTTTGTGGTTATGGCACTGGGGTGGGTTCAGTTCCAGCTCTATCAATGCTTCCTGTGTGAAGTTGAGCAAGTCACTTAAAGCCAAGGTTTTTCAGATTTGATTAGTGATTCTGGGCTCCTCAATTTTTGGATGCTGGATCCAAGACACCTCAAAAGAGGCCTGATTCTCAGAAAGTGCTGAGCACCCATCTTCTGAATATCAGGATACTTTAAGCAGTCTCCATCTGGGCAACTAAATATTGAGGTATCCAAAATCACTAGTCCCTAATAAAAATCTTTGAGCCTATATTTCCCACCAGTGAAATGGAAATAATATTTTTCTCACCATGTCTGTCTCCTTTCCATGAGGTCACCCTTTAGGATTTTTCTTCTCCCATTAATTTTTTCATAGGAGGAATAATTTGACTATATAAATTCCAAATGCATTTATTTTATGTTAGGTGGGAAATGCTTCTTATCTTACTGAGCTAAGGCAAGAAATATGTTCAGAAGAGCATTTTGCACAAGTGATGGGGTTTTATTTTGGTTTCTTTGATTTCAGCATTTTGCTAAACATTCATCTTTGCATTTAGGACAAAGACAGGTCTCAAAAATACATACATTTAAAATAATACAAGCCTTTGGACTTAGCTTCTCCCACATCATTTACTGAAGTCTTAGGGGCCAAAGTTATGTCCTTAGCTAGGCAAAACTCACATTAATCCATATAGTTTGCCACAATAATCTATTAAGAAAATAGCAGTCAGATCAGGTTATAATCATCTAACATCATTATATGGAACAGGAAAGAGGAGATGGATTATATGGAAAAAGCTTTTATTGTAAACCAAAACCATCCATAATAATTAGCAATATCAGGGAAACATTCATGATTGCCATAAGGTAAATTGATCTGTTTTTAATTAATGTCCCTGGTTTACCTTGGCATCCTTCGGATTGCTTCATAATTGGAGAAAGGATTTTTTTCCCCCTATTTATTTTCTTCAACAGGATTGGCTCATTTTTCCCTTTAGAGAGTGCTATTGTTTCATCTGACAGCTCAAAGAATGGCCTTCAGGGATTTCACATCTCAAACCCATTCATCAGAATGTTGACTATGCTCATAAAAGCACTGACCTTTTTATTGATAAATAGCATCATGAAATATGGTGCATGCTGAAAATCAGAGCACAATGATCTTCACTCCTCAAATGTCCTATAAAGGTATTGCTAATCCAGTGATAGAGATTTATCTCATTTTGTTTCCTCAGCAAGACTGATCCTTCTCACTCCACTGCACAATGAAGTTCACTGGCTCAGCCATGTGCAGATCCTCAGAGACTAGATTAATATGGCTTATCCATTATCCGATCAGGCAGTTTAATAATAATCAATGCTGATTTAATCAGCAAAGTATCACACACTATCGCGATTTATGGTATTACAATATTTTCAGTTTGGCCCTGCATCTTGGATCACTAACTAAAAGGCAGACATGTTTCCAGGCAAGATGAGGCAACTACAACCAAATCTAGCGTCAGACGCAAGTTTAGCAGTATAGTTTCACATTTTCTTATCAGTGTGCCTGTATAGAGGAATAGCAAATAGCCACAGTAGAGCTGGCTGAAAAATTTCCATCGCAACTGTTTTTTCTTCAACCAAAAATTGAAATCTGAATTAAATGAAAACATTCACAAGACATCATCATGCTTTACATGACAAATTTCAATGTTTTGACAAAAACTGAACACCTGGGCTACATCTCTCATGATGCACCATGGCCAGAGACTCACATGAGTAGCTACTTGTTGTGTAATATCAGAAGTGTTGTCTACTTGCTGACTGCACTTAAGTGACCTATAATTGAAGCTGTTAGGAAGTCTGATATTTAAAAGTTTAAAGTGGAAAAAGTTTATAAATGTCCATCATCAGTCCAAGCTACAGAATGACTAATTAAAATTCATAATTCTTTATTTTATGTGGATTTTATGAATGTAGTTAAACTTCTTTACTGCACTCAAACTAGACCAAGTGAAGTGATACAGTATATAAAACTTTGCTAAATAATGTATAAAGAATACAATTTACTAGAGGTCTTTATATTTATACATGCACGTACAGAGAGAGAGAGAGAAATATTCCAGTTAAAAAATTAAACTTCCAGCATACCAGAGAGTGCAGCAAAATATTATATACATAGTTCCTTTGAAATAAGTAGATCTATTAAGCAAACACATTTTTATTTACCAAATCAATTTTGCCACCATATGAATACCTGTGAAAGAATTATCTAGCAATCAGTATTTTATAAGTTTCTCCTGAATGAAGGAGAAACTCAGTATATCCATGTCTTTGGCTTGGTCTACACACTTACCTTCCGAATTCAGCGGCAGTCGACGGGAGACATGCCGTAAATCACTTGCGTATCTCCAGTCAACTTCACTGCATCTGTTCGGCGCACCGTCCACACTGCACTGTGCTGAAGGGAACAGCGTTCCCTTCGACGCAGCGCTACATCACTTACTGGAGTGGTTTTCCTGCGTCGACTGCTGGATCGACTGAGCGGGTCTACACAAACTGCTCAATCGATCCAGAGCAATTGATCTGACGGCGGTGAATTTGCAGCCGTCAGTGTAGACCCAGCCTTAGTTTACAGTTGTAGTGAAGCAGAGCCCTGTCTAGAGGGTTACTGTTACAATGTTAGTAAATAAAGCCTTTTTTTTTTCTTCAAATTTGATAGATTAAAAGTTTTGCTATTATTCAGTGACAGAGCTCATTGTCTCTAATAGAGATAATTATTAGAGCTGTTCAGGAATTTTTAGTCAGAAGTTGATTTGTTGAAACTGTTTGTGAGAAAAGATTCATTTTGACAAATCTCCCACATGGCAATTGCAAAATTTTTTCCAACATTTTT
Source organism: Mesoclemmys tuberculata (assembly GCA_007922155.1). Classification (NCBI taxonomy): domain Eukaryota; kingdom Metazoa; phylum Chordata; order Testudines; family Chelidae; genus Mesoclemmys; species Mesoclemmys tuberculata. The sequence goes on from ML675641.1 coordinate 6,563,016, forward strand.
TCCAAGAGCCCAGTTCTGATATTTTTTAATACAACCTTGGATTAAAATATTGTTTTGAAATTTGTTAATTTATAATAAAAATGTTTTAGGAAGCATGAAACTGAAATGAAACATTTCAAAATTATCAAAACAAAAAACACTGATTGACCTGATCCCTTCTTTCTTGTCTTTTCTTTTATTGTTTTTGTGAATTATCAATTTGTCAAAATGTTTGAGATTCTGACTCTTTTCCTGTTTTGGAATAGGAAAAACGTGTAGCAATCCCAAAAACTCTTTTGGGTCAGGAAAACTGTTTCCCACCCACCTCCATTAATTACCTTGTTAATTAATAGCAATAATACTTTAAGGTATTTGTATTACAGTAGAATTTAACTGAGCCAACCAAGATCAGGTCCCCATTTGCTCTACTCTTACTCAAAGAGCCTACAGTCTAAAGCCACAAGATGACAAAAACATATGCATCTGACAAGTATTCACTGTGAGATGCCTATTAACTTTAATGGGACCATTCAACATGTAAAGTTAAGCATGTGCTTAGTCTTTGCAGGACTGAGGCCAAAATATCCAAGACAGAAAAGGGTAGGAGAAAGGATGTATCATTCTTCCCACCCTAGAGATGAGGAATTGAGTCTGTGGGTTGCCCTACATCACACTGGAAGTCTAAGGGAGAGTAAAGAATTCAACCCAGATATTTTAAGTCACCACCCAGTGCCTCACCTGCAAGACCGTTTCCAGACATCTCACATGCTTATTTGAAGACATTGTTTAGAAACAATAAGGATGCCATTCACTGAAGGAATGGAATAACCCTCCTGGTTCTGCTAGTTCAAATGTTGCACTGCATCTCCTTTAAAAGAGACTTCAGCGCTAACAAGTTAAGTGATTTTTGCCCCAAAACAAGACAGCATAAGTAAAACAGTCTAGGAGACAGTAAGCCAGGATAACAAGAGTAAAATTCATTCCACGCAACACAATAAATAATGTTCCCTTTGTTGCCATTATGGTATGAGATAATGGGCCAAAGTTATACCTTCAGTTATACCTGCACAACTCTACTCTTTTAGGTCCTGATTCAGCAAAGCACTGTAACAAGTCATCCTTAAAAGGGAGCACATGCTTAAGTGCTGTGGTGAATAGAGATACTTTCCAGAATCTGGGCCATAAGCAAGATTTCATAGAAGTAACTAAGAATCTGTCTTCATGTTGGGAAAATACACTTCAGCATCTTACATGCCAGTGTGTGATAAAGATGTTAGATTATATAAAGTTTCGGTATCCAAATTATTTCAGTGCAAGTAGAGCAGAGGTTCTCAAACTGAGGGTCGGGATCCCTCAAGGGGTCGCAGAGCTATTATGGGGAGGTCGTGAGCTGTCAGCCCCCACACATGCTGTGCAGGGTCTGGGAGCCAGAACCCTGCAGAGATGGGTGGCTGGAGAGTAGTGGCTGCTGACTAGGTGCTATGAAGGCAGCGCCACCCCCAGTAGCAGCGCAGAAGTAAGAGAGAGTGTCATGCATGGGGCGGGTGACATGGCATGGGGGGGGTCGTCACTTTTGCGGGGGATGGGTCATCACAGCCTGAAATATTTTCAAAGGTGGTCCCAGAAAAAAAGATTGCAAACCCCTGAAGTAGAGTGTATGGCTCTGCCTTTACAATGTAATGTTGTTATAAGGTGGGATGGTAGCACAGCAAACTCAGTGACTGTCTCGAAATGATGCCAATTATTCGAAGTGCCACATGATCAGCATAGATGACAGCAGAAAGACTTCAGCTGCAGTGTCAAAACAGTGGTGTTAATGTAGCGTATATTACCTTTCACAAAAGAAAGGGAACAGACTGACATACACAAAGAAACCACGTCAACATTATAGCACAGATAACTAGGACTAAGAAAGCTTCTCTAGCTAGCCTGCATCTGATGTCAGTTGCGCATTGTGTTGTCTGGATGGGTTTTGTACTTAAAAAGCTAAAATGGTGCAATTCAGTAGGACTAAATACGGTAGCAGAGGGGCTAGTTGGCAGCAGGGTGGTAAAGTGCTGGCAGATGGCAGATTAATTACTGTGACTTCACTACCCCTGTATTCACACCCTACACACACCTGTAACAAGCTTTGTACAAAATATGCTTTGTGAGGTATCATTTGAAAACTAATAATTCAGTGGTCAATGTTATTCTTGAGTGATGTATGTATATGATGTATTAACAGGTATGAATATATGCTAGGAATTATGCCTAAAGTGTATGGAAAACAAGTATGTTGGAGTTGTTAAACAGGTCTGTCCTAAACAAAGGAATGTGCGTTACAGCAACTTACATATAAAGCAGCAAACAGGACCATCAAGAGAGCAGGGGGAGGAGATGGCAGGAACCAGAAAAATTTGCATTTCAGTAAACACAAGTGGGGGAAGTAAGAGCATGGATCTTTCTTCACTACAAGACTCCATATCACCTTCCCCAAAGCTTGAATATACTCAGCTTTTAGGGATAAGCCTCAGAAGACTCCATTTCAAAGGTTTACTGGTCTATAAAGACAGGGGTTCTGAACATCAAGTGATAAATCAATTGAATCAACTGATTGTATACAATATTACTGTATTTTATAAAAGTGTATAGAGTAAGGTCTTTCCTGAAAGTTAAGAGAAGAGGGGCTGGAGATTACTATCATTGTAAAATGTATGTATTAACAATTAACATTATATAAGAAAATACAGATACTTAATCATATGTTTTAAAGTCCATAGCCAAACAGGGAGAAACAGGGGGAAGGCAACTATCTACTTGTTTCCTATGTAAATTAAGCATGATGGTATCCAAACAATGGAAGCTACATTTACATACATGCAGAGATGACCCATGCCTGCTGATAGTAGAGGTTGGGGGGCAAAGTGAGGGCAGGCGGCTTCAGCAGTGTTACTGAGCATGCTCATTCGGTGTGAGCATGCTCAATACAAGCTAAGCGTCAAAACGGGGGGAGGGGGCATGTGTGCCCACATCCCCCCCATATGTTGCCTTTGCATACAGGAGGATGGGAAGCCCACCAGAAAGACAGAACAAAATGAGGTCATCCTGCCTCTTGAAACAAAGTCATTAAACTCTGGAAGATATAAGCAAAGACAGAAGCCATCTTTGAGCATCCATCACGAGACAAACAAAGGAACAAAGTTCCCGCAAGCTAAAAATTATGGGGAGCTCAACCAAAGTCTCTAGCAGTGAATATAGCTCAGAAACTTACTCAGGCAAAGATCTTTCACCAAGGAAGACAAGGGAAACCAACCGCTTGTGCTTTGGTGGAAGGTCCTGACTGAGAAAAAGTCAGACGTGGATGGGGAGGAAGAAGACCAGTGACAAACCATCTTGAACAAAGCTTGTATCTTGCTAAATTAAGTTTTAGATTTTTAGGTTGCAGGTTTTCATTTATTTGCTTGTAACCTTTCGAACTTCATTCCTTTTTTCTTGACATCTCTTAATCCTATGTATATTTTGCTAACAAATTTGTTTTACTATTAATGGAAACCAACTCAGTACTTTCTTTGCAGGGAAGAGTATATTTAACCCACTTCAGTTATTAAGCTGGGTTATGCTTTTGTCTTTAGAGGAACAAATGAACGTTATCATTTCTCTGAACTGCCCAGGAAAGGACTGAATATTGTAGAGTGCACGGTTTGGGGATAGTGTGTGTTAGGGTCACTTGCAGCTTGTAACCAAGGTTGGTGGAAACCAGAGTGAGGCTGCTGACAGGCTGCTGGGACAAAGTTGCTGAACCTGGGCTGTTTAGCACACTGGCATTCACAGTGTGACCAGTATGCTTCTTGGCTGGCTGTAAGCGTCCCAGCCTGAGAGCTACCGCTGCAAAGCATTGCGAGGCACCCAGGGTTGCAAGGATAATCCAATAATCAGGAGGGGCATAGAAACCCTGAGACCCCAGGAGAGCTGTGGGGAGAATGGGACCGGAGGAGTTCGGTGACCCTGCTGCAGCCAAGTATTGGTGGTTGCATTTATTCAGATGGCTCCCCGGGGCATGGATTTTCTTTGGAATGCTGAGTGTACTGCCATTTATATCTATGCATGTGATGTATGTCTGTGTGTTGACATGGTTTAATATGCATAATATGTGACCCCTTACTGGTCTGGATTGTACCCTGAACACCATCAGATGGACCCCTAATTTTTCTATTGGCAGCTTTCTGGTAAGTTAGGTTTTGGTCAACATTTTAGCTCTGTTCTCAATCACCTGAACAATATTTTAAAAATTAATTTCCTCTCTTTTTGCTGTTTGTTTACATTTGACACACCCTATTGTCCCCAGAGGAAGACAGAACTGCAGTAATGTGCTGCCAATATTTTAACAAAAAACTGACTAAAGTTTCCTCCTTAGCCCATGATAAATCCTACCTCCCAGAGGAACATAAAACAGCAGAGAAAAAGAAGAGGGACTGGATGTTGTATTTATTTTTATTAATAAATACAAACTTGCTTTCTCAGAACGAGAACAAAAGAAGGAGGCAGCAATAGCTGGCAAACACTTATTTTAAGTAGATTTCTGGAAGTGTTTATTGTTACTCAAAAAAAATCCCATGAACATTAGTAGTATAGCACAGAATTCCACTTGTGTTTAGAGATGGCGGGTACGTGTGGGACAAAGACCTTATGATAGTGTTATCCTCACCAGGGAAATGAAAATACCTGCTATTTGGAAAAGTCTGCTCCATACCAAGACTCCACATTGCTCTTCAGAAATGATTTTATGAGCTCTAGAGATGAGTTATGTGGCAGGCAAGATAACTCATATCCAGGGAAAAGTGAACACCCTCAGAAGCAAGGAAATTGCCTGCAACCTTAGTTCAGCTTGATGTCAGACTTAACAAGGGACCATCTGAACCCCTTATTGTTCCTCTTCAGCATGTCACCTCAAAACTAAATCAGCTTATGACTTTGAAACCAAGAGATAAATATGAACTTGTGGTAAACAGTGCTGCATGATGGAGAGTAGTGAGAAGTGTAAATGTAAAAAGCACGATTGGCTGAGTTTGACTTCTCTGCAAAATGCCTTCTTAGTAGGACTGTTTTCTGTAAAGCAGGATTTTCAGCAATATGTACCCTAACAGCACTGAAATTTTTTTTAAAAGCATTTTTTTAAAGAAGTAAAACACCAGAAATATTTCAGCATTATTTATTAACTGCATATAGTGCTGCCAAGAACAGCCAACCACGATCAGGACCAGACACTTGTTAAGTACATTGGTAGAGATAGCGCCTGCCTTGAAGATCTCTTTCTTGCTCACATCACTTGTCTTTTTAGATTGTATTACCATCCCCATTTTACAGTTCAGGAGAGGAAATGACGTGCCTGAGGTCACAGAAAGTTTGTGGATTCAGTTCCTGGATCTTACATATCTCCTCAGTCTTAGGACAGTGCCTTGAACCACAAGACCATTCTTCCACACATGCAGATTAGGTCTACTGCTTTCTTATAAAGGTATAGGGTGGTATTTTCTGAAGCACTCAGCACTGGTGTAATTATTTCCACTGGAGTGTATGATAAAACTCCCATTGACTGCAATGGGAGCAGAGTTAAGCCAGTGCTGATTGCTTTTGAAAACCACACCCGTAAGGTCTGTGGTACTCTTAGAATCTCTCTTATCTTTGTAGAGGTTATCAAGCAACTTTTAAAAGTTAACAGGGAGGTCACACTGTTAATTGTAGAGACACCAGGATCTTTATGCCATAAGGAGGAGATTAAGCTTTTATGATACTGGAGTACTGTGATGTAAAAAAGTAAGTGTCATAAAAAGATGGCATAAAACTTCAGGGACTTTACATCACTCCAGCCAAGATGCAGAAAGTTACTTTTTCATCACAGAAAGGCAAGTGATGGACTCCTGCTCTCAGTTCCCTTATGGGACATAGAGGAGACTAAGGTTAGGTATACAGTAAATTCACCAGAAAGTACATTTTTTATGACACCAGAATTATTTGCAGGTTAAGGTAGAATCCAATAAATAGATCTGGAAGAACAAAAAATTTAGAGTCAAAATGGTTCATGTAAAAAAGTTATGGCCAGTTACTTGACTACATTTGTGGTTCAATATTAGTTTAGTAGTCAGAGAAAGCAGTACAACATGAAAAGAAGACATACTAACTACTGTGACAGAATGCACGCCACCGTATTCACACTACACACTACTTTAATAATCTTTCTACTAGGCATGCTTTGTCAGGTGTCATTTGAAACCTCATAACTTTCTGATCAGTGACATCATGTGAAATTTATGTAGCCGCATTATGTGTAAAGTTATGAAATTCTCCTGTATAATGTTATTAGCCCATGTTCAAAACCCTTATAGCCCTGCCTACACAGCAGTCATCAAATAGATCTGTCTTGAGCAAAGGAGTGTATGATTGTCTTAATTTGCATTTAAGCAGTAAACAGTTTTCAAGCAGAAGGGGAAGGAAAGAAAAATAATGGATGCTCACACAGGTGAAAAAATCCAGCAGGGAAAATTTTCCATGCAGACTCTGTGTCTGCTGGGTCTCAGCTGGAAATGCTTTTCAAAAGGGTGATTGAAACTATAAAAAGGAGGTGCAATCACCCCCAAACACTCTCTGTCTGTCTCTGGCATCATACCTAAAATGATACAGGAAAACAGCTGTTGGACTTTGGAAGAAGGAGTCCTGACCTAAAGAGTTTGGTCAGTAATTCAGTTGGAGCAATATGGTGAGAAACTTTACCTTGGATCCAAATTGGTTGAAGTAGGCACTCGAAAGCATTCTTATTTTTATTTTTTTTGTAACCATTTTGACTTTTATGCCTCATTACTTGTACTCACTTAAAGTCTTTGTAGCCAATAAACTTGTTTAATTGTTTCATCTAATCCAATGTGTTTGAATTAAAGTGTCTGGGTAACTTCATTTAAGATGGTGTGTATTATTTCTTTAAGGGAATAACAAACTTAGTATTTCTTGACTGTCTGGGAGAGGGCTGAACAGTGCAGAACATACATTTGTGGGGAAAATCTGGGATTGGGAGTGTGTTGGGGTCACCCTGTGATTTGAGATCTAAGATGTGGCTGACAGGCAGCACTACACACATCGGAGAGTGACTGGAATGCTGGTGGTTGTTTGAGAGCAGTACAGGTTGGAGACTACAGCAGCAGGGAATTGCAAAGACATCCCAGGTTAGAGAACTGGATGACACAACCGCTGACTGGTCTGGATTGTACCCTGCTATATCACAGCCACCCTTTCAAGGAAGCAACATCCCGGCTGAGGTCTGCTATCAAAATATGCACTCAAAGTCACCTGTATTTATACTGTGGCTGTTTATAAGCTAAAAAGCAGTGTATATGTCACCCAGGATTAAATCCAGAAATCTGTACCCGTGTTCCATCCTGTACCTTCCATGTCTTTATTTTGGATACCACATTCCAAGAACCAGTGAACCATCGATATACCTTCTAACTGTAGCAGGACATGCTGTACGTATGTTCTGTTTCTAACAGATTTTGTATTTGCCTGTCCCACAGGTAAAGCTGTGCTGCACAAAGTGTTATGCACTATGCCTTAGAATGAGTGAACAGCATTCCAGGAAAAGCATAATACAATTCATAGCTGTACAACTTAACATAACTATCCAACATTCATATATGATTTAATGTGAACAATATTAATGTTCAGCATGTAATACATATTCATGTGGTGTTTCATACAAATAATGTGTACATACTGGATAAAACAGGCAAGAAAAACTAAAAAGTTTCAGTTTTAGTGTGAATTGAACCAAAAATATGTTCAGATTTTTTGATACAGCCCCCAAACTGGAAAAAAAATCTATTTGCTCAGCTCTACAGGCTCTAAATGTTGAATTATTAGTAACAAACTGATAGTTATGTAATTATGGTTAATAAAGTACAAGTCTTTCTAGGTGTTGTACAACAGTTATAACCTTAAAGCTTATTTATATTTGTAATTCATGCAAAAGTGAATTTGCAAACTATTTTGAAGAACACTAAATAGTATTGTGAATCTTCAATAGATGGTGCTATTATCAAAGTTAATATCTCAACTGATTATGCAAAGAAATTTAAGGCAAGTGTGTCTAGGTCTTGCCTTTGTGTCTAGCTGACCATTAATCTTTATGGAGCTTGTTGTTTATGCTACAATATCGGAAAGGACTTTCAGTTGCTTTGTTGGGAATTCAGAGAAAGAGGACTTAAAGGAGGACAGACACCACAAGTGTAAGCAGACGTGCTGTCCTAAGTATTCACATTATACAATTCAACATAATAATGGTAGTCAGAATCAGACACCTTTATTAACAGTCAAGATACAGAAACATTTTCTGCAGAAAATGTAATGAAATTCCCACCCATTTGTTAGCAACATTTTGAAATTTGTTTATTTTCTGAACAACCCTAATTGAAAGTATGAATGTTTTGTTTTAGGCAGGGTGGAGCACCCCAAGTTGTTGCAGTATCATGTACCTTCATGGAAACAGGTACATGGGTGCCTTGCACCATAGCAGTTCTATTGGACTGAATTCCCCTAGAGTATGAGATATCAGTGGTGGCCCCTACTGCTTCTCTCTATCTATGGCTGGCCAGACCTTACAAAATGCTATCCTGCCATTTCCAAGTTTAACTGGTGCAATGTGATCTACTTCGGGATACCTCACTGAAGTCCACCTGGAACCTAATGTTAATGCAGAACACAACTGCCTTCCTGTCAAGTAGTTCAGCCCACCATGGATACATAATACATCTGCTCAGATCTCTAGCCTGACTCCTTCTTAGTTTCTCATTGCTATTCTAGTTGCTAGCAATGATCTCTAAATCCTGGAATGGTTTGGGACCCAGTTCACACTGAGACCACCAAGAGACCAGTGAAGACAAGGAGTTGCTTGGGTCTACTCATGGAGTAAGATACAAGTCAATCCAAGCCATGGCAGCAGATTCTGGCCTTCAGTTTTTATGCAGTCCTTATTCAGACAAACTCCCATTTGTGGTGACAAAGGGTTAAAAACTTTTTAGTTCGTCTATGTTCCACGCCTTAGACGGGCGGGGGGCTTGGAGGAGAGAGGGGAAAAGTATCTTTCTTATCTTATTTACTTTCACTAATTTATGACTCTGTGTCAGTTTTACAACTTGAAATGAGACTTTCTATTCCTTGCTTAAAACAGTGGATTTTCTAAAGAGATTAATTCTTAAGACACCCACTTGCAAGCACACATTTGTACAACTTAGGTTTGACTTATTGAGGAATCCGCACCGTTTCAATTTCAGCTTGTAATACTGACAAGGTGAATGAATCCGATAACGGAACGCTTATTTAGCAGGAGGGGGGAAGGAAAGGCAAACAAACAGATACAGAAGGAGTCCTTTGAAGTCACAGAAGCTCTACTGAGCAACGGAGCTACAAAGGCTCATGAGTTGGGAAGGGGAAAGGGTAGCCTTGTGGCTGCAGTCACTCCACCTGTCCATTGAGTCACTAGGTTTAGACAGGCCCCCCTTGCTATTCACCCGACCAACTTGTGGACGGATGAGGGCGGCTGAAACCTGTCTTAGTCCAAGACTTGGTCAACGGCTCATAAATCTATCATTCATCATTCAGTTATACAATAACACATCTTTTATATTCAATCTATAACTATTTTTATTGGGAGTCTTTTATATTCAATCTATAACCAATATTTATTGGGAGTCTTTACCTTACCAAAAATTATTTTCTCTTATTCTTTTACAGATTCTTAATACACAAACAAAACTTAAAAAACAACAGATTACAATAACACAAGTACACAAAACAGCTACCCCAAGAGTTACAGCAATAATTACCCCTGGAATGCAAGTAGAATTATTACTGGTTTTACATTACTACTCACCACATATATGGACGAACTCAGCTGCAGCAAAAAAAACAATCATACCATGGCCAGGTTACTATATTTTCATCCAGGTGGAACCTCTATCGTATTCACACCCAGGTTATCATCTGCAGGACAAAGCCCCACGGGTTATCAGCTCTAACACCCTACCCTATTATTTTGAGCGATGAGCTGGAGAGAGGCGAAATGATTGATCAGACTCATTGCGCGGTGCTATTCTGGTGCACCCCCTTCTTGATTCATGGCTCCCCGAAAGGCCTCGGTCTGACAACGCTCTTTTATATCTCTTCTTCAGCCAATTCATCCGCTAAGCCAATGATAGACCCTTCTTTTACCAGGCTCTTATCAGCAGCCTCCTCCTCAAAACTTCACTGCTGACTTGCCAAGCTCATTTTGCAGTGACTGCAAAATTCCCATGTCCAGGTTTGGACTAGCTCCCGTTATCATGGGTTTACTTCTAGTTCAAGGTCTTTTCTTCTTCTTTTCTTTTTTGCTGTCTCTGAGTCCCCCACACATGGATTCATAGCTTTTCTCAAGATGGACTCGGGGCACTGATTTTTCAAACATGTTTTTACCCTGTTACAACACCATTGAGCTCATAACTGGCCTGAGAGAAACTATTTTCTACTTCATTTCCTAGAAGAGGTACTGGATAATTACTGAAAGTTTCCTGATTAACAGTTTACAACGCTTGCTGTCAGTACGCAAGTTTGACCACTCTATGGGGACAACAGAACTCTTAGGTGAGCACTCCCACCTTCGGAATTCACTCCCTTGAACCAATCCTAATGGTCTTCAGTTTGTTTAGCATCTGGGGACAGATTGTGATGAAAGGAAATATTTTCAAAAGGCAAAAAGGATAGTTAGGCACCCAAATCCTATTGAAAGTCAGTGAGAATGGACCATCTAGCTCTCATTTGTGCCTTTACGAATCTCCCCCAAAGTGCTACTTAACTGAACAAAGGTATTACAATCTGACCTCATTTGTTTGTGGTTTAATTAGTCATGAAATCATCTGCAGTAGCTGCCCTGTTGACAAGTGCCAGAGAAATAGCAAAAGAAACATTATCCAACAAAACAAGTTACGGTAAGTTTCCCTATTAGAACATTGTAAATATTTGCTTACTTACTTATTTAATCATTTACAATTTTCTTACTTTTAATGACAAATACAGAATATAATTTACATTCTTAAACCATTAGTTAATTCCTTATTTTATATCCCACTTACATTTGTGTCTGTTTAACTGCCTGCTCCACGTTACATGAAATACTGTATACCTATTGATTAATGGACATTAATATAATATGAAGACAGCACTAAAAGAATAGCTAAAAGTAACTAAGGAGGAATAGCTAGAATTGCTAGGAATTTTTAGTAGTCTTTCATCACCTCCTGGATGAGATTCAAACTAACATATTAGTAAATTACTGATTTCAAAGATTTTAATAGGTAAGTCACTAACTATTAGTTGATAGGATTAAAAGAAGCAAAATAGTAAAGAGGACAATAACCACAGCCAACATAATAATATGAATGTAGGGCCAGGTCTGGCATTCTTTATGGCTGAATTCTGCCAGCCTGACCAACACTGAATGGTATCTTGTTATGTGAACAGTCCCATGAAGTCAATGGGTCTACTTTTGCAGTAAAGTGCAAATCAATCTGAGCCAGGAGGGTGGATTCTGGCTTTCAGTTTTCACTCAGGCCTTATCCAGACAAACTCCCATTGAGCTCAAATCTTCTACATCATTTCCAGGAAGGGGTTCAAATTAGTTACTGACAATTTTCTTATTAACAGTTTGAGATTCTCTAACATATGGACTGAGTAAAAACTGTAGGAAGGACCTCCACATTTTGACCGTAGAGTATTAAAGGAAAGGCTGGTTGTTTTAGAGAAGTACAAAGCTGACCGTCATTAATGTTATATGAAGACTAAGTTTCTAGTGTCAGTGATTGATTATGGGAAGAAGGTGGGCATGACCAAAGTCCATGGAAATCAATGAAGTATTTCCATTGACTTCCATGGGCTTTAGATCAGGCCCCATTACACCTGATGTTCTATAACGAGTGCAGGGAAAAGCTTACTGTATGGTTATGCCTATGGGGTAGGTAACTGTAATATGCATAATTATGAGTATGACAGAATGACAGGCCATGGGAATAGTTTATATGAACCACCATCCAGAAGCTTTAGCTGTCTATCTTATTTCTTTTCATATCCTGTTGGCAAATGAGAACAAAATGTTTCTAGTGGATGCTCTGTCAGTGGCCACTACCAGATGCCTCGAGGGAAAGTCAAGGAAAAGAATTGCCTAAATACCTGCCAATACAGAGAGATCCTCCATAACCCAAGCAGTGAGTGAAGCATGAGGGTATTCTATAGATTATATAGATAGATTCTATATCTATGCATGTCTCTGGGGGAGATATATCAGGGTTCTATAAGCTCTTCACACATGAAACTCCCTCTGAAATCAACTGAAATTCCATTTTTAGGTGTCAGCCCCACTGGAACAAGAAAATGACATTAGATCTTTGAGGAGGAGGTTGATGCTTTGAATAGAGGAGTAAAAATTAGGCCCGGTAGGATGGGGGGAACAGGTTTCAGGAGGGAAAAAAGGATCCAGAAAGAGTTAGTAAGACAGCACTAAAAATAAAATCAATGAGTTCCAAAATTAAACAACGCTACTGTTGTGTCTCATCTACTGACTGCAAGTAAGTACAGAAAAAAATTCTAAACAGAAGGAATTAGATTGGTTTAAGACTATCACTGTCTTGATATACAGTCCATAAATACTGTAGTAGAAAGAGAGAGCCCAAGACATGAGGCCTGGTATGAGGCCTAAGGAGCAAGCAGAGTCAAGCTGTGCTGTTATAAAGCAGAATTATCAAGTGTCAGACCAAGTCAGGCCTTGCCCTGTTACAAAGCTGATTCCTGCTTGCAGGTTTACTATCCGATACATGAATTTGGCAAGAACAGGCTGGTATGGCAAAAACACAAACATTTCTAAGAAGTGCTGGGCACAAGACATTCACACAAACACATTCCAGAAGAGTGGTAACAGAACACCAAGCATGGTATATAAACACACTCCTCCAAGATAACAAGGACATGTTGAAACCACATAAAGAGAAGGTCAGGATGGCAGTGTGATGAATAGAGATGAATGATTGAACCAACATGTAGAAGATAAAGGGTGGTAACTAACCACATCAGATGGTGGTAACTAACCATGTCAGAGGGGCAACATAACATATTTATATCAGTGTATAAAAGAGGGTCTCAGTCAGTCCTAGGGGGAAACAGAAAGTCCTATTGTTCACTGAGACGGTTCATTGTCAGGGACATACAGATGTTAGTCTACCTGTAACCATTGAGCCGGGCATTAGCCCCATGCTTTGTCGACAATAAACCTGGCCTGGTGCCTTTGCTACTGACACGGGTATGTGGTCTCATTGGGCAGTTCCACTGAGATCTTCTGTCTCAGCTATCTGCGCAGAGCTGCTGCAGTATGAAGAAAGCACACACACATGCAGCCAACAACTGAGAAATACTATGTGTGATGGCCCTTAAGGTTTTTAATTTGGAAGTGAAGTGAAGTGATTTCTGATCACCTAGTCAGTTTTTTCAGCAATCAGAGCTCATATGTGAGAAGTAACTAAATGTATTATTCTTGAGCAGTAGGAGAATTTTATGAAGCCAAATGTAAGCCATGGATTACAAAGGGTGCAGTTTTCTATTTTGCAGTTGATATACATCATTCAAACTGAAGCAAGGTAAGGCAGCAGGAAGTTTTCTGAGGCAGACTGCAGCATTTTAAGTTCTTGTGTGAATGGCGCAGGAAATTAGAGACAAAGTTCTGTCTGAGAGACCCCATTTCTCTAAGGCATTGCTCTTCTCCATTCATTACAGGGCAGCAAAAACTGCTCATCGTGATGACAACTGCTATACAGATCTGAATAGAGAGCCCCATCAACACCTTTTCACTGCTCTCATTAATCTCATCCTCAGCACTGAGATCAACATGGGTTCTTGAAAAATAAATTGATTTTTAATACTTTATGAAATATCCTTTCCATGGTACTTTAAAATGTTATTAGACTAAACTCTTTTTCACTTATGACCTTTTACAGATATTGCCTCGCATTGATTTTCTAGATCTTTGATACTTACTGCTACAGCAGATTGAGCAAGAGGGAGAAAGTTATTCTATTCAAGCAACTTTTTAAAAAAAGTCTGGTTTGATTACAGACCATTCAGAGTCAAGTAACTTTCCTATTTTCTTCTCTGTCTTGGGTGAAAACCTTCAGGGGAAGCCTGAGACAGCACCACCTTGTGAACTCTATTCTCCAGCCCCCTGTTCACCATAGATTCATTTGTGTCCTAATATTGCTTCATATCCTCTTTATCAATCACCTCTAGCTTCACAAACATGTATTAAAGTAAATGCTTGAGCCCCAAGGCTAATATTAAACATTCTTTCTTCAGCTAAATGATTTTCTGTCGCTTGCCACATCAGGTTTCTCTGGAAGCAGTAGGAGTTCATTTGAAAACAAAAGTATGTTGTACCAGTGATAAATTAAATCCACCTGAATCAATAGCATTTAGATTCTTTTTTTTTTAAGATAACTGAGATGCTATCAATTAAAACAAATCTCAAATCTTAATGCTCAGTTTTCGCACATCTAGATTATTGGGGCACCAGTTAAGCTACTGGCCTAGAGCACTTATTTGGGGCAAGAGTCCCAGCAGAATGTGTGTAAATATAGCGCTGAAAAGTACAATTCTTAGGACATGTAGTAGAAGGTAATGGTCAGCTCCCTGAACTAAGAGTCTAGCCATCCAAGTTCATATCTTTGGTGGGATGTAAATGTTCTTAAACCTCATCTGACAGATGAGAGTTGTGTAGCTTAATGCACTACTGACCTTTAAAGATATATTATAGGAAAATACAGTGGTAGTGAGGGTCCTTCCTCATAAGTAAGCTTGAGCTTTAATATGCAAGTGTATTGTTGGTAGTTATTTGATTGTTTGCCTGTCTCTTGTCAGAGGTTAGCAGTGTAGATAAGCTGCTTTCCTGTCTGTCACTGTTCTATTGATTAAGAGTTCAAAAGGAACGTATGAACATTTAGATGGCACTTTGAATGTAACAATACTATTGTTTGTATTTCTCTTTGAAGTGTAAGTAGTCAATACCTGTGAATGGTTGCAAATGGCCAATTACTTTGTGCTAATGTAACTAGTTACCAGTGTGCTCAGGACATAGGAGATGGTACTTCAGAGTCCCAATAATCATCTATTAATTGTTCAAGGAGGCACCTGCTGTCAAGAAAATATCAGTCAGCCTGCATGGCTCTATAAAAGACTCTAGTGGACTGATCTTTTTTATCTCAAATCTGCCCATACTCGACAGGGAAAGTTTGGATCGCAAGATTGGGATCCCAGCACCAGCCTGGAATCACCCTGCTAATTCTTATGAGAGAATTTGAACAAACTCTGTACATGGACCATTAGGTCTTCATTTGTCTGGACTAGATTACTAACAAAGACGTTCTAAACAAGGACTGATGATCCCCAAGTTGTTTGGGTAATTTCAGAAACTTTGCAATTTAAGAACTTTGCAATTCAGTTATCATCTCTACTTTAAACTGATTTAAGAGCTTTATTTTCATTGGTGTATGTATTCTGACCTTTTGACCATTACTCGCTTTCCTTTTTTAAAAATAAATGTTTGTTTAGTTAATAAGCATCGGCTTTAAGCGTGTATTTGGGTAAGATCTGAAATATTCATTGACCTGTTTGGTAATGTAGAACTTTTTTTACATATGATAAAGATTTTCAGTAATCCCCATTATATTTGACTTGGATGTTTGGGTGCTAACCAAAGGGCTGGATAGTTTTACAGGAACTGTATTTTGTCTACTAAATGACTAGTGAGGTCATCAGAACCTGTTTGTTGCTGGCTCGGTATATCTTATGGAAGAAAAACTACCAGTATTTAGGGCTTTGCCTGCCCCATTCTTTGCAGTTTACCCTGTTTAAGCTATTTCAGCATGGCTCCCCTAGAGGCCAACATCACAGGGAGATAAAACATATTACAGTAGCATTCCCATTCACTTGGATACTCAGATGGTCATAGAATGTAGGGCTGGAAGGGAATTCAAGAAGTCATCTGGTCCATCCTCCTGTGCTGAGCCAGGACCAAGTCTAACTAAACCCTCCCTGACAGGTGTTTGTCTTACTGGTTCCTTAAATCTCCAGTAAGGGGGATTCCACAGTCTCCATAGGTAACCTGGTCCAGTGCTTAACTATTACTGTAGTTAGAAAGTTTCACCTAATATCCAACCTAGATCTCTTTTGCTGCAGATTAAGCCAACTACTTCTTATCCTACCCTTGGTGGATATGGAGAACAATTGATCACTGCCCACTTTATAAAAACCTTTTACATATTTGATGACTGTCTGAAGGGGAACAAGTCATGAAGAGCAGCCACTCCACCTTCCCACCTCAAGATCCTGAGGTCCATACAGATGCACTTCTACAAGATCAGCGGGAAGAAGGTAACATGACATGGATGCACCAATACCTCTTTTTTTTTTTTCCTAAGTCCCTGGCTGATTCTGACATACCAGGACACGTTAACAGAGGGGGAAAATATGGTCCTTAAAATCTTACATTACTTACTCCTTTCAGTGGGAGTTTGAGAAAGGCTTCCAGGTCTGGCTCATATTAATTAGGCTTGGAAGGATTATATTTTTTATTAGAAAACATTTATTTCTCTGTACACAAGAAACTGACAAAAAATATTTCCATCAGTAATGATTAAGGATTCGGTGAGGTCATGGAGATCACAGATACCATGGCTTTTCTCGACACCTGACACTTCTGGGGAAGAACTGGAGTAGAACCCCAGGGCCTCCACTCAACAGCTGAATGGCCCTGGGGCCACCCAACAACTAGGACTCAAACAGCAGCAGTCAACCCCTGCCACAGGAGCAGCACAGGACTGAAGTGTCTGCATGCCCCGGCAGCTCTATTCTCTCTCCCCCCCGGGGTATTTTTAGTAAAAATCAGGGGCA
Organism: Mesoclemmys tuberculata; assembly: GCA_007922155.1. Lineage (NCBI taxonomy): Eukaryota > Metazoa > Chordata > Testudines > Chelidae > Mesoclemmys > Mesoclemmys tuberculata. Next base: position 6,579,981 of record ML675641.1, read on the forward strand.
GGTTGCCAGTTTCTATGAATTTTTGTTTATTGCCCACAACCTGTCCCTGACTCTTACTAAAAATACCCGTGACAGAACTTGACCTCAGCAAACCTACGTTTACAAATAGGCAAAGTAAGAAGAATGTTACTTGAAAACTTAGTCTGACCAATTTTTAATACTTTGATGTATTTTAGCAGTTATAAAGCTTTACGTTTTTTTAATCTCAATGTCTGTCATTAAATTGTTTGACCCACCCCATAATTTCCCAAAACTTAATTTAAATCAATAAAAGTCTAAGAAAGCTTTATCAACATTATCAGTCAAAATTTTGATATAATTTAGATAAAAATCTAATTCTTCCAAGTCTAGTTATCATGTAACGATGGAATTGTGTACACAGTATTTTGCATAAAAAACCATCAGCCACACTCTGAGAAGAGTCGGGTTACCAGGCTGAATCCAGCAAACACTTTATATATTGTAATGAAGCCAGGATTTCCCAAGATTTCCAGATAAAAGTGAACTTGAGACAGACTAACCAGCCCTCCAAACTTTTAAACCTTGTCTTCACTGGGAGGGAAGAGAGAGGAGGTGTGTTCTTAACTCAAGGTAAAAGCCTAATGAAGACAAGGCAGTTTGTAGTTCTCATCTTAACAGGTCAAGTTAGCTATGGGGCAGGGGCTAGTCTTTAACTCAACCTATTAACTCAGGTGAAAGCTACAGATTGCCTTGTCTAGGATTTTACCTCAAAATGAGAGAACTCATGTTCAGAGAGCACCAAGGACTGCTCAAAAGAGTTTACAGGAATATCATCAATAGGGGTAGTAAATTACTGGGAGCAAATTAATTGCTTTACTTCCAAGATATAAATTCAGCTTACTGCTGAGTAAATCCCAGACGGTGATGAAAACCCTCAATTCCTGTGATATATTGCAGTTAAAAGAATCTAAACCATGGGACCAGTAGTAAGTAGAGTACAAAGTAGCTACAATCAGTCAAGCATATGTCTGTTTTTAAAATAAGCATTACCCAAAGTTACAATAGTTTTTGACTAAAAGACCATATTTTAAAGACAAACTGAGAAGTGCAGAGTTAAGATTGAACTTTAAGCCTTAATTCCAAACTGCTTGACTCCTCTGTGCTTTATTCCTCAACAGTTTTGCAGCTCAGGTTTTTAATGTCAGTGTTGGTGCGCATGGGGTGTCATTTGGGGCTGCTTCCATTTGCTCTATGGTATTAAGTTTGATTCTTCTGCCCTTTCTTCTAAGAGTGGATCTTAACATTTTTCTTGGGCTGCCTTGTTTCCTCACACCACTTGGTTTCCACTTGACAGCTTCATGGGGAGTCTATATTGACATCCAGGATACATGCTCCAAATATGTCCAATGCTGCCTTCCAATTCAGGTGAAAGCAAGCTACTCATTGACAATTTCTCAGATTTCTTCGTTGGTGAAGACTTTCTAATCAATGCCCAGAATCTTTCAAAGACACTTATTTTCAGCAAAGTCTAGTTTTCTGTCTAATGTTCTAGAGATCTCCAGCTTTCACAGTCATATGTTAGCCCCAATAATAATCCTCCATTTTGTTCTGGGGTTGTACATCTTTGATTTCCATGTGTTGAGTTTAGTAAATGCATTATATATTCTGGTGGACTTTTTAGAAAAACTGTATACATACCCATGTTAAATATGGACATAGAAATGAATACAGAACAGAAAACAGAGCTTGGAAATAAACGGTTGTGGCTTTTTATTTTGGAAGAATGTTGAGGAGGACTTTTTGCCAAGCTCCGATGCTTATGCAGAGTACTGAGTAAAGGATGGTGCAGTACCACACTAGTCTGGGGCTGGTCTACACTGGTGGCTGCAGTCAACAGGAGATACACAAGTTGCATAATGTCCATTGATGTACTTATGTTCATATATCGTCATCAACGCAGCCTTACTCTTTTCAGGAAGTGGATTAGTTCAGTCAACTGGAGAGCATTCTCTGATCAACTGAGTGGGTACATCGTCCTACTCCCTTTGGACAAACAGGCACTTACTGGCACACAACAAGGGGGTGTAGTAATCGTGAGCAAATCTATCCACTGAGTAAAGGGGGAAAGATACTTATTTTGTTCTTCCACTCTATACACCCACTCAGCAAACCCTTGGTGCCATTAAACCTCTTGTGCAGATTATGAATGAGAAGATCAATCAAACATTGTGTTTGCTTTCGGTCTTCTTGTGCAAATGAGAAAATTGAGCCAGAGTTCTGATAGGTCTGGCTGACCATGGGAATTGGTTCCATTCTGTACCAAACCCTATTGCTTCTAACCACAGGCTGCAATCTACTGTTATGTCATAGAGGAGTGCACATGTAGTCCTCAATAACGCCTCAGTAGCACTCTCACAATACAAGGAAGCTATTTGAATGTATCACCCTTTAATAGCTCCCACTGAATTAATTCCATGTTTTATTACCACCACCCCAAAAAACACACCCAACCCTGACACATGACACCCACACATCAAACCCTTCCCCATATAAAATTAAAAAAACTCCTCAGAATATTGGAAATCATAAAGAATTATAGTCTATAGTGATCAGTTTTAACGTGTTTTACAAAATGGCCATATTTCCTTGTGGCATGGGGTTTTTTTTTTCTTATCATAAAACTCCACAGCAGTTATAACAGTCATAAATTAAAAAAACAAGGCTTTAGAGCAGGTGATGAAAGGAAACTTCTCTCATTCAACCTTGTGATGTTTAGCTCCATTTTTGACAATTAAAGATAAAGTGCAATCAAATTCCTTTAGAGTAATGAAAAAATTAAGGCAAATTAATTGATAGTGGCATAAAAAGAATCAATTCATTGGTTTCTATAAGAAGATATAATTTAATTTGAACTTTAAAGCATATTTTATTTAGAAAAATTGATGTAATATCCATTTGGGTTTTGCTTTTCTATTGCTTATAGTCTCTGCTGCTACCTTGGTGTAAAAATAACCACATCCCATGAACATCAGCTTGAGTCAATCTCAATGGAAGTTTGCCTTAGTGAAGTCTGCATATCTGGCCCTCGGGGCCTGATTCTTCTCCCATTTATTTCACTGAGAGTTCAGTGAGAAGAGGATCAGATATTACATGCCTATCCATTCTTATTGATTGTGCAAGAGAGAGGAAGCAAGCAAAACAGCTTAAAGACATCAAGGGAAAGTGCTATGGAGTACTCAGCATTATGTCACTTGTAAAATATCCCCATTGTTCCCATTTTTATGTCTGATTTGTTGTCAGCTCTGCCCACACATCGACTCTAGTGACACCATCACAGGTCCTAACCACATCAGCCACACCATCAGGAGCTCATTCACCTGCACATCTACTAATGTAATCTATGCCACCATGTGCCAGCAATGCCCCTCTGCCATGTACATTGGCCAAACCGCAGTGTCGCTACACAAAAGAATAAATGGACACAAATCAGACATAAAAAATGGTAACATCCATAAACCAGTCGGAAAGCACTTCAAACTCCAGGACACTCTGTAGCTGACTTGAAAGTTGCCATACGTCTACAAAAAAACTTCAGAAACAGACTTCAGAGAGAAACTGCAGAGCTCGAATTCATCTGCAAACTTGACACAATCAGACTGGGTCTGAATAGGGACTTGGAATGGTTCTCTCATTACAAGAAGTAATTGTCACTGTTCTCACATTCTCACCTTCTAATCAATGGTTGTGAATAGGCCTCAGCTACTCTAACTGTATGGACTTTGCTATTACCTATACTCCCCATTGTTGTTCCTTCCCCTTGGCTGTATATATAAACCCCTTATCTGATTTCCATTCCCTGCATCTGATGAAGTGGGTTACAGCCCACAAAAGCTTATGCCTGCAGAAATTACATTTGTTAGTCTTTAAAGTGCTACAGGACTCTCATTGTTTTTACAAACAAGAGTACTTTCACTTAAAGATTTTACTTTGTTTAATCTCAAGCACTTACACCCACCCGCAACAGGTTAGTAGAACACCCCAAAAATCAATCTTTACTAAAGTCTGAAGTGGTCTTCGAGTGGTCCGATGACAGCCTTTTGATGTCCCATCTTTCATTTGTTACTGGGGACCCTAAGATATGTCTACAAAGTGTCCAACTAACCAAAACGTTTCCCCTTTATTTATTATTGTTAGTGCAACAATAAAAAAATCAATCAAAAAAACTTGTTAAGCAAGCAATTTCAAAGTCTAAGCAAAAAGTTTCCTCAAATCATTAATTACTGGTTAGTTACTGGCAGCAATCCAAGTGTTCTGCTGGTTGTCATAACCTCCCCTTAACACAGCAAGTGTGTGTTTTCCATGGAAAGTTCACTTTTCACTGGAAAGGGGAACGGCTAGACACCAAAGGAGTTCTTCTGACAAAAAGCTTTCACATTATCATAGGGCAACCCCACCTGCAGAACCCTCTGCAGATTCA